>MU394054.1:96044-174181 GCA_022578605.1 Camillea tinctor
CGCGCCCCCCCCCCCCCCCCCCCCCCCCCCCCCCCCCCCCCCCCCCCCCCCCCCCCCCCCCCCCGCCCCCTCAAGTTTTGCATCACACAGAATACACAAATCGATCACTAACCAATGGGTAGATCAAATGGATCGGCACTGGTCCGGACCGTGAGGATATGATCTATCGACCCTAACGAAGGGAGAAAATTTATCAAAAAATGGCGTTTCTAATTGGGAAAATTAAAAAGATCAAATGTTTTAGACACGGAATACTGTTGGGCACTCCATAGATATGGGATACGTTTTAGAACCTACATATGTATATGCAATACCTTAGGTTAGTGGGTTTTCACGCTTCAAAATATCGTAGATCTCAGAGGCCGTCTTTTAGAGTCCTCAGTTGATTAGGGATACCATAAAAAGGCCCGAATCGGGGATGCCAACAATTGATTTTATCTTCTACGTAATACATTAGGTTATTCTATACGTATCATACGTTGAAGACCGTCAAGGCTATCAACAAATATAGATTACAGTGTAGCCCCTAAATCGTTGAACCGGAGTCTACCCTCTAACTGTGACAAATAAGTAGGGTGGTGTGAGTGATTAATCGGGTCAACCCGTGTTAGCTGGACTGGAGCATATTGAAAAGTTTCGTCGGCGAATCTGAAGGTAGCCGTGGAGACTAAAAATGACGTTCTTGTTGATATATACCTAGGCATATATATCGAAGTCGTGGTAGACGCCGAGTAGAGAAAGGGAGGGGACGTGGTGGACTGACTGAAGCTTTACATTTTCAACATATTAATCGAACATGGGGTATGATAATCAGGGGGTGGATGGGGTGAGGACGTTGGCGTTCTGGCGCTGGACTACGGGAGGACTAGGATATTGGTAATGAGTAGTAGCTATAGTTATAAGTAGTGAGTCTCTAAAAGGGATATCTTTTCGTTGTTCAAGTTCTGAAGAATCATAAGCTTCAGTTTGAATATCTACGGTTAGATTTGAAGCCCTACAGAAAGGTGTAAGAATAAGGAAAGGGGAGAAGTTAGCATGGTGTAAATCATGTTCTATTAATACGTTCTTTTTCATACTGCTCATATTACTATATATACATGTCGTTAGATGGACATACCAACCAACAGTACCTTTATTGACCAGTCACTGTCTTGAGTGCGGCAGAGAAGGTTCAGTTAAAACCATCCGTTGCTTAGGCCAATCGATCCACTCTCGCCATGGTTCATCCAAATTATTCTCGACCATAGTCATCACGCTAGCCCCCCAGCCCTTAAGGATCCAGTTCTGGTTCTCGAACCGCTGAGTGAACGCCGCATAATGGGCCAGTATTATCAGGGCTACGGGGTGGTGTTTGTCAATCAAACCCACAAAAGACTGCGGCAACAGGAACGGCCAGAGCCACAAGCGGCGGTGGCCCTCCTTCGGCTTCTGGTACACGCACGAGTGCGTGCTGGTAAGCGCGTC
The DNA here is from genome assembly GCA_022578605.1 of Camillea tinctor. Lineage (NCBI taxonomy): Eukaryota > Fungi > Ascomycota > Sordariomycetes > Xylariales > Graphostromataceae > Camillea > Camillea tinctor. Next base: position 97,509 of record MU394054.1, read on the forward strand.
TATGGCCATCTGGCATAAAGACAGCGAGTCGGCGTCGATCAGCTCGGACGATGGCGGAGTCCTGCGGATGATATCGCCGAGCTCGACGAACCGCAGATGGAATTCCTCGTTCCCGTTGGCGACCCCCTTCTCCCACGGCTGGAACAGCACGGCTAGGGGCCCTTCGCGTATCCACTTGGAGAACTGCTCGAAGCTGAGGATGCTCTGGATGCCGTGCAGCAACTTGAATAGCTGCGCCACATCGCTCGGGCTGATCGGCTCCTCGCGGTCTCCCGGGTTCGCGATCGAGCATTGGCTGAAGGAGAATATGAGCGCCGAGAGGAGAAAGTAGGCTTTGCAGTTGTCCTCGTTGATGCTGCTCAACTGGCTCGAGAAGTATTCTAGTGCCAAATTTTGATAGTATGTAGAGACAATGAGGTACTCTTTCCGCTGATCTGGGTGATTATAAGCATAGTGAAGCGCTGATATAGCGAGTAATCCGTGCATGAGATAATCCTATGTATGAAGAAGGATCAGCCCCTTTTATTCGCGGAATTTTCCATATGTGCCTAGGTCAGCTACATATAACAGAGCGGGTATTACTACTCACATGGGACCAGGCAAGGTTCGGCACGGTAATTCTCCACAGATCTTCCATGGTATCATCGTTAGCACCCGACAACGTGGTATATACCGATGTACTATAATGATGCATAAGCATCAAGCTCTGCATCCATGCCGGCGAGTAGTAGCCCCCGACCTGGCCAGCGGCTTGTGGGGTGTCTGGGGAAGGGGACGGTGCCCCAGTTCCGGGTGCGTAGCCGAGATGGTCGAAATCAAGCTCGATCTCCGATGCGAGTTTCTTCATGGCCTGGACTTTGGCCTGCATTCGCGAGAGGCTTGGTTTCGTACCCACATGGCTTGCCGACGCCACCGACGATGATGGCGGACCCTTTAAATACGCTGCGTGAGAAGGCGGCCCAAGGTGGGAGCCCGTATTAGGTGTGGACGCTGCCGGACTTTCGGTCGAGGCGGACGGAGGCCCCCCCGACGGCGAGTCTACGCTCAGGCTACATTCCACCTGGTGCCTCACACAATTGTGACAAGGACGGCCCTCGTCACACTACGGCGATACGGTAATAACATCATCTTAGCTCTAGTTGCCTGGGTTCGCAAGGGAAAACAAGGTCACGACCGATCTCACCTTCACATGTCTTGCCTTACACCGGAGGCATCCATTTCGAGACTTTCTATGGCCAACACGGGTTACACGGCGCATTGTCAGAGCAGAACGAATAGATAAGGGGGTGTGGGGGATGGGGCTCAAAGGATCGAAAGGAACGGTATGGAGATTTCGTATACGAAACACGAAAAGAGAATGCGAGGCGAAAGTAAAAGCGCGCCTCCAGTCGTTTAAATAGCCTTGAGAGTGGTGGGGCGGATCTGCACCGGGTTCAGTCCGCCAAGGGTCAATGGGAAAGCCGGGAATGGGCTGTGGGGATCGATTACTCCCTTTTTTTTTTTTGGCTTTAACCTGAGTAAGAGGAAAAAGGGGTTGGAAATATTGGTAAGCGAACGTCGAAGTGGTAAGATTTTAACCTAGCTAGGTTATATTACTGGAAGAGGTGACAACATTGAAGGGGAGAGGGGGGGATATCATACGAAGTATGTACGCTACGTTACCTCCAGATGTCCTAGGCTATCCTTCGTAGAGTATAACTATGTAACTATACTACTATAAGAGACGGGTTAGGTAAGCACGTATATGTTCATTCGACTATAACGTCCCTTCTTTCCGATTTTTCTTCCCGGTGCCTGGCATACGCATCCCTGTATCCTCGACTGACTAACCTAGCTATCAGCCTGGGCGAGGTGGTACATATGTCATTCACATATCAAGGATCAATAAGTTTATTTCTAAATATCCCGAAGTCTCAGTGCCCACATACTCCCGCCATGCCATTGATGCATCCTGGTAGAGCCCGCATTAGTCTATTATAAATACCTAGGTAGACTATGTGCACTTAATATCGTATCATGTAAGGGTATAGTATCGTGCTTTGGGGCTATGCAGACCCTGCTTACCGATACGTACCAAGACTGGTGCCATAAATATCAAGACCTCTAGGCAATCTCTAATAAGTCGTAGGTTACTGAATTGTAGAAAATTTCAATATCATAATCCCATGTTCTCATACTATTGAACCAGGCTTTTAGGACAGTGTACCGGACGAGTATAGTATATGATTTCGAGGGAAACTTATATATTGCAAAGGTGACTATTAACAATGATTGGAGGGACAAGCGCCAAGGCACGTTATAGTCATCCATTGAATTATTTCCCCCACATCGCCAATTGGAGTTTAAAACCTCCAAGGCCGGAGCTCTCGCATCGATTGGTGCGTACTTTGGGCATGGAGAGCAAACTAAAGTATGCGAGCACCTCAGACACAGCCTTGAAGAAAAAGATATCAGCCCACAGAAGCAATAATAAGTGCTCTATCCCTGGGACGGTCTATCTGCATAGGAGTTTACATAGCATTTGCTTTGAGCCCATGTGCCCGGAACACCAGCTCTAACCTGTGAGTGAGACCACAGAGCCTTACCACTATGTAGCTCCGGCTCATCCAGCTTCAACCAATGGGGGTCATAGGCATTTGGGGCGATTCTTCGCGAGCAACGAATCAAATCAATAGCGCTCTTACAAGTAGGACCATGAAACTTAACTAGGACATCATTGATGCAAATCGAAGGAGCGCTGTTGAGAGCTGGTTGGTACCGGATCCAGAGACAGTCAATGCATACAACTACGTTAAGAGGGTGGGGGTTAATCTTTGAAAGGTATAGACATTGATGTACGGCTAGTTCATTCTTAGCAGTTTGTGTTGTTGTGGAGTCATCCACGTGTCTAAGTTGACGACGACTTCATTTGATATTAGTCATAAATCGAGCTTCACGGTTTGGTTGGAACTGTTGACCTTCGTATGTTGGTTATGCATAGCTATTCACATATGGTTACCCTACGTATTTACATAGTATCATCACAGCTTTCAATAGTAAGATGAAGAGATAAGCTATAGCCTTTAAGCTAACGGGTATAGTTCCGTTACAAGATATCTTTCAATTATAACATATAAATCATAGTACAATACACTATATACTTTTGCTCAACATAAACTCAATATATACTCAATACAAGGGAAGGTTGTAGGCGTTGAAGTCATACTTCCAGGTGTCAATAGACTCCTGGTCGTACACGCAAGAGAACGTGGCTCCGCCATCTGTCCAAAGAGGGCGCAACGGCCAGCGGCAGATGGTGTCGATCTCACCGCTGCCATCGAGAGTCTCCGGCGCCTTGCTGCTCTCAACCCAGTCGATGACAGTCTGGAGGCTGTTCTGCGGCCAGGAGCTATTCGCCTGGTACGAGTTCGCGCCGCAGTGCGCGCCACCGGGAACTAGGAAGAGCCGGTAGAACTCGTCCAGAGCAGACACACTCTCGTTGTAGCCCAAGTCCCCGTACATCACCGAGCGAACGGACTCGTAGTAGTGCACGGAGGAGCCCGTGGGGATCGAGTTATCCTGCTCGCCGTGTATATGCAGAACCTTGCCTCCGCTGCTTCGGAACCCCTCCAGGTCCGGGTACGTTGTCTGCAAGGAATCGGCGTATTTGTTCATGCCGAATACCATGAGGTCCTTCAGAGTGTCGTATGTGTAGTTGCTCAGCGCTGCGACGCTGAGGGTGCTAGTGTCCTGGAGTTCGAGGTATCTGGTAACCCACTCGCCGCCCAATCCGCTGACGCTCACTCCCCAGGTGCCGGTAGTGGAGTCGTACTCGGTTGCTCCGTCGACGAAAGTCGTGCCGGGTTGGTAGCTCATGTAAACAAAACGGCCCTTGGAATCATGAAGACCGTCAAGGATGGTCTGGGCGACGGCGGCACCCTCAGCAGTGACCGTTCCGTTCTGCGCAGGAGTGGGTTTGGAGCCGAAGCCATTACCAGAAGACGCGGCGCAAGAGTAGGGGGTCCCGATAGTACTGCTAACATTGAATTGGAGTTTGCAGAGGTCGGAACGCGAGACCACTCCATCGGCCTTGCCATCCAAAACGTCACAGGCGGCAATGGTCATATTGGCTATCTTGTCCAGCTCGCAGCTTGGCGGATAATAGTTAAGCGTCTGCTGAATCACATTGCTCGTTAGATGGTTCACCTGCTGTTGACCGTACCGGAAAGCAGGAGCACCAGCAACGACGCCGTCGAACTGGTCGTTAAACCGCTGAACCTGACTCCAGCCTTCGCGTCCACCCTCGGAACAGCCCTGGTAATACGAGTAAAGCCGAGTATCGGCTGACATGCCGTATAGCTTTTTGGTGAATTCCTTTCCTAGAACAGCTAGCTCATGATGGGCTTGGTATCCAAACATATAGTTCGCCTGCCAGTTAATGGTGTTGTTGGCAAGGAGAAAGACCGCATCCCATTGTGTGTTGAAGGATCCAAAGCCACCGTCGGTGAGACCAGATACTGCACCAACCCTCACGCCGCTAGGAACATATCCTGGTCCACTGTTGATGGCGAGACCACCTCCGCCTGTTGATAGGTATCGGTTTTGGAACTTGTCCGGAGCCGGGACCCAATACGCCACGTGAACTACATCATTAGCTATGCCATCGTGCGAATAGGCGAACGTGATGTTGCAATAGTCGATAGTGCTGGTAGGATACCATTCTGAGCTGTAAGTCGCGTTGAGTGCTATGGTCGTCTGGACTGACTCCGGGTCGATGGTGAGGCCAGGGAAAAAGCCGTCTGCTGGAAGGGCAGCTTTTGCATATGCTGGTGTACAGATATCATTCAACGAAGCAGCACGCAGGCTAGACGGAAACGCCATAGCCACGAGGGCCCAAACGAAGACACGCATAGTTGCGGATATGCTACTATTGCGGGATGGGATGAAGGGTATAGGGCCAAGATAGACTCTTGTAGGGAGGAGCAGGCCTAGATATATAGGTCTCTATATAAGAAGCCATATGGGAGGACCTGTATAGTGGAGTAAGTTACCCCGTACTCCAATACCCATGGCCGGATACATGATAGTGTATAGCTGGTTCTCCCCACACATGCATGATTGTTTAGAACAGTACTATAGAACGCCTCCTGGAAATAAACAACAATCTCGGTACTTGTTCTTAATCCGCTCGGTTTTTACGATTCTCGGATCAAAAGGCATGGGTGCTGGATCTGAGATTTGGTGTTTACGCGTCATCGCCTCGTTTTTGCAACAGGGGTTCCACTTCAGATGTACGAGTAGAAATTGTAAGGGGTCACTGCGGGTTATCATTGCGCCTAGCTAACACGGACATGACATTCTGGGGAAATTAGCTACTGGACCCATTCGACATATGTGTGGAGTTTATCAGATGATCGCCGGGACCTTGATTGATATGCTTAACAGCTTTAGAGTTGAGTGATTTTCAGTTATGGATCCTTAGATATTTTTGTTTTAGCATAGATGTGTTTACGTACAAAATTCTACGACTGGTAGATATTTTGAAGTATAAAGTATCAACTAGTGTAGCACTTGAGGATAACCGGCAACTTAGCACCCTTGTCGACTAAATTCGTCTCAAAACCCATAACCTACTTGCCGGCATCATGGACATACTAGGAAGGTAAAAAAGAATACGGTTCACCTCAACGATCATACCCCGAACATATCAAATTTTTATTTACTACGTACCTCGTTATAGTTGGCAAGGTGCGGTGAAAACATAACAAGTTTTCTAACGCAGATTTCTTGAGTTTCCCTGTTCTTATCTCTGAGAGGAAAAGATGTTTGAATATACACGTAATGCATTGAAACTCACTTAATATGAAAAAGATCTAAGTTAGTATTCGGTGCTTTTTTTCATATTAACCTAGGCTTAGGTGTAAAGCTCTATAGAGCTGTCATACTAAAGATAGAAGTTAAAATAGTGCAGTAAGCTAAGTTGGAGATAGGATCGAGAAGAAAAGAATTCGCTATTCTCCATCAACTTTTTATACATCATACTATTTACATGAGAGCTATCAAGCCTTGTGGCATGCAATATTAGGCAATACACGGCAATACATATCAGAGGGGTCATAGAGGAGCTTACGTACTCACGACGTTGTTATGTGAGTAGCTAGGACTATATCTCGCACACACCGTTACTTATACACTGAGCGCTAGCTATTTCCTTACGGGGTACGTGCTGCATCATACCCCACGTTCTAGCACACCGCTTCTGATAATATTTGCCCCTGAAGGAGGCATAGAATCTATTCTCAGGCGTAAGGAGAGACATTACAGGTTTATAGGATTCTAGTTCACCGTCCGAAAAAAATTATATAATTACCGGTGTATAAACTAGTAACAAAGGACATAAAAATATAGCCGACTTTCACAGTGACGTAAAGTTTTTTTTTCCATCTAACCCAGGATTTTTCAAGATCAATCTACAATATGCAGGGCCTTTAATTGCGGAGAACAAGCTATGAAAGGGACCTCCATTGTCACATTCACATTCAACCTCCAACGCCTGGAATGCGAATCACTCTTGGCACCTCTCTGTGGCGGCTCTTATTCCATTAGCGCCAGTGTTCTAGACCCTCCTAGAATAACTACCTACCTAGAATACGATTGCTTTAGCCCTAAGCCCCTTTAACATTGACAGCCTAGGAAGTTTGCGCCGTTGTCTAGATGAGACGGCGCTCGGTGTGGGATCACAAGTTATGCTACACATCCACCCGCGGGCCGACCTTCATATTTGTATCTGACCGAGTCAAATGTAGGCAGTTGGTGTAGTTTTCTTGCTTTATTCCCGGTTCCGGGTACTATTGCCGCGAGGCACCTAGCCAGGGCCTGGATGATTACAGCCTTGCATAAGAGACTAGACTTAAACTATTTATGAAGTCTTGTTTAGTATCTCGGAATAATTTCTCAGTTTCCATATATAATTATATTCATGCCTCTTATACACCACAGCGCTTAGCGTCAGCGTTTACGAAATCCCCTTCGCTTGACTGGAAGAGAACGTTAGCCGGAATCTCTTTCTTTCTCCTCCCTCTTCATATACCTAGTGATACAGGCATTATTTGGTGCCCGCAAAAACGTAGGTATATAGGTAATAGATAGAGCTTGAAGGCTAGAATCTGGAGACTGAGAGTGCTCGAGAAAATAGAGTATGGAAGCATGGGTAGGCATTATTGAATAATAAATTAATTATATATTATATGTCTCACATCAGCATGTATCTTTAATTCCGGCCTTTCAATAATAGTAATGGCATTTTATTTATAAAGCATGTGTTTTGATAATATTTCTCGGTTGGCCCTGCCTTCAAATTAGAAAGGGATGGACAATAAGTTGAAAGAAGTGGAAAGCAATTGGATACTATTAAGCCGAGTATGATCGTCCAAGAGCTTCGATAATTTTACTATCTCATAAGGACATCGCTCTTGAGCAGCCGTACTCTAGCCCACGGAATGCTTTTCGAAAGTGGGAGGGCAGCTCCCTTATATAGATGACTGTACTACAACAAGCCTAGCTAGAGCTACGATAATCACGTCGCTGTACGAAGAACTAGAACTGAAATTACTTATGATACCATTATTTAGAGAGAGAGAAACACTCACTTTACTCTTACAGAGGGATGTACTTCCATGCAGCTTATGATTCATCACTTCTGACGGAATAGCACCTTCCTATCCCCCCGTTTTACGACCTAGTTTGCATTGTATGTTTAATAGTGAGAGGTGGCACTCCCGGAAGTGAGCGGGACCGCGATATTTTGCCTAGTATCCGGAAATGGAATTCCTTAGTATCTATCAAGTTTTAATGAAAGGAGACTGATAAACTTTGAAGCAAGTAAAGGGGTGAACAACAACTTGAAAATTATAGGAAGCAAACAGGTACTATTAGACGAACAATAGTTGCTAAAGGTCTCCTGGAAGGGGATTGGAGCATCCACGACTTCCTTATATCTGTTTTACAGCGGGCCTCCGCCCTGTAGTGCCATCTCAGCCGAAGTACTATTTTCTAACCGGTGGCATAAACCTGAAAACCCAGACGATTATACTAATCCTTATTTGTGAAAGTAAACAGATAATATTTAATCGTAGATTATTTGGTTTTGTCCTAGCAAGTTGGGCAAATACACTCTTGTTACATAAGGACATCGAACGCCTGTGTGTGTGAGTTACAATTACTACGTGCTCGATCGGGTTTTTTGTTTAACCTCAGTAATGAATCTCTTGTTACACCATATATATCATTATATATTACATATACTTACCACTTTCATTCCCGTAGCTTAGGCCCCTAACTATTAAGAGCAGGAGTACATGTGTGGGCCGGTGTCAAACGCCGGCCTAGCTCGGTCGGATTATTGCATGTCTGGAAATGGGCACTCCGTGCTTCTCGGTGCACGGTACTCCATCAGGGCGGTACGAACGGTCTACGGTAGCTACCCGGGGTTCGGTATTGCCGTTCCTCGCCTTCCGGTAATCTAGAAATTCTTGGCCTCGTATGATGGAGGAAGAATCGTGGAGGCGCTTAGATATGATAGCCATGTGATGTAATACATACCTCTATGGGTTGGGTGTGGTAGGTTAAGTCCGGTACTAGATTACATAGGTAGCTAACTCGATTGAGGGTGCGGAACGCGACCTCCCGCCGAATGTCAGACACCGCTTGTTCAGTCTTGCTCTGAATTGTACATACTTATTATCTAACCTACCTACGTATGGTTATCTAATTTATAGTCTTATGTGCATACTCATGTGTAATAATCGACACTTGCATAAGTGGGTATCTTATACTATATACACATCTAGTCATAGGTGTTCAGTATATCTAGCCGAAGAAAATAAACGATTTGGTCACTAAGAAAAATCAATTCCAATAGAGCGTTGCCTATTTAATATCTAACTACCGAGCACTGATCTTTCCACGATAATTGGTGCGGTTCTCTATTATGGGGACGGATTCGATTGGTGCGAGTTCCACTAACACACTTATACCACTTACATGGTGACTTATAGTTCCCCAAGCCAGGCGGGTTTATCTGTTAGTTACCTAAGTCTACATAGGTAGTTAGCTTGCTACATGTATGAAAAAAAGAGAGCGTAGTTGTAAAGAAATAAAACAATACCCACCACGTGCACCACCCACTGTAACCCATGATCGATCTCGGCGGGTGTCATCCCGCTGGTGCCACTAAGCCGCTAACATATCTTCCTACATCGTAAACGTGGAGGTAACTGCATCGTGGGTAGGCTTACCTAGGTAGGTTACTCAGTGCTTATACCTACCTATTGTACATACATACCTACATGGGAATGATCTATTATCGTGGGGAACTCCAACTATGGGAGACAAATATACAAAGTCTTTGCCAAGGAAGGTAGATTAACAAAATAAATAAATACCTACATAATAGCTAGCGAGCCTACCGTATCGTACAAATTATAATTACTTCATTCATCCCTTGCATCTTAGATCATGATCATCCCCGCCTCCATTTCTTCACAGTCCTCCAACCCCAACCCCGCCACCATAACTATGGAGCCCCGCATCGTGATCCCCATCGACAAGAACTGGGAGTTCAAAGAGGTGGGCAAAGAGGACAGCACCTATCTGCCCGTGGGCCAATTCCCAACCAACGTGCACCTAGACCTCCTCTCCCACAAGCTGATACCCGATCCTTACATCGGGAAGAATGAGCTCGATGTGCAATGGATTGGTGAGACCGCTTGGGTCTACAAGACGACATTCACTTCACCTGCGGCTGCGAGTAAAAGTAGCAATGCTTCGTCGAGAAAAGCCGTTCTGGCTTTCGACGGTCTAGACACTTTTGCCACAGTTGTCCTGAACGGGAAGACCATACTAGAGACAGAGAACATGTTCACCCCTGAACGCACTGATGTCACAGATGTGTTAAAAAAGGGTGATGGGGAGCAGAACGAGCTGGTCATCACTTTTGATAGTGCGTACTTGAGGGGGTGGAAATTGGTGGAGAAGTATCCGGACCACAAGTGGGGATGTTGGAACGGGGACAGCTCAAGACTAGCTGTGCGCAAGTCGCAATACCACTGGGTAAGTCACCAAAACGAAAGAGCCTGTGGTCGGAATAACTAGATGGTTCTGACAATAAGTGCGATGGTGCAATAGGGGTGGGATTGGGGACCGGCCCTTCTCACATGTGGCCCGTGGAGACCCGTCAACCTCGAGATCTACGAATCCCGCATTACGGATCTCTGGTGCGATGTGGATATCGAGAAATCTCTCAAGACGGCAAACGTAACCGTGCACGCTACTATCGAGGGCGAGGCTTCGAAAGTCCGCCTAGACATCTCGCTAGATGGCAAGCTAGTGGCAAGCCAACACATCGACGCTCACTCGAGCGCTACCTTTAGGATCTCCGATCCCAAGTTGTGGTACCCTATTCGCTATGGCAATCAGCCGTTATACACCGTAAAAGCGACCATTGAGCAAGATGGAAAGGACATCGACAGCGTGTCCAAGAAAATCGGTCTGCGACGAGCAGAGCTTGTCCAGCGACCCCTGAAGGAGCAGCCAGGGACGTCGTTCTTCTTTGAGGTCAACGGCATACCGATTTTTTGCGGTGGTAGCGATTGGATCCCCGCCGACAACTTCATCCCACGCATTAGCAAGGAGCGGTACTACGATTGGGTTAAGCTAGTCGCCGACGGCAACCAGTTCATGATCCGGGTATGGGGTGGTGGCATTTACGAGGAGCAAGCATTCTACGATGCCTGTGACGAGCTCGGGATCCTCGTGTGGCAGGACTTCATGTTCGGCTGCGGCAACTATCCCGCCTGGCCAGAGCTCCTCGCATCTATCAAGCGGGAGGCAGAGGAGAACATCAAGCTGCTGCGGCACCACCCGAGTATCGTCATCTTTGCGGGCAACAACGAGGACTACCAGTACGCCGAGAGCGTCAACCTCACCTGGGACCAAGACAATCAAGATGCGGAGAGCTGGCTGAAGACCGACTTCCCGGCGCGCTACATCTACGAGAAGATCCTGCCCGACGCGTGCAAGGAGCTCTGCCCGTCGGTGTACTACCACCCGGGCAGCCCCTGGGGCGGCGTCGACACGCACGACCCCACGGTGGGCGACATCCACCAGTGGAACGTGTGGCACGGGACGCAGGAGAAGTACCAGAACTTCGACAAGCTGGTGGGGCGGTTCGTGTCCGAGTTCGGGATGGAAGCGTTCCCCTCGACCAAGACGATCGACGCGTTCCTGCCGCTGGGCAAGGCCGACCCGGAGCGGTACGCGCAGTCGTCGACGATCGACTTCCACAACAAGGCCGACGGGCACGAGCGCCGCATCGCGCTGTACCTGGTGGAGAACATGCGGTACGCGCCGGACCCGCTGGAGCAGTTCGTCTACTGCACGCAGCTGATGCAGGCCGAGTGCCTGGCGTCGGCGTACCGCCTCTGGAAGCGCCAGTGGAAGGGCCCCGGCCGCGAGTACTGCGCCGGCGCGCTCGTCTGGCAGATCAACGACTGCTGGCCCGTCACCAGCTGGGCCATCTGCGACTACTACCTGCGCCCCAAGCACGCCTACTTCACCGTCAAGCGCGAGATGGCGCCCCTGTCCGTGGGCATGACCCGCCGCGAGCACCGCCGCCCCAGGGATAAGTACACCCGCGTGCACATCGACGTCTCCACGCGCATCGAGATCTGGGCGAGCAACTTGGGCTTGGAGCCTATCGAGGGGGCTGACCTCGTGGTGCGCGCTTGGGACGTGGAGACGGGCGAGCGCACTTTCGAGGAGAGGAGAGGCGAAGCGCTCACCCTCCCCCCCAACCAGTCTACTGAGCTCGCGGCCCTCGATGTCCCCGCGCGTCACAAGGGCGATGAGGCCCGCACCGTCGTCGCGGCGTACTTGGTCAAGAGCGACGAAGAGCAGGAGCAGCAGCTAGCGCGCTACGTCAACTGGCCCGAGCCCCTCAAGTACCTGCACTTGGCGAAGCCGCAGAAGCTGAGCGCGCAGTTAAGTGCAGATGGTGAGTTCGTGGAGGTTAGTGCTGAGGTCCCGGTCAAGGGCGTGGCGGTCGAGACAGAGGATGAGGGCGTCAAGTTTGGGGATAATCTGGTTGATGTCGTGCCTGGGGAGACGGTGAGGATCCCGGTTAGTGGCGCGGGAGAGGGAACTCTGTTTACGGTTCGATATTTGGGGATGGTCTAGGGAGATAGGGGAAGAAAGGGAAGGAGAAAAGAGGGTGGATTATGTGGGTAGAAAAATAGAAAGATAGAAATTTTTCATACGTCTTCCTTTTTGCTTCTTCTTTTACTTTCCCAAATCTGGAGAACATAAGTGAGTTCCCAAGTAGTTGACAGATTGGCGACAGGTTCTGGATGTAGAATTCAGTTATGTTTACCATATTCTATGAAGTTATTGCAAAAAGATTAGTATATAGACATAGCATTTAATCGACGAATAATATCATTCAAGTTGATTTCACTGAACTAGACACCGGTACTTATGCACTTCTTCCCAAACCTCACAGCACCTTTCCCAACTCTCCCTACTCCGAACTCATGCAAGTGTACAGATATACGAATTCCTAAAATTTAAATCTTTTTTTCTTCCTTTCCCATTTTCACCTTCACCCTAAACCTCCCATAGCGCCTCTCTCCCCTTTAAATCTTCTCGTTAGGGCCGGCGATCAAGATCTTAATGACCTCTCCCTCCTTTACCTTCTTGAAAGCGTTCTCCGCCTCCTTGAACGGCACCACTCCGCTAATCAGCTTCTTAACGTCGACCTTGCCACTAGCAACCAGCTCCACAGCCAGCTTATAGTCACCGCTTCCGTAGCGGAAGCTGCCCTTCGCCGTGACCTCCTTGAGGCAGAGAGCCATGATCGGGAAGTTAATATCGGACTTGCCCATACCACCCTGGACGTACGTGCCGCCCATGCGGACCGTGTGCAAGCTCGTCTGGATGCTGGGCTCAGCCCCACTGGCATCGATAACCACGTCGGCGCCACCGGCCTCCTCGAGCCCGGCCTCGCGCTTGATGTTAGCCGCGTTCTCCTCGGCCGAGACGCGCTGGCTCGCATAAACATGGGTAGCGCAGAAGGAGCGCGCGAACTGCAGCTTCGAGTCCACGATATCCACGCTGACGACCGTGGTCGCGCCGAACGCGCGCGCCACCGCCGCGCACAGCAGGCCCACGGGCCCCGCGCCCATGACCACGACGGACTGCCCCGGGGACACGCTCGCCTGGCGCACGATGTGCACGGCCACGGCGAGGGGCTCGATCAGCGCGCCCTCCTGCAGCGACACGCCGTCGGGCAGGCGGTAGCAGAAGTCCGCGGGCGCGGCCCAGTACCCGGTCAGCGTGCCGTCGTACGGCGGCGTCGCCGCGAACTTCATGGCCGCGCACAGGTTGTAGTGCCCGCCGAGGCAGGGCCCGCACCGGCGGCACGGGTACCCCGGCTCGAGGGCGACGCGGTCCCCCGGCTTGAGCGTGCTGACGGCGGCCCCGGCGGCGACCACGGTCCCGGCCGATTCGTGGCCGAGCACCATGGGCTCCTTGACGACGAAGTGGCCGATGGCGCCGTGCTGCCAGTAGTGCACGTCAGACCCGCAGATGCCGGTGTAGTTCACAGCGACGAGCACATCGTGGGGGTCGCTGAGGGTGGGCACGGGTCGGTCTGAGAATTGTACGTCGTGCGGCTTGTTGAGGATGAAGGAGAGGTTCTGGTGAGTGGGTTAGAGCGATGGTTCTGCTAGAATAGTGGTGATGGTGTGGGTGTGGGTGTGGGTGTGGGTGAAGCACACACGCTGCCTGACTTGGGATCCATGATATTGGGTATACGGTTGATGTAAGTCAGTAAGTTATTTAGGTAGGTTGTTGTGTTTAAGGGGTAATAACTGAAGCTGAAGGTGGAGGTGGAGGTGGAGGTGAAGGTTTAACTTAGGATACAATGGCGGGGTAAAAGATATTGACATCAATTATTAGTAGGTAGTAGTGAGTGTATATAAGGAGGTAGGTTAGGTGTTGTCTATCAATATACCCTCTGTTAGGCTTTTCATGCGGATGGAAGCAGGATGAATAGTTGAATTATAATGAGAGGCAATAAAGTTCTTTACTATAAATTGGCAGTAGCAGGTAGATAGTATAAATACCTGACTGATGGAATAATGTTTCTTCTCGTATACAGTTACTCGGAGAGACTTGGGTTCCTACAGAGAAAGGGAAAAAGTCCATACAGCTCATACCCGACTTACACGATAGCGGGGCAATTCTCCAACCATGACCAGTGGAACTTGTACATTACGGTGTGTGGTTGGTGTTTTTGGCGTGGTGTGGGGGGGGATTGGAAGGAGGGGAGAGGGGCAAATCTTAAGTCACTGAGCTTTAAATACTACTACGTACTTAATAACTTCCACTATCATAACTACCTAGTAGGTTAAGCTAGTATATAGTGTACATAATGCGTAGTACATCATGCAACTAATAGCTGGCACCTCCTGTCCTGCATGTCAAGTATCTAGTACGTACTCTACTCAGGTGAGCTTGGACGGGTTCTAGACGAGAGGAGATAAATGGATACACACGACTTTTACCAGTTGCTTTTACCCGCACCAATAATCTTGAACATTATGTCCGCACTAGGAGATTCTTACGCCAAACAACTGCGCCACCTGATCGCAAGATTCTTTCTAGAAAAAGGAATAGGGATGCATCGATTGATACGCACAGGTAAATTAAATATTAAATAATAGAACTATTGGCAGGTAAGTGATAGATAAGAATCTAACTTAGGAAGTTGGTTACATGCAAGTTCTATAGAGTGGGTACTATGTAAACCTCATAGAAAATGGTAAATAGTATATTGGGTCCCTTTAATCTAAAATTAATAATGCCAGATAAATACTCTGTGTACTTAGGTTAAGTGAAGACTGTTTAAAACTCTAGTGTCGAGTAAACTTGGGATGGTAAAGTGCATATGGTTAGGTATGTATCGATGTACCGTTCTAAATACTACATAGTAGGATGGTGGGGTTTATTATGGGTCCCATTAGTTTTCTGCCGGATAAATCAAGACTCACCGCCCAGAAATTTCCTGACACCGCTTTCAATTGCTCCCAATACAAGATCATCTCACTGTGTCGCATCAACTTTTTTTCTCCTTTGTATGTCTACCATTAGTGTTGATGAATTCAATCAAAATAGAAACCACGCCGATATAATGTCACGGTAGACAACAATGGACATTCTCAAATTACTGTCCCGTGGGACGAAGAAAACATCGAACCAAAACCAACAATCCGACTTAAAACCTGCTTCAAAAACTGTTAATCCACAACTTTTTAACGATCCTACCCGAGGCCTGAAGCGCAAACGAAATGAAGAACAACCACAACTTAGTCAGGAAGACGATGATGGTCTTGAGATCGACTTCTTTGCACCCCAAGACACGAAAAAGCCTGTGAAGCAGGCCCCCGTCCCCAACGAGCTACCAGAAACGAAACTCGAGAGCCCATTACTCGACGAGGAGACCGTCCGTCAGGTGCTTCGATCTCATCGGCTAAAAGTCACACTGCTCTCTTCCCACGATAAAAAAACAGCTAAAGTTAAAAAGGCGAAAAAGAAAGAAAGCGTGAAACCCAAGGCAAAGGACACCAAAAAACAACTCTTCCCCCAGCCTTTAACTTCTTTTGCCGAACTGCGAGCCACCTACAATATCTCGCCCAGGCTGGAGAGCAATCTGATAACCCAAGGGTTCCGGATACCCACTGAGATCCAACTGGGTAGTCTTCCTATGTTAATGGATCCGAATAGGGCTATACCCGCATTGGCCGCAGAGGAGTTTAATTTCAGCACCAGCAATGGTATCGACTTTCTTGGTGTTGCCCCAACCGGCTCTGGAAAGACATTGTCCTTTCTGATTCCGACTATAAATAACATAATGCGATGGCGTGCCGAGGACGAAAATCAGAAAGAACACGTGCTGGAAGCTATTATAGTCGCACCAACAAAGGAGTTGTGCCACCAAATTGGTAACGAGGGTCGAAAGATCGCACAAGGAACAGGAGTCAAAATCGTTGAGATGAAAAAGAACATAACTCTGCCAACAGAAAGCCTCGGGGCGGACGACCTAACCCTCGAGAATGAGTCAGACGGCGACAATGAGTCGGTCTCGTCAGACGATGAAAGCGACGACCACGAAGTACAACGAAAAACTGCTACTAAAACAAACATACTTGTCACCACACCTCTGGTCCTCCAGAATCTGTTGAAATCTAAGACCTTGCCGACGGTAAAATCTCTGATATTGGATGAGGTCGATGTCCTCCTCGATGATGCATTCCGCTCCCAGACCGTTGGTATCTGGTCGGCCTGCACAAACCCAGATCTACGTCTAACCTGCTGGTCTGCCACCATGGGCTCTCATATCGAAGGATTCATATTAGATCAGCTCAAGTCACGAGCATCGCCGGAAAGGCCCGTGCCTTTAATTCGACTTGTAGTAGGGTTAAAGGATACCGCTGTACCGCTGGTAAAACACAAGCTGGTATACACTGCAACGGAGCAGGGGAAGTTGTTTGCTCTTCGGCAATTGCTACACCCCAAGTCATCCAGCAATACGTTGCCATTCATGCAGTTACCATTTCTTGTGTTCACACAAACCATAGAGCGTGCCACGGCTCTTCATGCTGAATTAAAGTTTGATTTCCCGATCGAGGCCGGGGGGTCCTCCCGTATTGCCGTCCTCCATTCGGCACTCCCTGACGCTGCACGATCCAAGGTCATGGCTCGGTTTCGGGCGGGAGAAATCTTTGTGCTCATTACTACAGATCTTCTCATGCGAGGTATCGATCTAGTCGGGGTTAACGGTGTAGTTAATTATGATCTTCCTGCCACGGCAGCTGCGTATGTCCACAGAGTTGGACGAACGGGGCGCGCGGGGCATGACGGTGGTGTTGCTGTTACGTTCTACACTACCGAGGACGTTGCGCATTTGAAAACCATCGCTAACGTCATTGCCCTGAGCGAGAAGCAGGCGGGCAAGCAGGAGGGTGAGGGTATGCCGAAATGGCTGATCGACTCGTTGCCGAAAGTCAGTAAAGAAGAGAAGAAGAAATTAAAAGAGAGAGGGGTAGAATCAAGAAGAGGCAACAAAGCCAAAATTACGTCAAAGAGTGCTTGGGAGAGACGCAAGGAGAATAATAGACGAGGTGCTATTGCTGGTAGTAAAAAACGCAAAGTCGAGGGTTCCGAAGCGAATGTTAGCAGAGGAGGCGAGAGTGAATGGGGCGGTATCGCGGATTAGATGCCTTTGTTAATACATAGGTTCTGATGTCAGGCCTTTCCCAGTCACCCTTTTACCGACACTTTGATGGTGTATGATACCTACGATCCCCATATTTTTAAATACATAAGTGTAAAGACCAATACAATACCATCGTACTAGTCGTGACCGGTATCTATGTTATTTACTTAAGTTGGCGTATATTCAGTGCCCAGTACAAACCCTGCTGTTGGTTAGGTGAACAAGCTCACAAAGAAAGTGTGGCAAGGCTGGCCACGCAATTTTGGAGCAATTCAAGTTGTGTTACATGTGGCTGCTAGACAGGGAGATCAGGATTGTAAATCTCAGAAGTTCAAAGAGATAATTTGAAAGAAAAGTATCAGCAACTAACCATCTATTTTTAGTTTTAGTTAGACCAACTGTTACTCTTTCTGATATTAACCTAATTGCAAAGTAGATCAAGCGGACCAACTGTGTATCACATGACTTATCAACCAGGGATGACATTTTGATCATATTTACAAGGCTACCAAACTATCCATTGAATTATTTCATATGTATACCTAGGTAAACACTCGTTATTCCCTACGCAGTTAAAGTATTCAGTGGTCAGTCTAAGCGTACTATGTATGGGAATATATTCCTCACCACTATCATAGCTATTATGTTACATTAACACCGACTCAGTCGTAAGTAACGGCGTATATATCTACTCATCAGGAGTGACAGGTTAGAAGTATGCGTAACAAGGGGAGTATATCCCTGTGTACGTGTATCGATAACAAATGTTGGTGTGCGAGGGACCAGACTATAACTACGTGCAAAACCGATAAATATCCACAGAAAGACCTTCTTTGTTAAATCTATCTTTTAACCTGTTATCCCGGAAATATAATGACTGTATGTCGATATTTATGAGAACTTCAAGCATTTGCATGCCCACATGACTGTGAATATCTGGTTCTCTTCATTCCGAGTCGCGGGAATTTATTCGGCACATGGGGTAAGAACCAAGATTATGTCCCCATGACCCAAGATGTATACAGGTTTTTTTTTTTTTTTCGCTTGATGAATAACCTGTTATGTTTTAGTCGTTATTCAATGCGCTTTTGTTGAACCAAGCCATTTATCGATTAGAGAGTAGCACAATACACACCCTAGGTACTTAGGGAGAGAAGGTACCTAGTTGTTGTTGTTGCTGTTGTTGCTGTTGCTCGGAGACCTAGATCTTAAGATATATGGCGATCGAATTTCTATACGTACAAATAATCCCTTCATCTGTTAGAAACCCTTTGTGCTCTACTATCCCTGTGAAATTCCTAAACTTTAAGCCTCATCATATCAAAGCTGATCACTATGAAGCGATTGTGTTTTGGGTAAGGCCGGAACAGGAAACCGATCACTGAATTTGTTATGTGTCAGCGTTTTCTTTTTCAGTCGTCGA
The DNA here is from genome assembly GCA_022578605.1 of Camillea tinctor. Lineage (NCBI taxonomy): Eukaryota > Fungi > Ascomycota > Sordariomycetes > Xylariales > Graphostromataceae > Camillea > Camillea tinctor. The sequence goes on from MU394054.1 coordinate 116,243, forward strand.
GCTCACGAAGGAGCGAATCTACGAGGAGATTTTGTATAAATAGGCGAAGCAATCAAGAGCTGATGCTTAGAGTTTGAGTCACCAATATTCTTACTTTCATCATCTTATAACTCAAACTCATATCCTCTTTTACCAGTCCAACTTCTATCTGATATTCCATACAATACTCTACCAAAAGCTTATTCATATTCTCAAATACCCAAGACCATATCTCAACTAGCAAGGACGAGATCTAGACCCCCCCCCCCCCCAAAAAAAAAACCGCATACAACAACAATATGAGTGCTTCGAACTTCGGGATTCTTCCACGGGAGTTGGAAAGCTATTCAGCCGCTTCCGATCAAGGTATGTATTTCCTCCCAGGTGTAACTAGCATATCCTCAAATATCGAGGTTATTCCCATTTACTTAACATCAATCTCGAAATTTGCCAAAACTAACACACTCTTATAGCCATGTCCAGTTTCGGGGAGATGAGCTGGCCTCCAGCCCCTCAGAACAATAAGCGAGCCTACATTAAAGAGGCCGCGGGGATGACTGGGTGGAAGTGCTGTGAACCAATGGACGATGGGCCCTGTGGTGGTGAAAATTCACTAAAGGTCGACACCTGTTTCCGCTGTCAACACACTAAGTGCAGCGGGTGTAAGGTAGGATTTAGGTCTATCCCGAAATACTAATTAGGGGAGAACAACGAAGGTTCCTGTCTATTTCCTCGCACAACAAAGTATCGATTACCTGAGCACTTGCTTGGTCCCTCATGATAAGGCTTTGATGAAGAGCAAAAGGTGATCAAGCACCGGGAGGTTATAAGGGTCAATATGCAATTTCAAGCCCAATGACATATATGGCACCAATGTGGTGGTGAGAATTTCAACGCAAGATGCAACGGCAGTTAATGTGAGGAGCTGAAGAGTTGAAGTCTTAGAGCCCAGAAAACAGAATAAAGAAGCTATTTGTATGTAAACAAGTCATGCTGTCCAATTACCCAGGATCCTAAACAGTATGCTCAACTCATCACGTGATAAAACAGTTATGCGTGTTTCCTATTTTGAACAAGAGATACACCGATGACTCACGGACTAGCATGTCTGCGCCCTACGTTGACATGTTGGGTTATACATAGTCTTATACTCGTCACATTTTAGCTCCCCATTAGGCTTCGTTTTATGTCACATAGGTTATACCTCTTCTAATAGCTACGTCCTGGTTTTATACCAAGCTTCACACTCTTTTCATTATTTATTTGCTTACATCTTCAATCATCAATGGGTGGAGATCAAGGCAATATTCTTGGTTCTGCCAAGAAGAACCGGGTCTCCATCCATTTAATACCCTGGGACCCAGATTCCCCAGATCATGTAGAACGTATGAAGCAACAGAGGATCGCATGTGGGTGGAAGGTAGAAAAAGTGGAAGGATGGAGAACTCTGCAACGAGATGGCCATGTAGGATTGCATTGGATTGTAAGTCGAAATGGTTTCGTCTCGCCCATAATTATTCTACGTAGTTTATGTCTTATATCCTTTGTTCTCCCTTTGGCTTTTGATATATTGGATATGTCAGGAGACTCTCTGGTGTTTTGGTCATTCGCACTAATAGATTCACAGGTCCTAGACCCCTCGCACCCAGAAACACCACCCCGACTTCAAATGCACGTGGATCGCTTTCCTGCTCAAGCTAGTGTTCTTAGGGACACTTGCAAACAAGTGTTTTCTCGACCTCACAAGCCAGATCCAAAGCTGTTAAGCTTTCTCCCGATTGGGCATATCTCACTGGATGGCGTGACCCCGGATGCCGAACTGCATACAGACCCTTCTCAGGGTGTTTATTCCCTCATGAATTTCTATATCTCAGACCCACTCCAGAGCTTCGGACTAGGTGGCGCCGCAATGGACACTTGCGAGAGGTAGACTATACATCTTGTTTGTTATATTTCCCCCAGTGTCTCGCGGTACTAACTCGGGCTGTAGAATGGCGAAAGAAGACTTCAATGCAACAGTAATAACCTTAGCAACAATTGCAAACGAAGAAGTGACAGCAGATAGTCCCCGTCGCATAGCGCTGAACAGGCCAATACCCAAAGTAAGCAATATCAGTCCATTTCCTGATATATAACCAAGCCACTACATATTCTAACATCTAGATACTAGGTTACGAACCAAGATTGGTATGAGCGACGCGGCTATTCCATTTACTTCACGAAGAAGGACGCGTGGTTTGACACAGACTCGACAGGAAAGGCTTGGGGAACTATTGGCGTGTTTCTAAGGAAGAATCTTGTTTGACTGGACACAAGTCCCAGTGTCAAGGATTATAAACATATTGCTAGATACATCATAGGAACCTGGTAGTCTGGTTATCTGGTCATATATGTACTATATCATACGGCGCACTTGTAGTCTACTGAACCCAACATTGACTTGCTATGAGTGGCTTACTGTGGAGACTGGTTGCCCAATGTCGCAGAATTGCAGCCAATTAGATTCTTGGGGAGTTCCAAAAAGGGATAATTACAGTGCTACATACTTAAGTGTGAGGGATGCTGATGGTAATGGTGACGAGGTGTATCCCTATGGTTATAGAGCCTAATGTTCTTTCAACTTATCTTCATACTAACGTGATATATTCTAGTGACACTCGGTAATTGATTCGACTTCATCCAATTTCTCAGAAAATTGTTGCGGTTGAAAGCTGCTGGCGGTATGTCTAGAAAAGAACTCTTACATATGGGAGCGCTACTCAATATGATTCCCTGTAAGATACTAACTACATAGAAAGGATTACGCTTGTCCGCTCCATTTCCGCATCATGATGTATAAGAAATTGGCGTACGTGGCTTTAATATACGTTCCATGTTATAGTGACACTTTGTTCTTCCATTTGCCCACTTCCAAGACATTCGTGATCCCGGGCGAAAAGTCACGGAAAATAAGAGTATCTACTCAGGTAATGTTCACAAAAACACCTCTCCTTTCAACTGCCGGGCAAATTGACATTTTCCTTTCAAGGGGGATCTGACAAGGTCACTTGGCACTTTTAGCTGACGTTGCACAGGATAGCAACTTGCTCATCTTGAACGGACCATGTGGTTATCGGATTTCATTTAGTGTTGCCATCATTGGTCCATGGAAACAAGAGATACCATGTATGTGCTGTGCCCTCGGTCCGGTCGTGTTTCCGCTCGACAAGGTGATCAAGGTGTTGTTGGAAATCCCACAAGAATTTGCTCATGCTGCGTGCGCCAGGAGTTTATTGAGCCAGCCCGGCAGAAATCAATTGACTGGTATGTTAAGCGACTCCGCAATACCCTCACCCAATCATGTCCCTTACCTTCTCAGCATTTAGCCCGGATGAGGTTCTTGTCGGGCGGCGCGATACCGCTCGGCAGATTGTATTCTTCCCCTTTCCCATCAGAAGCAGCAAGATCGGCGTGGGAAACCAATCACAACGGGCCCGCCGCAATATGGAGAGAGAAGCTTGATTCGTATGCCTCTATTTTCATATTGCTTTCTTAGGTAACGTTTAATTCCAAACACCTGTCCGTAAAATATGCTGCTCTTCCCTGGACGGCGGGTCCATACTTCGGTATATCCTATCGTGTAATTGAAGTCAGCACGTCTTGGCACATAGAGTCATGGTTCATTTCATATATTAAAATAGTAGACAGGTCCCGGATGCTCTAGTGAATTTTCATCATCAAGTTGTAAAGGCGACCAACTTACTCACATGCAGTTGCAATGGGTTTACTCAAGCAGCTGGTGTCGTTCGCTCTTGTGGGGGCTTCCTTTCAGGGGCTAATTCCGCGCCAAACGCAGGAATTTACAGATGAAGACATCCAGTCGGGAAAGGCTCTCCAGCAAATTGGAAAGACAGCCTACGACAATGCGTTGAGTCGTGTCGAAGCTTCACAGTCGACCTGTACGAAGGAAAATATCAGGGTACGGAAGGAATGGTAAACCATCGCCGAGCCCCATTATTAGTGCAAGAATCATATCTAACGGCAGGTAAACAGGAGAAACATACCAGGCCCTGAAAGAATCGAATTCGTGAAGGCGGTCGAGTGTCTGATGGAGAAGCCGAATGTGTATCCTAATGTCACGGGTCCCAAGTAAGACGCCTACGAAGATGTAGCACTTGGAACTGAAGTAAAACTAACGACACCTCCCTTTCAAGATCCATGTTTGATAGCTTCGGCGTGTTACATTACCATCTCACGCCATACGTGCACAACTCAGTAAGTCCAAGCATAGCATAGCAGCCCAAGCACCGAACTATAGCACCGGCCACTAAACGCTACCCAACGTAGGCCTACTTCCTCCTCTTCCACCGACTCTACATCTGGACGTACGAGGAGAAGCTGCGCAGCCTATGCGGGTACACGGGGGCCTTCCCCTACTGGGAATGGGGGCTAGACGCGGGCTCCGTGGAGAACTCGCCGCTCTTCGACGGCAGCGAGACGTCGCTGGGCTCGAACGGGGCGGCGGTCAACTCGACGGGGCCGTCGTTCTTCCCGACGGGGTCGGGGGGCGGGTGCGTGACGGCGGGCCCGTTCAAGAACTACACGGTCAACTTCGGGCCCAACACGGCGCGCGACCCGCTGGCGCCCAACCCGCGCTGCCTCAAGCGCGACCTCAACACCCAGATCTGCGCCCGCTGGGCCTCCATCCAGAACACCACCGAGACCATCCTCGAGAGCCCCGACATCGAGCTCTTCCAGGCGAACGTCCAGGGCGACCCCCGGTACCCGGCCGCGATGAAGTGGGGCTTTGCGGTGCATGGCGGGGGGCACTTCTCCATTGGTAGGTTTGCCCGTGCCCTTCCTGAGAGGCGCATATAAAACGAGCGGAGAGCGAGGTCATATCCTTGTGCTCAACTAACATGTAACTTTTTTTTTCTGCATTAAGCTGGCGACCCTGGCGGTGACTTTTACTTCTCGCCGCTCGAGCCGGCGTTCTATCTCCACCACGGCCAGATCGACCGGATGTACTTCATCTGGCAGAACCTCGATTGGGAGAACCGACAGGTAAGTGTCAACAAGTATCCCATTTTCAGCCCCCCTCTTCAAAGTGGTCGAGCTTGCTTACACGTATCCCTCTAGAACATGGCTGGAACCATCACGATGATGAACCGACCGGCTAGCCGTAACGGCACCCTCGACGATGTCCTGGACATCAGCCCCGTGGGCGACTCGTTCACGTACCGCGAGCTTCTGGACACGGTGGGAGGGTCGCCCTTCTGCTTTGCCTACGAATAAAGCGGCTTTGCGCGTTGTCATGGGGGAAAGAGATGTAGAAAAGTGACTACCTATGCATTCTATCAGGGGATATTTAGAACATTCTTACTATAGTTTTTCAACGTTGATCAGGTGTGGCCTGGATTTTTATCTTCTACCAAGTTTCCATTCGATGGCATGCTTGGTTATCTGAATATAGCCCAAACCAAGAATATTCATGTTTGTCCTGGTACGCAGCCTGACGGTTAATCGTGTAGTATCTTCGTTCTTGACTAAGCTCTAGAGCTATTGTTCCAGTACTATATTTTATTGGTAACACTGGTATTGAATACCTGCTGCTTATACTCCGTAAGCAGCATCTGATTTTCTTTTTGTAGAATAGCTTTAAATTGGCATATCTTTCACGTCTGTGTTCAAGATGCACATTATGCTTACACTGTTCCAGGTTGTTGTAATAATTCACAAGGTCAATCGGGTTTATAACGTACAATAGCAGTACTTAGTATCTCCGTTACCATTCCGCGATCTCGCCGGGTTTCGGTCTTTGCATGCGAATAACCTTGTCACAGTTGAGCAGGCATAGCGGGTCGAGCGCTTGTTTTATCTAATATGTAGAGCACAGCCCATTAGTGATGACGATTGGGATGGATAATAGGGCCTGCTTACCTTCCGCATTGTGTCAACAGTGGTCTCACCGAGTTCATGTGGTAGATAATCTCTCTTAACAAGACCCACGCCATGTTCACCCTAGATTATGTTAGCCTTGAAACAGAGGTTTCAGGGGTGAAGAACATACTGTTACCGTTCCCTCCAACTCTACAGCCTTCTTGACCATACGGTGTACTAGCTCTTCAGCAGCGTGCCTCTGTTCATCATTTGAAAGGAGAATGACTAGTCAGAAGTTAGCAGCTTGACTTGGTGAGTGGTAATGGAATCTATCAACTTACTATGGAAGTTTCCGTCCCCTACGTGTCCGACGATTGTACCATACATGCCGCTCTTTTTCATATCATCCTTTGTGTCCTCAATTAATTGAGGTAATCTACTCATAGGTACCGCCACATCGCCAGTCCATACTTTCTCGCCTGGCTTGGCTACGGCTATTGTACTCCAAAGTGCCTCTTTTCGCGCACTCCATAATTCAGCCTTCTCCTCCTCGGATTTAGCAAACTCGAAGCTCTGGCTGCCCGTCTGCTTAGCCATATCCTTAACGATTCCGATCTGCTCCTTAACACCGCGATCAGTGCCAGAAAACTTGAAGAACAGCGTAGGTGCCTCCTTCCAGGTCTTTGATGTCATGCCAGCTTTGTTGATACACTTCATCTGCTCATCGTCAAGTATCTCTACGGCTGCTACGGGCACGCCCTGGCCAACAACTTTAGCAACACAGTCGGCCGCCTGTCGGATAGTACCAAAACTACAGACTGCCACACTTGTGCTCGCAGGTTTAGTAGTAAGCTTCAAAGTTGCCTCCGTCACTAGACCTAGCGTTCCCTCGCTGCCGATAAACAGTTTAGTGAGGTCATACCCAGCAGAGCTTTTACGCGGCCGTTGCCTTGTCTTAATAATGGTGCCATCAGCCAACACCACGGTAAGAGAGAGCACCCATTCTCTCATGGTGCCGTACCGGTAGGCGTTTGTGCCGCTGCACCCAGTTCCAATCATGCCTCCAATCTGAGCCCCTGGACCTGGATCGGGTGGGAAGAAAAGGTTCTCTTTACCTATCTGCTCGTTAAGCAACTCCCATCCAACAGCGGGCTGTACCACAACATCCAGGTCATCCTTGTGTAGCTCAAGTATCTTGTTCATTCTACCAAAGTCGATGCAGATTCCTCCTCTAGTCGGGGTGAAGTGCCCTTCTAGACTTGTTCCGCCGCTGTAACCGACAACGGGGATGCGCCTTGCATGACATATTTTCATGACCTCGCTGACTTCCTCTGTCGAAGCTGGGTAGACAACCATGAATGGCTTTTGCAATTTCTCATTGCGGTAGCTCGACCAGTCAGAATTGGCGTGTGTATGGAGGTCATCCTCGAGGGTGCTGACATTTTCCTTTCCCACAATGGCAGCGAACTCTGCCCAAGCAGCTTCGAGGTTTTCGGTATCGTTACTGTGTTTCGGGTCGCGGGTCAGCGCAAGAGGCAGAGTTGATCTCGAGTCCGGGTCGCGGGGGTTTTTGGTGCCAAGGTAATAGGAAGTCAGAGAGGTTACAAGCAAGACTAATTGTTCAGACGGTCAGAAGTAGTTTTCAGCAGTAGTTTCCAGGCATAGGACGGAAACGAAGATGAGCTTCTCACCAAATGTCATGGCCCATCGTCTCGACCCAGCATTCTCCAGCCTCTGCCTCGCAAACTCCTCGTTCTCGGCCTTTTCGCGAGCAATGCGCGATCTTACACTCTGGATCATTTGACCCTGGAAAGAAGCGCCGGGTGGGGGTTTCTTGTTGTCCGTAGCATACGACCGTGCGCCTGTACCGAGTGCGAGGCATCGCAGACTAGAGTGGGGAACTCTAAGACTCCGAAGACCTGCTTGGGCGGATCGGGATGCGATGCGCGACATGGCCATTTTGGAAAGTAAAACTCTGCTATGCGCAAGTCTAACTACAATTGGTTCATGGCGAAATTAAAATATTCGGAAGTCTCGGGATTCTATCCAAGTTTTGAGAAAGAAAGGAAAAGGTGGAAAATGCGGAGGAAGAGGAATGCATGTGAGGAGTAAAAAGGTGTAAGAGTTGGAGATGAAGAGCTTCATCTTCAAAGTCTCCAATCTTGAAAACCTTGTAAGTACCTAGATAACCTTTGGCTTAATCGATTATCGGGGCTCCGTCTTCGGTCAACTCGCTGGACCCTCGACAATTGCATCATCGGTCAATCGGAATACGCCATTTCTGGATGACCCCACTCTTTATCTCACCAATCACTGCCATACAATGACCACTTATACCCTTAACATCAAGAAAGGTATAAGTGGTCTTGTCTAACCTACATACATAAACTTGATGCTAATCAGTAATGATTTTACTCCGGAGCAGATAAGAGAAGACTTTCACATTTTCATACCATAAGAAGTTAGATTGAGGGATTGTATAAGTCAGGTTAATAGAGTATTTGACTACAAATACTAGTGTATATTAGGTACTGAATAGACCAGCTATTTGGTGCACTAGGTAAGTGCTTTGGATATATATTACACAGGAAAGCATATCGCTTTGCTGAGAACTTTCACACCCGTCAAATAGGTGGTGAACTACCTATATACTTGACCTTACTCCGGATAATCGTCATCTGAAGAATATGGGCCATCGGATCCACCAACTTTAACCCAGTCGACATTACCAAGTGGTTCTTCAGGAATTTCGATCCACCTTTCATCTTCGTCCTCAACATCAGTCTCATCGTCAGCATCAGTGGACCCTTCATTTTTATCTACGTCCTTACCTTCTCTAGCTCCTTCGTCGGCGGCAGCAGTTCCGGTGACCGAATTCCCGAAATCAATCCAGTCGATCGTGCAGTTGTGGCATCGGGGATGCTTACACCCGGTACATCCATCTTCAGCCACTTGAGAGTTCGCATGGCATGTACAGCAGTTCCATCCTAGTCCATAATCACTCTTCTTGCGGATACAAAGTGCGATAACTTGAGAGCCTAAAGCTGGAATCGGCTGCTCAGGACTAGTTGAAGCTGACTCTGTACGAGCCATGATTAGAGACTTATCTTGGATTCTTCTTATTTCCGGAGAGGTCTGTTGGATGTTGTTTAACAGAGTTTAGTTGATGTGATGATGATGATTATGATGATGGTGGAATAAAGTAATTCTAGGAAATACGCCACGTATAAATAGTCCAAAAATCGTGCTTATGTACAAGCTGCTTACCTAGGTACTCATTCTGTTTCTCCATACTGATAAACAACCCTGGTTTGAGTTTAATAACTCTGGCTCAGTCATTATTGTTCATAAATACCTTACTCATTTTTACCATTGTTTTACACTAAGATATTGTTCTTATTGGCGTCCCCTGACCCCTTTGTGAAAGCAATACAACAAGAAAGGTCCTTTCACCCAATCATAATTTTTACCAAGAAGATATATTTCCGAACTCACAGTCAAACCATGTCAGTCTAATTACTCATAGAAAGGAATAATTTCTTTAAATATTCAACAATGACTAGTTTGTAACAGGCCAGTTCTTACAAAGGCTAGTCTTTTGGAGGAGAATTGGAAACAATTACAAGGGATAGAAGCTTTAGCAGTTGCCCTTATATCTTTCTAATTGCAAACACCGTAGCCGATATTCATGTGGTATTGTAGCTGTGATGATCATCAACAAAGTCACGATTATCAAAAGTACCTTCAATAATTCCTAGGAATTGGTAGCCTACTTTATGAAGTACACTCTCTATTATGCCGTGTGATTCCGCAGACTGTTGGGTCACTCTTAGTCACTTTGTAACCCGCCCATCACATAATTGTGAACCATTAGCCAAGAAGATACTGTAATAATCTCTGATAAATAAGATATATTAACTTGCTTAACTACCTAGTATACACTTTAAAGTCTCTCACGATGTGCATGGTTTCGGGTGTGTAGGGCTCACTTGTTTGTTTTACAGCAGAACAAGGAAACGACGTGGTGGATCCTCCCCACACTATATATATGTACTTCAAATGCGAGAGTGGTACAAAATACTAGTTTCCCTCCATCATCCCGCAACTACTTATCTAGTTATTGTCTACTGTCTTCTCGCTAAGGGTGATAGGAACCGTGTAACTGTACCAACAAACCAACACGCTAAGCAAACTAGACTGAATCAATGGTTAACAATTTTCGTAGGAAGTGTCGTAGGCTCTCTTAGAGAAGTGAGAATAATCATGCTGTTGCAGTGTACCTACAACTAGTTCCTGAGTTTCTTCATATGGTCCATACTTTTACATCTTGGTACCTATGTACTAGTTTAGTATCTACTACTAAGTCGTAGTCTACTTCTAAAGGCAGGCTAGAAACTATGCTTCTGGCATTGATGCCAGCGGTGTCAAGCAGCTAACCTAGGTTGATACCGAAGGATAAACCAGCTCCCGCATCTGCATATGTGGGGGAACTTGCCTTACCAGTCACTTAGCATTTAGCGCTTTTGCGTTTTTGCGGGGGAAACTGCCAGATCCAGATCTGGAAGTCGTTGGCGGTGGGAAATGCTTTTGATTGGTGGTATGGGTTGGGTGTTCCCCTGTTGATCTCCCGGCGTGCACCCCACCACTGCTTTCCCCAGATTGAGACTTGACTACAATGTAGTACTCAGTATGTTGTTTACACCAAGTACCTAGGTACCAATTGCTCATCTACTTAAACTAGCCCTAGGTACATTGTTATTCGTTATGTGAAGGTGCTGTCCAGACTATCCTTAGTTCCTGCCATTTCCTAACACCTGGTAACAGTGCAGGGATTCTATTTGTTTATCACCTTTCTCACTTTCTCCAGCTGCCTGGGCCACTCCTAACCATTAAATAAACATTGTACCTGCAGCTAATGGTAACATCACCATCATTCCCACATCCATCATTCTAAGTTAACCTTGGAATCTGGTGCAGTCGCCATCGTCTCTTCATACTCACACCGCTAGTAAAGCTCGAGATAGCTCCTGCATATTCATGCTGAACTAGTAACATGACCAGTGTTGATCAACTAAGGCGGTCCCTCGAGGATTGCACCGAGCCTTACACCAGACACCCCTCAATCTCGACACGGCCATTGTCCGACGTAGAGTATAGGGATGCCTTCAACATGTTGAAGAGTGGCGAACAATGGGAAACGTACAAGGAATTCATTTTCCCTCAACTATCTCAGCTGCTATCGTCATCTCCCTTCGACTCGCGTACCCATATCTCAGTGCTAGAGATCGGACCCGGACCGAAGAGCGTGCTTGGATCTCTACCCAGGGAGTTGAAACAAAAGATCAGTCGATACTCTGCATTTGAGCCTAACCAATTGTTTGCAAAAGATTTGGAAAAATGGCTTCACTTCGCTGCAGTGCCGAACTCCCCATTTCCTTGTCTGGAGACCCCCCCTGATATCCGTCAAGTACCATTCTCTCTCGCCGACACCAGCGCAAATAAGGAGAATGAAAAATACGATCTCATATTATTCTGCCACAGCATGTATGACATGAAGCCCCAGCACAAGTACATCACGCAGGCGCTACAGATGCTGGCTGATGGTGGAATGGTTGTGGTTTTCCACGACCGCGAAAGTCTACACATCAAAGGCTTGGTTAGCCATCGGACTGCCTATTTCCCGACTGGACTTGTTTCCGTCTCGTTAGATCCCAAATCCCTCGTGCTTTTCTCTGCTTTCCTTCTTGGATATGCGATCGAGGATGAAAACGGTAGAAGTGATCTCTTTTGCCATCCTGTTGATGGCCTATGGGTTATAGAATGTCACACACTTGGTCGTTACGGTCCATTTTTCGACCGATACTCACCCACATTCACCTTTAGCTCACCCAACATCATGGTGACCTTCACAAAGAATGCGACCTCGTTGAAGGAGCTGACGCCGCGCTTGCCCTTGGTGATGGAGGAAATGGAAGTGAAAAATCGGGAGGCTCGCCTCCACCATCCCGCATCTATTGTCAGACCGACAAATATCAAACACGTCCAAGAATGTGTTACATGGGCAGCTCGGAACAATGTTAGCTTGACTGTTGTTGGTGGGGGCCATAGTGGTCATTGTCTCTGGCCGAACGTCGTTGCGGTCGACATGAGTGCATTTAATCAAATCCACGTTCTGAAGAATGGACATAGTGAAGCTGATCCTGGTCCCTTGGTTATTGTTGAAGCAGGCTGCAACAACGGAGATATTATCCGCAAGACTATGGCAGAGGGTCTGACTGTGCCTCTAGGATCTTGCTCTAACGTAGGTGCAGGCCAGTGGCTACAAGGTGGCATTGGGCACTTGGCTAGGCTATATGGCCTCACGTCTGATGCCATTGTCGGTGTTGTGATGGTCCAGCCTAGTTGTGGCAGTATCATCTACCATGGCCAAGTGCCAAGAGAATACCGGCCGCCCAGGTTTGAGCGCTCAGAGGACAAAGATCTACTATGGGCGATCAAAGGTGGCGGTACCAACTTCGGCATTGTGATCAGCGTAACCTTTAAAGCTTACCCTGCTCTAAACTATTACGTCCGGAACTGGATTATTCCGGCAGATGGTTTTTTGGGTCAAGAACACAAACTATTGAAGAACTTTGACGAATTGGTGGCCAAAGAGCTCCCTCGTAACTGTTCTTCTGACGCGTATCTGCACTGGATTAATGGCAAACTACATCTTGGTGTGGCTATGTATGGATGTTCTACAGCTGGTATTTTCTCTAAAATCCCTACACACACATTGATAAGTACAATTTTTGGACCTGAATGCCAACTCAGGTTCGAAAGGACACACATGAATGGTATCGATTTGTTGGAGACCGAGAAATCAATGCCCATCATGCCTTCCTTGCAGAAGCATGAAACGACCTCTTCATTCAAGCGGTGTTTATTCTTAAAAGACATCGGCAAAGAGGACGTTGCTACCGCCCTGAAGTTAGCCATTAAGTCCAGACCCTCGCAACTCTGCTATCTTCATTTACTACAAGGTGGGGGGGCTGTTGGCGACATAGCATCTAATGCTTCTGCTTTTGGTTGTCGAGACTGGGATTTTGCTTGTGTCGTCACCGGTGTATGGGTCAATCAAGGATATGATCCCAAAGTCTCCCGGGATGCTGCAAAGGCTGTGAACTGGGTTTACAAAGTTTGCAGCAATTTGTTACCCCTGAGTAGCGGAGTTTATGCAGCTGATCTTGGACCAGACCCGCGAGATGCCGCATTAGCAGTTAAGGCTTTTGGACCAAACCAGCTACGACTGGTTCTTGCTAAAGGCTCGATTGACATAAAGAATACGTTCGCTTATGCTTGCCCACTCCCGAAAATACCTGTCAAACAAAGGCTCATTGTTCTTGTCACTGGTGAACACGGTGTTGGAAAAGATTATTGTGCTGGCATATGGGTATCTGTATTTACCACACACACTGACCCAAAGATCACTGCTCGCTCAGTCAGCATCAGTGATGAGACTAAACGAGAATATGCTACGGCTACCGGGGCTGACCTGAACCGGTTACTTTCCAAGCGTTCTTACAAGGAGAAACATCGGCCAGCATTGACTAAATTTTTTCAAGACCAACTGAAGCAACGACCTCGGCTACTTGAGGAGCATTTTCTGAATGTAGTGCGTGGCGCTGTCGATGTGGACGTGCTGCTGATTACCGGAATGAAGGATGAGGCGCCAGTCGCAGCGTTCTCCCATCTGGTGCCAGACTCCAGATTAATCGAAGTTCGTGTTGAGGCCAGTGAAGAGACACGACAGATTCGCCGAGGACAACAAGGACGCCACAAGCATGGTGGTGGTAACAGTGATAACAACAACCAGAATGATGGACCAAATCCAACATCCTTGCACCACCACCCGGATTTCATTTTCGACAATAATGCCAAGGGAGGTAAGAAGGCAAAAATGTTCGCGACAGAGCGTCTACTTTTCTTCTTCTCAGAAGATTTGCAAATGCTGCCAGATATGGTGCGTTTGGTACCCGACTTTCCACGCCCAGGTATCAACTTCCGCGATGTGCTCAGCATTGCCCAGCAGGATCGCGCGATGGATGCATGTCTATATTCAATGATCGAATACTTGACCTGCGATTGGGAGGATATCAGTGTAGTAGTTGGTTGCGAGGCGAGTGGTTTTATCTTTGCGTCACCGGCGGCTGATCACCTTCACGTTCCCTTGGCTATCATTCGCAAAGCTGGCAAGATTCCCCCGCCTACCATTTCCATCACCAAGCCCCCCTCACACATTTCATCTGTAGCATCCAGTGATAAAGAGGAAGAGAGTATTGAGATGGGCCGAGATGTGATCCCCCCCGGTGGGTTGGTTTGGATCGTGGATGATGTGCTTGCCACCGGCACGACTCTTTGCGCAGTGCTTCAGCTATTGGTACATAAAGCGGGTATCAGTATGGAGAGAATCCTCGTCAGTGTCGTAGCGGAGTTTCCTGTTCACCGTGGCCGACAATTGTTGCGCCAGCGTGGCTTTGGTAGGGTTCGTGTTCAGAGCCTTTTGGTCTTCGACGGTGCTTAGGAAAAGAAGGTGAGGATCTTGATTATCTCACAGCTAGGAATAGGTTCATGTGCACCAAAGTTTCTTAGGTTGAGAAAAGGGAAAGGAACTTTCGTAATGTAGATTAGGAAAAAAAGAAAGCTTCACGTCTCAAGATAGTTAGGACGTTACATGGTATTCACGACCTTACTCTGAGGACGTTACCATTATAATCTGTAATTGTACTTTGCCTCTGAAGAAGGAAACCAAATCTGCACCATCTTTTCATTGCTACCGTAAGTTAATCTCTAATAGTATAGTTGTAGTGACAGTCGTGCCTAATGATATCACTATGCCCCCTTCTCTTATAATTTCTATTGTTCATAACTACTTAGGTATGTAACCTCAATTCAGTTGATACAGACCTCTTATATCTATCAAGTCTTATCAAAGAAACATTACAAGTTAACTGCTAGTACCTATGGTGCATATTAAAGAAATAATAATGCACAAACCATCCTTCAACAAAGTCCCAGAGCTGTGAACATTACGTTTTCAGTTATATCACATCCCTTCATCTCTTGCTCCCCCCTAACCACCAAATCCCAGAGCGCGTGATAAAAACGCACATGAAGTCTAGAGAAGCTTTTCTTTTTTTTTCTTGATGAGGCGTCATGTTTCATTGGATATAGGTTAACCACATTTGAAACGTTGCACTGTCATTTTTAGCTTTTCCTTCGCCCTCGCTGCATAAGAGCTAATAACCGAGCCTATATCTATAGGTTCTTTCCGCGGACATGACGATTTCATTATCTTGAGGGGGGAAACTCGCCACATTGTCTCTCAGGTGACCCATGACATCTCGTCGTATTCGATCAAGTGGGGTAGATGAACATGTACGAGACCAAATTGGTATTTACCTTTTGCTTTCCTTTTTTTCCAAGATACGTGGATTTGCCACCGTTGCCTCATCGGCATAAGCCACCGAATAGAAGATAATTGAATAGGCTGTTGGCATAGGTAGGTAGTCATTTGTTGCAGCGCAACGGAATCTGGGGCGGGGATATTCAGGGGGCGATAGCACGAATAAACAGAGACATACTGATGGTATAACCTATGAGGCATGGTTGCAGATCCCCAGGATTTAAAAACCAGCTTCATACCATATAATTGGTCTAAAAATAGTTATTTGCCCCTCATGTTGGTCAATATGTCGTGCGCTTTACCCCCCTTGAGATGCAGTGAGTCGAGCTACATTCATCTGGGTTATTAGATAGTAATGCTCTGAATATGAGACAAGTTGTATGAGTATACATATCACTTGTCATTATACTGTGTCATGTTTCACAGTCCCTCTTCCCATGGTTTTCACTGTAGAACTAGTTGGAGATAGCTTGTGACAGTCTAACAAAGCTGTTCAAGAAAGTAATATGGTTATAGATCACGATACCATATACCCTATATGAGTCTTAGTGGTAACAGAAAACCTATCTAGGTATATAATTCTTCTAAAATTCGCATATAAATGTGTATTATAAAACATGATATGTATTCAACTAAGGTATCAAACTCGATTCCAGTTTCAAGATGAGATGTCTCGGATTGTCCCAATACTTAATTCTAGTCTCTGGCGCGACAACTCCATGATTACCTAAGCGCATTCTAGGTGCCTCGTGACATATTTTAGCCTATTAAAAATAGACATAACATAAGACGATTATATTCAGGGGGTTGTCATCGTGAGTCTGCCACCAAGCTACATCCCGGCGAAGCTTCGAAATACATTAAGCCCTATTGGTTCTCTTTTATCCTCAATTACCAAGGAGCTCATCCATGATGCTTTGATAGGTCCCCTTTTCTCAGGGCAGTTGGACACTTCTTCAGGATTGACAGGTCTGACTATGATCCTTGCTTACGATCAAGGCGAGCTCACCGGTCTCGTCTACGACATGCAACGATAACCAACGGTTACATAACCCCAGTTCAGCCTTGCCTGCTAGGTCTGGCTCGGGTATCTGCTAAGCGCTACGAATGAGGTATGCAGGATGCGAGGCGATCATATCCCGGACGAGGCTGTCGTGTGAAGCTATGGATGACCGAAATGGGTTGATCTCGCCACCGAGCCCGGACTCCTATCCCCGATTGAGCTGATACTACTCGCATAGGTGATTACATGTGATAAGTAGTGATACTAAAGAGATTTTTTTTTGGCAATCCATTCGTCTACGATAGGTATCTCGAGGCTCGACTTAATATCGCAGTGCCGCAGTTGCCATCAATGCCACCTTATGACACCAATAAGATGTCACTACCAAAGCTCACAACAGCGCGCACAGCATATATAAGCGACCCTGTCATTTCATGAATACCGGCAGTGAAAAAGACCACCTGCATGCATATATAGATGCATACTAGCATCCCTTTAAGATAATTCTATTCCATATCTAGAGCTGTGTCACTAACAACCCTGTAGTCATGAAGTAACATGAAGTATCACGGACGGCACCTAGGTAGCATTTTCTCTCTCTTGCCTCACTCTAGATACATAAGAAAATCCAAATCAGGATCGTCTGGCTCCACAAAAAAAGCAAAAGGTCGAGATGGTAGAAATGCTCCGAAGAATATCCAAACTAGTGCATGTCGCCCAGAGCATATCGTGTTGTGGCTCGTCTCGATGGAGATAAGTAAGTTAAATATCCCGATGCACTAACGACAAGGTGTGCGTAGTATGCATTTGAGATTTTCCGTATGTACCTAGGTTGGTAATAAAAGCGGATTCATTTATACCAAAGGAGAAGGGAGGAGAAGAGAAGGGGGGGAGCATACGTTCTGCAGTGTGAATATAGTGAATATATGTATCTATCTCCATTTGCAGCTCCCCCTCCTCCCCCCTTCTCCCCTAAATCGTGGTCTGCTTATATAATTACCTTGGTACTTACACACGTCTACAGTCTGCTTATATACCTCTTTATAGACTACATATTGACATGCGCAAGAGCAACAATACCTAACAGCATCACAAACTATCAGTTGCTTCTTAAAATTGAAGGACGAAGAGAAAAGGGAGAGAAAAATAGATCGGTACGCAATAAGTAAATAGCATAGCAACCTATCTTCCTCGCCTTTTGGTTGCTTTTATATTTCGCGAACCCGAGCTACCCGTAGCGAGCGGTTGCTCTTTGCTCGGCAGATTCATGCAGGATGCCTTACCTTGCTACATTTTCAACCTACCAGGCGAGTGAGACGGAAATTGATGCATACAGCACAGGGAGATAAGCGAGATTCATGAGGAGGATTTGCTAGTAAACAATGAGATGACAGAGTCGTTGCCGCTCTTTTATTGTTATTATTCTCGCGCTATCGCCATAAACTTGGTGTTGTTATTTGTTGTTCATACGACCGTACGTACTACGTACGACTTTTAACATACGATTATGGGGTTCATATATGAATTACTTACATAGCCACCTAGTGGGTTTTATTGAGTTTTACGTACGCCTTTTCCGAAAAGATAACGAAGCGATGTTTCTATCGGTTGTCTCTCTTTTTCTTCGCTTATAAGTAATAATAAAATTGGGAGGACAAGAAAAGTGAGGCGAACAACATATTTGCGTCTTTTTTGAACCGGACTTTTAACAATTGGTATCGACTAATCTGTCAATCAATCCTTTGCTGTATTACTATAGGTTCGGATCTAACCAGCCAAATTCGATCGGCTATCACAACGGCGCCTTCGGGTTTAGCTTGGGTCGGCACATATCTAGGTTAGCCGTATGTATGTATCAAATGTATGGTCATGTAGTATTGACAAGACTATAGGTGGTAGAGCCCAGAGCTTAGACACGGCCCTAGGGGGTCATGTGATCTTCTCTCACTGCTCGGCATCTTTGCTTTCTTTTACGGAGTACAGTTACTTACTAGTTGTAGGTATTATTAGTCAATACGGAGTACAGACGTGTTTTTATCCCTCAAATCCTACCATCTCACCTCACTTACACAGTATAGTACCCAACTTATCTGTCTCGAGCTGCATACCTCACAGCATGTATGTACCTTGCCAACTTGGCCCCCCTTTTTTTTTCAAACTCCATCCCTGCACCAACCTGCATCAGCCGCGATCTTGTCAGGCTCAGGTTGGGTTGGACAACCTTAGATTTGGACCCATGCAAAGAGACATTTTCTCCTACAGCTGGTAGCTATGGAATTGTGCACCTACACATCCAGCCCTCCCGCCTCGTTGTCAAAGTATGTAAGGAGCTTTACTAGAGTACCTAGGTAGCTATTCATGTACGTAACCCCTGCAGGAAATAGTTGCAGTACGTACCTCAATATTTAAGTTTGGTACGTAGTATTTTCGGGTTTATTCAGACCAATGAGGAGCCCCTTTTCTTCCTTTTTACTCCCAACCCAAAGGTAACTGATGATGATGAAGCAAGCTAGAATTCCTAGTTTCTCCAAGAACCCTTCTTATCGTTTGATTGTCAAGCCTAAATTGGGCTAATGAAGCAACCAAAGGTGATGCAAGTCAAATGTAAGTAGGTATGCGTCAGAGAATCCGATATGCCATCCTGCCTTAACCACCACATAACCATATACCTACTTACATTACTTACATGGCATTTCGGCTAACTAGCGCCCTCTCCTCCCTCCACTCTGAACAACGAATACTTACATATGTACGTACACACGTACGTACATACACACATACGCACATGCGTACCTGGAATCTCTTACCAAATAGTAGCTGACGGATCTATCTCCGCCCTCATGAAACTCGCACGATGTGATCAATAATCAAGTCAGGCTTTGTAGCCCTGGGAGGGTGATTAGGAATAGCCTCAACAACACGGCTCTTCGGGTTATCCGTATATCACCACCTACACCGTAAGCCCTGGCCGATATCAAAAGATAGAATTAGGAGAAGAAAGAAAGCCCGCAAATGCCCAGCCCTCGCATCACGAAAAAGGGGACAAAAGAGAAAAAAACGCTTATCTCAACCCTTCCATCTTTCCCAAAGCCTCCCAGAGCTAATTCTCTGCAACCACGGCACAGCCCGTCTCTATCCCAACAAAACCCTTTCCCACCGAACAACAAATAAAAAGCCTAACAACAGCCCCTCAAACCGAAAGTTAGAAAAAAGAAAAAGAGGAATGGCAGATATCATTCGCCAACTATTTACTACACATCTTACATACCTGCTTTTTTTACCTACGTACCTAGACAACATACATCCCCTTCTCGTCCACATGCTACACACACACACACGACGCAATGCATTGCATTGCATGCATGCATCGTAAATCTTCCCAAAGGGGGAGGGGGGGGAAGAAAGCTTCTAGACCCCTCCCGTACCGAAGCCTTTGAAACTATATTCTTCTCCCTTCTTATAGCTCCCTCCGACTCCCTTCGATGTAATGGAGAGTACCTCATATGCAAACTATTACGTAGATAACTCTTTCTTTCTTCTCATTCCCGAGTACGTCGGGCAAAAAAAAAAGGCGTGTCCCTATGTATAATAGGGTTGTATGCATGCATGTTGAAGAAGGGGGCTAGAAAAGGGAAAGAAAGGAAAAAGTAAAAAAAGTACATGTGAATGCCAAGATAATATGCTTTTGAAACCTACATCCGGGTACTACCTAGAGGTAGGGCAAGGCGAGGCAAGGGAAGGTAAGGCATCCGGGATATGAAGTAACCCACGTAAAGTATAGCCTAACTTTAAGGTGGTATTCAAATGCGGTAGTAGTAATCATAAATGACCTCGTACTACCAACTAAAAGTAACAATAATATCAGCGTATGATAATTGTATGTAGATGCATATATATATATGTATATGTACGTATATGTATATTGCTGTATTAACAGCCCCTCGACGGAGCCGACCTAGATATAATATATAATTCCTAACCGGTAAATGTTACATGTGCGTATATGTATATGTATATAGTATAGCTATGTATAGATATTGTTGATATAAACTAAAAACGAACGACGCCAAGAAGAAACAAAACCAAATAAAGACAAATCCCAATAACCTCCTAAATACAATACTGATGCATGCACTAAAAGATAAAAGAGAGACGTTACAAAAAAAGGAAAAAACTTGTACAGGGTCATCGATCATTATTCATCATGAATTGAGACCCCTAACTCCGAAGGAACCGTGACCGTGACAGCATGACAATAGTGACCCATGCCGCCTTGCCTAAAGGGTAACCTGGTATAGATCAGACAGAGAGGTATTTTAAAGAAGCAAGAGAAGAAAAAAAAACAGAAAGCGAGGTCATCCAAAAGAAGAAAAGAGAAAACGAGAATAGAAAAAAAGGTATAGCCTCTTTTATGACCTCGCTTCCCCGGCGCCAACACCAAGTTTTCTTGTGCTCTTTATCCAATGTGTAAGCCCCCGCCAACCTTATTCTCATGCAAAAGAAAAAAACAATAATAGGGATCTAATGGAATGGGTATGTAGATAGGAGAGACATCATCATTGCCCCTCCAGTTCGCCATGTGATATGTTTTTTGTACATCGACAAGGGGTATTTCCGCCCAGTTATTTGACCAAAGCTTTTAAATAAAGTCCATGACATGGAAAAGGGGGTAATCAGAAGTAAAAGAAAAAACGAAATGAGAGAAACGCCGTCGCCATGATATGCCACGCTTTATCGCGTCATGCCATGCCCAAATCGACAATAAATAGCAGAAAAATGTTAACAAAAGAAAGGGGGTTTTCACGAGCGTCGTGTAGAAAGGGGGGGGGGGAACGTTTCGTTGTTTCTCAAGGTGGAGAAACTGTCATCATATCCTAATCCCAAATTACTTCCCGGTCCGAAAAACGTAAAGAAGGCGTAGGCCTCTCTAGTATGACGATATACCCAGGGGTTCCATCGTATAGCCATCGCACCTCGCACCCGCTAAAAACATGCTCATGAGGTGATGGTTTTGGCTTCTTGGTCTCGAAGTCGCTTAGTTCGGCTTCCATGTTACAGAGGTAGAGGAGATCGGGTCCGGCCCAGCTGTCGATGAGCTCGGCAATCTTTCGGAAGCCATGCGTGTGGCCACCGCATTCACTACTATGGAACCCGCAGTAGATGAAGAGGTAGCTGTGGATAAGTTCATGGATAAAGGTAGATATGAGGAGGCGCCTGTTGTATTTCTTATTTTTCAAGATCTGCTTCGAGAGGAATATTCTCGTTTCGTATCCATCGTTCTTAGGCGCCTTTCTCAACGCCGTAGTACCAATGAGGTTGCTAGGGAGTTCCTGCCATGCCCAGGTTACACGCCCCCTCAGCCTGCCGCGGAAGAAGATCTCGTTTGCTGCGTAGAATATGCCTTGGAGGGCATCGTCATCGATATCGAACTCAGCGCCGGATGACTTGGGGCATATGAGACTTCGCAGGATCCTCTCATGCTGTGAAAGCCGGCCCCGTCGTCGATGGTCTGCGAGGTCTCTCTCCACCAGCTTAGCTGCCTCCTCGTGGTCCTTATCTCTAGTTTGCGCGCCATGACTGACATCTTGAGATTCGGTTGCGTCTCGCACTTTCAAGTACTGGATGGGAATATCAGGTTGTGCTGGGGTCTCAAAGTAAGTGGGCGTCGATACCGGTTCGTGTAGCATAGATTGGTCGTATCTAAAAGATCCCGAGTCGATGGCCGGCACCGACTTGGCCGCCTCCTTGATGACGAAGAAAGCCGGGGCCAGGTTCTGATCAAGCATGCCGGTTTCGTATTCATCGGGATAATCGGTGAGTCGCGGACGTTTCCACTGGGGCAGTACGTCGTAGCTCTCCCGTATATCGAAACGCTTATGATAGCTCAGACGACGCTTCCTCCGCTCGGCATATCGGCGGTAATCACGATCCCTATCGACGACCAGAGAAGAGTCGCTCGAGGAACGCGACATCTCAGCCCCTCCAATATACCAGCTAGCCATGATACATTGCTCTCGATACAAGTTGTGGACAATATCAGATGGTAAAAGTTGATGAGGGCACACAGGGGTGAAGGGTCAGACCAGATAGAAGAGGGTGGATGTAAAAAAGCAGCTGGTGACGCATCACACGGAGCGGGCCAGAAGTCCGGTCGAAGAGAAGCAAGAGTTAATATGAAGCCGACAAGCAGACGGTGAGAACGGGTGGTGCACGGGATGCCCCTGTCGTATAATCCGGTGTGTCGAAGCGGTGGTGGTTAATGCACGTCCGCTAAGGAATTGGCGCTAGCCTCACTTCTTCAGATCAGATGGCAAGGTGACGTTTTAATAAAAGACCAGTTTCGGAGCGAGGCAACAGATCCAACCCACAAGGAGGATGGCGGCAACACAGGGTTTCCCTGATTAGCAAATCCGGATCTGCGTCGATTGGCGATGATTTCCGTGACCGCTCTCTGCAAGTTATGCAGATTCACGAACTGCTAGTGTTTTTTTGTATAAGTGGAGCAACAAGGGATTTCCAGGTTGAGACTTGTTGCGGCGAGAGGGAGAAGGGAGGGTAGAGAAGGGCAGGGCGGTGAAAGGAAAAGAAAATGATTAGGAGAATGGGGATATATTTTCTTTTCTTTTCTTTCGTGAGTGAAGCAAGAGGGAGAAAGTATGGGAATGGGGAAGAAATGATGTATACATAACAATCTTGGCTGACACTACAAGAAAGACATGGTCTCATCCACTCTATCTTTCTCTCACTGTCTTATTTTTTACACGCGGAAAATAAATGGGACTAGAGACAAGACAAGACAGCAGAACGGTTAGGCTAACATGTATGAAATTTCGAAGATGCAAGCATTAGAAGGAGTAGAAGCAGAAGAAGCAGCAGTAGTATGCAGTGGCGTAATGTAGGTAGGTGTATGTAGGTATGTAGTGTAGGATGTAGGATGGATGTAGGATGTATGTATGTATATGTATGTGTATGTGTGTATGTATGTGTGTATGTATGTAGGTATGTACATATGCAAGTGGTATGTATGTACGTCTGTCTGTCTGTCTGTCTGTATCTATGCTTTTTTTTTTGTCTCTTTCTTTCTCTCTGTCTCTTTTTCTGTCTCTCTTCTCTGAGGAAAGCGTATAAGTTGTGTGTGTGTGTGTGTGTGTGTGTGTGTGTAAGCCAAAAAGTAAGTAAATTAGTGTTTAGTTGTATGAAGCTTTAATGTGGTATCGTATGCAAAATAAAATAATAAAACTTGGTAACGAGGAACAGGTGGCACAACACAATAAACACTGCGTGGGTACAGGGGAAAACATAGCGAGGCATGTCTGACAACACACACTCACACACGCACCCACGCCTGCCGTCGCCCTCGGACGGACCTATCGTCCAATCTTCAGGGACGCGGCCAAGACGGAGTCGGCGGCGGCCTCGAAAGTGTCTGATAGGCGACACGCACTCATTATTTGGAGCAATTAAGAGAAAAATATATATAATCTGGACCACCTGATGCCGTATTTGCTGCTTCTGCTGCCGTAAGTAGTAATAATAATAGTAAATTACTTACCTAGTGCGCATAGTATGTAATGTAGTGTGTCGATGTGTGTGCCGACGTGCGAAAGCGGGTGGCGATAACTTTGGGGGGGGATTTACTATGCCGAGATTGTACGTACGTGCGTATGTTGAGTAATGTAATGTAGTGTACCTATACACGTGTGTGTATATGTGTGTATGTGTGTGTATATAATATCTGTACAAGAAGGGGAGGGGGAGAGAAAAAAAAGAAGGCGGGTAGTAAGAAAGAAAAAAAATAGAAATAATACGAATGGATTAGTGGGAATGGGGAAGAAGAGAGATTTGGAAATTATGAAGAGGCGAAGAAAAAAAAAAAGATAAAACAAGGGTAGAATAAAATACGGATAATGATTGGTTCTCGTTTTGTACGATGACTGACTGCAAGAAGAAAAAGGTATAGTGGGGGTTTATCAATCATCTGTACATACTGTACATCTATATACGTATAAGTGGTAGAGTAATTAACGATGATAAGACCTAACTTGCTAGGTTAGGTCAGTTGACCTCAGCAGCTCAGCTAACTAAAGACCAATAATACAGTACACTACCTAACCCTAAGTACTATGTAATCCCCTTCCCCTCCTCCCGCCCTTCTCTTCTTCTCCCTTTCCTCCCTGGTCCTAGATCAAAAAAGATTAATCAAAACATCTGATTGGTCTAAATTACATTCCCTCGCACAGCAGCCCGCCTTGATTCGTTGCCTCATCTTATCTTATTGGTAAGGCCAACAAGGCCCTCGTGAGGCACCACGGTGGATTCAAGACCTTATGCATGCATTGTTGAGGCTGGCCGCTAGCCAACGATGTAAAAAAGATGGGTAAACTAGGGAGACGGAAAGAGAGAGAAAAAAAAGAGGGGATGAAGACGGATGGAACAAGAAAAAAAAAGGGAAGAAAGAAAAGAGGACCGTTCATGATAACCGCCGAAGTGTTCTATGCTTCAGTTTATTTTTAAAAAAAATCATCTATTCATTCTTTCCAGCTTCAGCCCGTTTCAGCTCTCTCATACACACCTAAGCACATGTCCACATGTCCAATTCATCCTGCTTTCCAACTTGTTGCGAAGAAAAAGATCAACCCTACAACTACATAGCATTATGGACCACACCGGTCAGCCTGTATGATGAACTGGCTAAACCGGTTCGCTTGGCACCATTGGGCAAACGCCCATCGTGACCACAGTTTTGTCTTGCTCTCTTAATGCACGTTACTTTTATAAAATAGTCCCAGCACCCTGCCCATCAAACAATACTATGTTCGCTGACGTTCTGCCACCTGTCTCCTGTCTGCATACGCACCTACTAGCAGGAACCTTTGCTCCAAAAAGCTCCACTGCTTGCCCAATCGGCCGCCTTCATCTATGTGAAGATAAGCATCCACCATCATCCTACCCGCCCTCGCCGCCTCAACTTTGCCAGCTCCCATCGTCCAGGCTGCCCCTCAGACCCCCTCAACCGTGCTGATCCCGTCTCTGGGTATCCACTTCTATGAGGCAGTGATTTATATTCTCCTCTTTCTGAGGTCCCCGATTCTAGTTCAGCAGCACTATGTCCCGTTGATCTCCGGTCCGTGTGTAATATGTGAGCCTTGATGTGTATCCCGTGTCTGTGTCTGTGTATGCGCCTGCGTGGTGTGCGACTCCTTTTCTTCCCTGGGCAAGTATGCCCAGAGAGCGGCTAGAGTGGGTATCGAGCGAGGTATTCAACCGAAGCCTTCTCATCGGCAATCAGGTGCTAGATGCCATTGCGGATGCTACCAGCCCCAAGATTCTGTACGAACCGCGCTTCATTGGCCTGGCGCTCCAACGCTAGCCTCATTCTCTCACTATACAACTTTCCTTCGTTTTCTATAGCAATCTCTTCCGGTGTCCTTGTTGTTTCTTCAAAATCGTCTGCCGAAAAGCCCGGCTGGGATGAAAAACCAAGGATCCCCAGCTTCTCGCCCGTCCAGAAGAGGACGTCGTCATTGTTGGCCAGTGCGTTACTATCCTGTCCTGTTTGCGTGGAAAGAAGTTTTCGGGCGATTTCGTCTGATCCAGGCATGGACCCGAAGAGGGATCGCTGGACCACCTTCTCAGACTTACCAATTTTATGACGGCGCACCTCGGTGAACCCGTCTCTCTCCACCCATTTTAGGTAGCCCTGACCGTCAGAAAAGACAATCCGAGAACCGTGGTTAATGACAGAGAGGAGCTTGGATTTTGAGGCAGTTTGCCGGTTCTTCATGGTCGAATCGTGCGACACGCGAGATCTGGGTAAGTCGTCCGGGCCGGAGGATAGGCCGTAAATCTCAAGAGATCCCTTCGTGTTGTACTCGCCACCCGCTATAAGCGTTCTCCCCCCGGGGACCGCTTTCGCTTTTTTTACTTGTTCCTCCGAGAGCTTATATTGTCGACGAAGTTCATTATCGACGCTGGAGAATGGATAGGGGAGGGAGGCAAGACTGCAAAGCCGAGCACCCGAGTGTATCGAACCCTTGATCGCTGGGAACATTCGTCGATCGTAATGCAGGATACTGGAGAAACGACCAGCCACGAATATGTCATCAGACAGCTGGGTTCTGTCCCCGGGACGTTCGAGGTGAAGAATACTTTGTGGACCTGACTGTGCAAGCGAAGCATACGGCGGAAGCGGATTCGAATCTAAGACCCTGGAAAAGTCGAGATCGTTTTTGTGTGTGCTATGATCTATACGCTCCCCATAATCGGTACGATAGCGATGACTGGTTCTGTAATCGTGCAGATGAAGACCGTTGAAAGTGCCCACCGTCAGGGGGATCCTAGGGTCGGCTGCAGACAAAGTCGTAATAGACCATTCGAATGGCTGGTCTCCAACGACAGCCAAGGTCTCCAGATCAACTTCGATAAGATCTTCCCAGGGGGTTAGTAACAATGGTTTACTCTACAGACAGGAAAACTACTTGAACAGGTTACTCACGGCTTTGGACTGCGAAAAATGCCCTTCGCCTCTGGCTATCAATAGTAACACACTCAGTCACACCTGGATTAATCATCTTGGAGCGTTTGGACAGGTCCGTGCCGGGGCCTCCGGAACACAGAATGCCTGGGCCACTCTTGGACAAGATCGACCCTTTCCTGCCCCGAGTGCCTTTGACATCCCACAGGCAGATCGATCCATCATCGAGCGGGGACACTGCAAAAAGCTCGTGTGCTACCGGGGAGGGCTTGTACAGCGCAACACCACCGACATCGATCGTATTCTTCGTAGAACCATCCTTCAGATGTGGTTGCTCAAACCAGCTAACGGCAATGGGACCATTCCTGTGGATGTACTCGTCGTACCAGTTTATCCCCTCATCGTCAAACGTTCGGTCCCAGTTCGCGGCGATTCGGATATGCTCCCTCTCGCGTTTCTTCGATCCGAGGAGGCTGAGGTTCTCCACCAAACTCCAGTGAAGCTCGCTCTGATCTTCGGGTTGGTTTCCCGGTCCAGGTAGCGCCTGGGTATTTCTCAGCGATGTTCCTCCCTCATCGATCCAATCAGAACCCCATCGGGAGAGTTGGACGCGTTCATGGAGGGCAGAGGCGGATAGGCACCGATTTCGCCACAGATTACCGTCTCGGCATAGTCGGAGGAATTTCCTGGAGAGAAATTGGAGCTTGACGATATCGCGCGACTCGACGACTAACAGCAGAAACGAGAGAGAACACACAATCAATCAGCACAATTCGGGTTCAGACTCGGGCAATACAAAGGAAAACGAAAAACAAAGAAACGGGTAAGGCGTACAGGATAGAATCTGGAGGAGGATCTCATCGGGCAGAGATTCAAGAAAACTCAGAACAGCCATCTTTGGCACTATCGGCGATTCAAAAAACAAGTCAAAAAATATAGGATACGTTTGGGCGCATAGGTCGTGGCAACGCGATAGGTAAGGCAGATGAAAGTGTGTTTTCAGACAAGGTAAACGCGAAGCAAGGACTATTATGTAAATCAAATAAAGCAGCCAAATGGATGGTTGCTAGGTATAAGGTATAAAGTATAGTACTAAGTATTGGTAGGGATTCAAAGTAGGGATTCAAAGGGGGGCTCCTAACCTTCAATTACAGGGGTGTGAGGTTTAATTGACAGAAAAGGGTGGAGAGGTGGAGGTGGAGTTTAGAAATTGAATGGATCAAGGTAAAGAAGACGTTTTAAATGGCTTCGGCTTTTTTGACTTTATGATTTCGTTACTAATTGCATAGTTACATATATACATATAACTACTCTATATCTACTGGTTGAGAAAAAAAAAACTTTGTCAACCCACCCCTGTACTATGTATGTGTATACCTGAAAATTGGAAGGAACATGGCAAGCAGCATGGGGAAAATGTCCAACTATTGGAAGGCGGGGTCCTGTCAGCACCTGGGTACAAAAACACGCCGAGTCCGGATAATCGATCAATCAGAACTCAAAGCTTTGCTTACAAAGGGTGGACGTGGACGGTAAGGTAAGGTGCAAGCACCATCTTATCTCTACCAATCTGTACTAACTCCTGGGGAGGGAAGGAAGGCATCATTCTTTTTCTCCAGACCCTTGGTACTGGGTCTGTGCACTAGGTATTTAGTAGGCGTAGTAGGTACTTTTAGCGTACGCAGCTCCAGAGATTCCCGTTCCGTAGTGTCTGGTACAAAGTACATACAACCTACAGGTAAGTACTACCTAGGTAAGTACTAGGATGGATGGGGGGAGGAAGAGGGGCAGGTCTGGGGCAAAAGACCTGTAGCGGTGATGTGCGGGAGCCACTTCGCACATTGGTTAAGTAACCTGGACCTGTGGCCCGTACCTAATCCCCAGTACATAGTACTTAAGTACTAGGTAATCAGTTCCATTAGGTACCTATTATTCAGCCTGTCACCTTAATGTTGTACCTAAAAGCTAGGTAGCACGTGACTATCAACGACATGTCGCTCCCCAATTCAAGGAGCCATTGATATAGGTTCTAAAAAGACATATCAAACTTGCCTACTATCTATACTCTGTAATCAACCTAACAATTTAGATATAAGCACGCATGGCTATTTATCTATTCATATATCAATACCTTAGACAAGCTGTAAAGAAGCACACTCAATGTATATTGCTTATAGCTTCATTGCTTTAATTTCTCATGATGGGGATTATAGGTCAGCTGTTCTTTTATGGTAGCTTCTCTAGATTGGCCAATATGGAAAGGCAGATATAGAAAAACATTCAGGTACTCGCTAATCCACTGGTGTTGTGAATTGATGAAAACTGAACTCAGAGGCCATCATGTTATATTATATGAGTACATCAATTGACTACTCTGATATAGAAAGGCCTATCATAGGAGCCAGGCGTAATATTGCTGGTTTATATTAAATATACCTACAGCGGTATTTAAGTGAATATATATATATTGACAGCTATATATAGACGATCATATTAAAAAACACCTTCTTCCAAGGCCTCGCAGCTATGGTGTTCCCAACATGTTCTACTCTATCATATACCAGCATGGTATAGGTTTATGAAATGTTTATAGTAACAGACCACAGACATGGATCTGCTACTAGATAATCAATTCAGCCTCATAAGTAACCGCATAAGCTTGTTGAGTTGTATGGATTCTATTATATTTACCTAATTTTCCTTAGGGGACAGAAATGTGAGATATGTAGGTCAGGAAGGGAATAGAAAATACAGATTCAAAGTCAAGGTGCATTTGAAGCACAGGCCAGGTAGAAAGAGGTTTGGGAGGTGTTCATAGCACATTTCATGTTTGCAGAACTCCGTGCAAGCTGGCATTGGCATCCAACATGTGAAAATAGGGAAGAAATCACAGTGTTTCTGCCATATCAGCCAAGTACCATCAGCCAGATTGAGCTCTCATAGCCCACTAGCAAGTTAGATTATATAATTCTGCCGCCTTTCCATAAAGCATGATTGGGCAAGTATTCACGAAGACTAAGAATTCGGTGATAAAGTGATGTCATTGGTCCTTGGGATGATTGTAGATGTGAGCACCAAACATCGAATACCTGACATCTATTGTCATTGCCAGCACTTGCACTAACCTTCTCTCACCTTTACATTCACCCACTTTCTAATTCACCCTTACACAAACATCTATCTCTCATTCCTTTTTCCTCTTCCCCCAATACTTGCCCTACCTCATCTCTACTTCCATACACAGTCTGCAGTATTTCCACTTCCAAAGTCTGGTCTAAGCCATGACATACTGAATACTGCACTCTCACTTTCTTTATTCTCTTCATCTTCTTGATCATCACCACCATACTTCTGACTTTTTTTTCCCTCATTCCCATCATTCCCAAAATCATCGCCATCATTGCCACTACCACCGTCTGTATTCCTTTAGTCAAGACCTTTTGACCGGGGTAATTCTTGAGATCATAAATACGGCAGTTGCAATACCTACCTACCTCGATACTTAGGTACCTCAATACCTAGGTACTTAGGTACACAGGTACTCACCTTTCGAGTATTCGTTCTTTCCTCTCTTTCCTTAAACAGCCCAGGTTGACTCGGCGTGATATCCAGCACCGCTGCATCGCTCTTTCCTTTCTATTTCAAGATACAGTCCCAAACCCTACACACTGACATCATTCCTGTTGTGCAAAAGAATACATCCCAATTGTGAACAATCACCTTTCCTATCTTTCCCATTTTCCCCATCTTTTCCTTCTATTCCTTCTTTTCTTCTTCTTTTTTCCTTCCCATTATTCCTGTCACTTCTCCATACCCAACCCAAACCTTTAAACCTTCATCACTCTTCCTTTTTACCTGCCAAGTTGAACTTGGCTTTCTTACCTCAGCAACCTCAACTACCTTGATAACTCTGAGCAAGTCACTCAACCTACCAAGGACATTGGAACCTAACAAATCCCCAATTCATTGTGCGCTTGGGTGACGTATGTGTTCCTCCCCTATCCGTCTATTTCCCTTAGATACCCTTCCTGCCCCCCTGGCACTTGCATTCACTAACTCAATCACCGTTCCAGAGTCTTAGCTTCGGCCATGGCAGCGCCTCCCAGGCACGACAAGGGCAAAGCCCTTCCTCCTGCTCCTGAGTCGCTTCGAAGCGGTTCTGGACCACAGGCTGCGTTGTCATCGTTTAAGTCTGCTTCAAGTTTGACTCCTCGCGGACGTGGTATGCGATTCACTAGCTTTGATGAAGCACACCAGAACATCACCTCGCGGCAAGGGCCCAGTAACCCCTTCCAGGACTCACCCCAGTCCCCGTACTCCCCATACCAGGATTCTCCTATCTATATTAACAATGCCAACAATGGTCCTTCCGACAGAGAGTTTGGACAACCTATTATTGGTCCTCCAATGGAACATGATGCGCCGACATATGGTGCTACCTCTACCACGTGCAGTTCCAACTCCTTGCAACGCCGCCGTTCCATTACTGCAATTCTCCCCTATATCGACTTTGATTCCAAGCCTCAGAAGCCTGGGATGGATGAAAAGCAAACTGTAAAACACTCTGACTATAAAGCGTCTAAAGTAGCCCACCAGAATGCAGATATTTCGACTGGCACTACCGAGCGGATCTATGATAACTATGGAGGCTTTGGTCATGACCAGGCTTCATCAAGTATTGATAGCTCCGGTCACGGATACACCTTCGCAGCTGAATCCCATCCTCTTGAATTGGAACCACCCTCCCGCCAGGGCGCTGTGAATCGCGGTGAATTTAAAGGCGAGGGGTTTCGTGGACCACAGCGTAAGCTCCACGAGACTGCAAAAAAAGAGGCATGTCTTTCCACCCAACTAAGTTCCTTGATGAGTGAAACTGACTTTGTGCAGAATCAACGATATGCCGGTTTCTCAGATTTGCCGCCTCACCAGTCCTTGCCGGAGGCCCCTCCCGTGAAGTCGTCACCGCACTACTTGCCAGACATTGAGGACAATTCACCCCCTACAAATTCAAGCATATCTGACTCACAACATCTGTTAGACGCCGATGCACAGGTTGCAAAGCTAAGACAACTTCGCCACGTCCGAAATGGCCTAACACCCCGTGAAGACCTGGTGCCTGCCCCCCTTAGGCTCCATAACAATGCAGCATTGTGTAATTTTCGGCTTGAAAATAACTCAACAGTTGCTACAAATGAATCGAACGAGGACCCTTTCTATTATGATAACCACGGATGTCGTACATATGTACACAATTCGATGGAACGTGATGTCAGCAGAGCATTGCGAAAAACGAGTAAAGAGGTTTCCAAACCTTTGAGAGCGAGCATCCTCGATTCTGATCATCATCCAGGACAAGTGGTTACTGATTACCAAAAGACACCTGCCAGGCAGGTTGGAAACCGGAAACAGAAACAACTGGAACTAGAGTTCTATGATCCTGATGCTCTACGTACCGCCAGCCCGGGTGAGAGTTGTGTACGTGATATTAAGGTTGTCATTGATCGTAAACCTCAGATTGAATCAGACAGGGATTCGCCCTACGCTAAGCCTAACAATTCGAACCCCCAAAAGGCCATGTCTAACGATGTCCGTGGTAGACTGTTAAAGGACGGCACGAGCGAAGGGGATTGGGTCACCGAGTCAACTAGCGAGCTTGGCTCCTTTAGGTTTTGTGGCGGCACTACAGGTAAACTCTTTGGCGGTGGCGTCAAGACAACAGGCAGTAGTATTGCAGACTACTCTGATGACGTTACTGATTACTTACATGGTCACTTTGGAGCACAGGACGACAAGGTTATTCAACACCCGGCCGGGGGCCGGTTCGATTCTTATGGAATTCGGACGTTGAAGGACAGCAAACGGCCCGTGGCTCTACCTAAGAGAATTAACGGGTTCCCGGAGAATTCGATCCGGTTATACTCGTCAGCCCAAAAAGGTCGTCATCCTGCCACACGTCCTTCTGTCCCTAGAAAACTGTCGAACCCCTTTAGCAGTCACAGACGCGGAAAAGCTATCAATAGGCTATCCTTCGGGTTTGGACGAAACACCTCATCCAAATACGAATTCCGGGACTCAATCTCTGAATATGGTCTAACCGGTGTCAGTAACAAAGCTACTCGTGGCACTTATGAATCCTTTGACGAGAGTGGAGAATATAAGTACCAATCGACTACTGACGCAAGATTCGACCGATCTGCGGAATACAATGCTGATAGAAACCCGTCCGCAAAAATATCTGCATTCCAAGATGCTCACACAAGCCGTGCGCATAAGTATGATGACGAAAGACGAGTGACCCCATTCCCTTCAGCTTATGGTTCTAGACAAGCACAAGACTTCTGTCCAAAACAGTTCGCGGCTGCCACTTCAAGCAGATGGGACGATGAACCAAGCTCTATCAAGTCTAAGTTTGAGTTTGAGCTTTTACCTCTTAATCTAGCCCAGAAAAAGCACAAAGAAAGGAGGAGTGAGGAAACAGACGAGACAGACTCTACCAAGGACCTCATTCAACGAAAGAAGGTTGTGAAATCAGGAAAGAAGACTCAAAAGACGAAAGATATACAGACTCCTGCACGTGCTCACATACGCCAGGCTCATTTGGCTCACAATCTCTCTTCTGATTTTACTCCTCCAAGTATGGATTCTTATCACGACAGTCTGCAAGGTAAGCTTCAAACCCCCCTCCCCCCCAAGCTAATAACATGACCTTTTCTAACTTGACAAGATACACCTACCCCATTTTCGGCAGCTGGGAAAACCTTATTCTCGCCAATATCTGGCAGTGGGAAAAGAGGGTATTACCCTCCGAGTAGCACTCTTGCCTCACCAGCTACGCCTAGTTCCTATTATGCAGGCACGCCGAGAACCCCTGCCAGTGGATGGTCTAAAGGAGACAAGTCTCGGCTTCTTCCCGCTGAAAAAGGCCGTGGCAAAGGAAGAGCTGTTCGAGCTCACCATGGACAAAATCCCTTCGTAGGAACCCGTGAACTCAGTCCATCTGCGGCCCTATTTCGACGAAACTATTGGTTCTGTACGATGGCCATATTATCCATCTTACCTTTTGTCGCAGTACCTCTTCTAACAGGAGCATTCGATGATTCGCTCTCGTGGCTAACTAAAGGTGCATACACCCGACTATCCCGGGAGCAGAGAAAAATCATCAAATGGATTCTTCTTACAGAATGCGTTTTATACACAGCTTGCATTGCAGCCATTATTGTGTACTACGTCATGAAAAGCAAGACTTCATCTTAGCTCCATTGGATCCCCAAGCACGTGTCTAAAGATGGCCGAAGTCTCGCTGTCTGAGGATATTGGCCTATTCCTTTGTCAATTTTCACTATTGACTTTTCGCTGTGTCTTATACCTTGTCTGCACTTGGTACTGCACAAGGCTTGTCACAACCTGCATCTATGGATGGGCAGCTAGATTCACTCTTTCTACTATTGTCATGCATCTATGCAACACACAAGATCACATTACAGTGCAGTGGCTATCTTTTCCTTGTCGATTGTTTTACTCTATGATCCTGCTGTCACAGTTTGGCAGCTAGCAGAGTTTGTTGTGATCGATCTGTTCTCACGGAACATCTCTCCACATCCACACGTTTGTTACATTGCGAACAACAAGATGAAAGTAGTTGTATACTACTGACTCCACTACATACGAAATAAAGTTGTAGGGGATAATTTGTCAAGGTGAATTTCATTTCAATTCTGATCGTTTGAGCTTTCTATATTTGCAAGGAATCGAGGCAAGTATACATCGCTCATATTCACTGATCCTTCGCCACTCATCTCGAATGCATAATACATCTCGAAGAGTGAAGACTCATCTTTTGCACCAAACAACACTGTCGGCGAGAACGGACGAAAATGAAAAAGAAAAAGTGAGGGATGGTTATTGATGGCTGGTTAATTAATTGTTTGTTTGGCCTTCGAGAATCTAATTTCACCAAAATCTGGTTTTTGCAACAAGCTGGATTCTGTGGATGGATATAAGGTGGTTTGATTGGATCCCCATACCCTTTCTATACCTTCACTCCTTTTTCTCCTCTACTTTGATTTAGACTCACAGATGGACCTATAGAGTATAAAAGGGAAAAGAGGTTTTACAGGCCGCATTGTTGGACCTTTTACTTCACGCTTTTTTATATCCCTTTTTTTCACTGAAGTTTACTTTTTCACTTTTTTTTTCCTATTTTTCTTATTTTTCTTGTCTTGAAAGGAGACAACTACTGTAACATGTACAATACTGGACACACAAGCCAAAGAGGCATATGAATAGATGCTGAATTCAGAACCATTACTGAGATATGTTGTATGTAATGTGAACGTGATTTATGATAAAAGTTTGTGGTTGATCTAATCGGGCAGGTAGGTATACTCTACAAGTGGCCGAAGTAGATATTTGCTTATAGGATGAGGCGAGGCTTATATTCCCGAATTGCCAAACCTAGCGAGACTAAAGCTAGGTTATACTACTAGATTTTAGGAAACCTAGATTGTTTATTACATTATGTCGTTGATAAAATTGCATGTTATATATAGTTGGAATATTATAAGCTGGACTATGATTATTTACCCCTTAGCTACCTAGAGGTAAAAAAAAAGGAAAATACTACAACAGAGTTAGGTAAGAAGAAAGGGAGGGAGGCAGGGGGGTACAATGTCATCTTCTATTTTCTATTTAACTCCTAACTTAAAAACAGGTTATAAAAAAAGTATAAGAAAAAAGAACCACCCCTTTATCTAATTTATATTCCCTCTCCATGTTTTTAATAACCTCGCAATCTCTCCTCCTTGTCCTCTGGTATATAAAAAACTCATGATACCCCTTTATAGCACCCCCGTCCGTCCGTTCGTTCGTGCATCATCATCTGTGGCGTGATACTCTATTTTAGTAACTCTTTTTTTCTTGTTCATTAGTGTAATCATCGTGACCCCTTTTCCGGGTAGAGGTTCGTTCATCTCGGCTCCGTTGTTGAAGTTGGTATTCCTGGTTTTCTTTTGACCCGCTTATCCAAATAACTTTTCTCTCTTTATTTGTATCCTATTCTTTCCTTCTCTCTCTCTCTCTCTCGCGTGTCTATCATATCCAGGGAGCAATCTATTTCTCCTCACCAAACACGATCCTTCTCAGCGCGTCCCTCTCCCCGCTCTGCTCGCACATCGCCCTGAACATGCCCGCTTCCTCGCCCTTCGCCCACAGCTCCCGCGGCGTGCCGTACTCGGCGGCCCGGCCCTCGCTGAGCACGAGGATGCGGTCGAAGTCGGCGATGGTGCTGAGCCGGTGGGCGATGACGATCAGCGTTGTGCCGCCGTTGCCGCCGCCGCCGCCGAACTCCTCGCGGATGCTGCGCTGGATCAGCGCGTCGGTCGCCATGTCCACGGCGGAGGTGGCCTCGTCGAGGACCATGACCTTGGGGCGCGAGACGATGGCGCGCGCGAGGCAGAGCAGCTGCCGCTGCCCCTGGGAGAGGTTCAGCCCGCCCTCCGAGACGGGCGACGCCAGGCTGCGGAAGATGTTGGTGTTCTTGGATCGGGTGGGGGTCGAAGCGCCCGAGTTCGCGCCGCTGTCCTCGTCAGAGGAAGGGATCAGGTGCACACGGCGCAGGGAGTCGAATAGCTCGTCGTCAGTGTGGTCGTCGAAGGGGTCGAGGTTGGAGCGCACGGTGCCGCTGAAGAGCACGGGATCCTGGGGGATAATGGCGAGCCGGCTGCGCAGGTCGTGCAGCCGCAGGCTGGCGATGTCGAGCCCATCGATGCGGATGGATCCCGAGCGCGCCTCCAGGAAGCGGAACAGCGCGAGCGTGAGGGACGACTTGCCGGCACCGGTGCGGCCTACGACACCGACGCGCTCGCCACGCTCGATGGTGAAGTTGAGGCCCTTCAGCACGGGGGGCAGGTCTTCGGCGTAGCTCACGACGAGGTCATCGACCTCGACGCGGCCCTCGGCGGGCCAGGCGGCCGGGGGGCGCACGCCGCCTAGGTTCTCCGTCGGCAGCTCCGTGTACTCGACGATGCGCTCGGCGGCGTTCATCTCGAGCTCGATGTTGGCGTAGTGCCGGATCGTCCACATGACGTAGCCTGAGAACTCGAGTGCGAACGCGAGGGCGAAGCCCGCGAGCGCCGAGTCCATGTCGGGCGTCAGCAGGATCAGCACGGCGACGAAGGCGGCGAAGAAACTGCCGACGACGGCCATGCGCCAACCCATCCAGCGGTTGAACAGCCAGAGGTGCCACGTCGCGACTGTCCAGTCATCAAGCCGCCGGTACATGCGCTCGATGTAGACGCGGCTCTTGTCGAAGGAGCGGATAGTCAGGACGCCGGTGAGGGCCGAGCCGAACTGCTCGAACACGGGAGACTTGGTGGTGGACTCGAGGCGCTTGACGGGCCGTGCGCCGTGGAGGTACCGGAGCGCGTATAGCACACAGATGGCGAGCAGTATGGCAGCGAGGAGGATGATGATCGGGGAAACGAAGAGGCCGGCGACGACGACACCCAGGAGGTTGAGGAACGCGCTCGCGCCGAAGGCCAGAGAGTAGGCCATGTGCGTGTCGACCGAGTGGAAGTCGGAGGTGAAGCGGTTCAGAATGCGGCCTACTGGGACCGTGTCCAGCCACCTAAGCGGAGCCCTCAGCACGACGAAGTTGAGTTTGGCGAATAGCTGCCGGGATGCGCGGATGGAGCCGTGGAAGACGTAGTACCACCGCGACGTGGAGAGCAGCGAGGTGAAGACTGCAAGGAAAACGTAGATGCTGAGGTAGAACTCGAGGCTGAACTTCGGCTCGATCACGGGTCGCATCATAGTGTGCATAGTCGACTGTTGCAGCGCGAGTTGGTACTTGTACGCCTGTGCTTCTGCTTGTATCCGCATACTCGTGCTCCCTTCCTCGTACGAGCCCGTCCAGATTTTGAGCCACCAAGACCGGCCGACGGTGAGAGCCTGCACAACGAGGAATAGGACTAAAGCACCGATCCAAAAGAGCCAGGAACCGCTGTAGCTGAGGTATGCTGCGTAGACCTTCTTCTTGATAGCACCCTCTTCTCTCGCCTCCTCTTCAACGAACTTGCGTGCTTGGTGTGTCTTGGACAGGGCTCGGGTAAGAGGCTCGCCATTCCCCTCGCCATCGATCTGTGATGTTTCTTCCGAGTTGACAGCTGTCGCGTCTTCATCCACCCTGTATTCTTGCTCGCCCTGCTCGTGGCTCTTAATCTGGGCCAGGGTACCTGCTTCTTCCAGTTCCGAAACCAGGCCGGCATTAAGAACACGGCCATCGCCCAGCTCTACGAGGTACTTCGTCTTCGGCTCGCATAGACCAACATGGTGAGTGACCAGGATCCGGGTCCTTCCAGTGCAGAGCTCGCCGTTTAGACACTTTTCAAAGATATGCCTGCCGACGTGGGCGTCAACAGCGCTGAAGATATCGTCGAGTACAAGGACACCAGCGCGAGAATATATGGCTCGCGCAAGACTACGATACCCAGTTAGTAATCCATGAGAGTAAGACCCAATGTTATGTAAAAGTATTCCAGGGGTACAAGCCCCGCTACAAACTGTTATATGAATCAATAAAAATGAAAGATCAAGGGACTCACGTAATTCTCCATTTCTGGCCACCACTGAGATTGATACCATTAGCGCCGATTTCCGTCTCCTCGCCGTCGGTGAACATTTCCATATCCTTGACCAAGGCGCAGACCTCGACCGTCTTCTTATACCGGTACTCATCATATGGCAGTCCGAACAGAATGTTCTCTTTGACGGTTGCGTTCTCGATCCACGGTATTTGGGCCACGAAGGCAATGGCGCCGGGAATGATCCAGTTGGTCTTGTTCGCTTTGGCATCGTGACGCTCGTGTAGCGGAGGGGCGCGAGGGACAGCGATAGAGCCCGAGAGGATGTCGACTTCGCCCAGAACAGCAGCGAGGATGAGACTCTTGCCGCTTCCGGTCTTACCGGATATGACTGACAGTTCGCCCTTGGGGAAAGTGAGATTGATGTCGCGCAGGACGAAGCGGTCCGGGTCTTCGGCACCCTGGTCGGGGTCGGCATCAGATGGCCAAGCAATCGACGCATTATCAAACGAAACTTCTTCTGCTTCCTTAGTTATCCTCGAGATTTCAGGTCCCCGTAGGTAAGCATCAATGCGTTTCACCGAGACCCATGCGTCGAGCAGATCTGTTGTCAACTCAGGAACAACCGACAAAGTGACCTCGAGCGCCTTGAAGACGCCCAAACTCACAAATGCGACAGAAGGCGACAGCACCCCGTTGATTGCCGCATAGACAGCCAAGGAGACAGCAGCTAACATGACTGGACTTGTGATCCAGCACCCGATAAGAATGACATCGTTTATGAAGGCGTCCCACACACACTGCAGCTCTCTTTCACGGACTTCTGTGATCTTCTTCTCCCACTGCGGCTCAAGAGCCGAGAACTTGATCTGCCGGATACCTTGGAGCGCTTCGGATACCACTTCCATCTTCTCATCACGAACTTTCATCAGGCGATCTTGGGCATCGGAGTAGCGCTTCGAGAAATAGATATTCAGGGGCATGACGCCGAGCATAGTCGAGAAACCGGCAAGAAGCGCTTTCCATCCTAAGAGATCCAGCAGGAAGGCAAGGGACACGACGAGCTTGAAGACACTACCGGGGAAGTAGTTGTTGAATGCGGCAAAGTCCGATACACGTTTCGCATCAACACCGATTAGATTAACAGTGCTCTGCTTGCTCTTCTTGATCTGCTCGGTCTCGTCTTCGGGCGCCTCCTCCTGCTCAACCTCGGGTCTATCGATGTTAGAAGCCTCCCCAACGGGTCCAGCTAGGGTTAAGTCGGTCGCCCCGGAGCCCGTTGACGTTTTCTTGCCCGCTTCCTTGACATCTTTGCGTCTCATCGACTTCTGGAAGATGAGTGCCGACAGCTGCGCACGGATGGGGATTGTCAGTTCGGCCCAGGACATCCAGAACACATGCGACTCGACCCACGATTGAGCAATCACAGAGACGGCGATCCAGATGACCCAGACCCATGCGTCGTAGCCAAGACGCTCGTGGCCTTGGCGCTGTTCGAGAAGCTTCAGCAGCTGCAGCACAACCCACTGAGGGGCGAAATTTAGAAAAGCCGACAACAGAGTCAGGAACCATTGCATGACGAAAGTCCATTTGTGGGCGGAGATAATGGACACCCAGAGCGGCCCGGCGAACTTCCGGCTCTCCCAATCAGCCGTGGCCTCCTTAGAGCGGGTGAAATGGTCCGGCCTTGGCAGGTCGACAAGATCGAGGTTGTTCTTCTTCGCAGCTACGGACAGCACATTAGCGGGCCAGCTCCAGTTGAGGCGACTCCAGGCAGACCTGGTGTATAGTCTGTCAACAAGCTGGCCATCGTGGAAAACATCCGGACGCCGGGGGAGCGACAGGCCGGCGAAGCCCAGGCAAACAATGGTCAGGATCTCAACCGCCCGGATAGCAAACACGACAGGGTCATGCTTCAGAAGACGGGCGGCGATCTGGTGGTCCTGCAGGGCCAGGATGGCGGCGAGGATCACGCAGGCAAGCGTGGAGTAGATGCCCAGGCCATAAGCGGCGACAGAATTACGGCTGGCCGCAATGCAGGCGGCCTGTAAAGTCAAGAGTGCCTGTCAAAAACCATGTAAGCCTATTGGTTCATGTGCATCACGGCGGTGTAACGATGTCCTTACCCAGGCCGGAACCACCAACCAGTTCTCGAGGAACAGGCCGTCGCGCCCCTGACTACCGGGACTCAGAGTCCCGAGAACTGCGAGGGTGACGGATATGCAGAGTCCAATCACGGAGCAAACGACGATGAGGGTCTTGGGGAGTTTGGTACTAAAGGCCTTGACGGCCTCTGGCGTGCTTTTGCCATCCACATCTTCGTAACCTTCCACCCTGGCGGACCGGCTACGTAACTGCGAAACAAGATGGGCGATGGACGGGCCGGTCAAGGTAGCGATTACACCCAAGCCAATAGCAGATGTCACGAACGTTGCCGTCTCACCCGCCATTTTGGGCGATGAGTTTAGTCGACGACGACTATCCCAAATACAAGAAAAAAAGACCCCTTTTCTCAGGCAATTGATTCTTTTTCCTCTTCTATTTTCTTCTTTTCTGAAGTCCTAGATAGTTATAACACCTAACCTAGTGTAGATGTTATTCTCTGCGCCTTTGCGAAGCAGATCGCAAACTCGGTTGAAGAGGGATCCCTTCCCCAACCCCAGCTAATATGATCGGCGATAGGAAAAGAAGGAGAAAAAAGAAAGGGGGCTGAAGTTGTCGAATGTGGAAATTCGCAACACTTTTCCAAACCCCAGGGATCAAGAGTGGAGAAAGAGATGGGCGTAGAAACAAACAAGGAACGAATTGTTCTATTCGTTAGTGGTTGGGTCGTTGTAGGTTGGTATATTCGGATGAGAATCGGATTGACGGATAGACAAACGAAATCAAACCAACAAAACCAAACGAATAAGATAGACGAGTAATTGAAGAGAGTTTAAAGGAGAAAATAAAACTAAAAATAGAAAAAGAAAGAAAAGAAAAATCACTTTAGACAAGAAAGTGTAGCGTTGATGATAGGATCCAGAAAATTGTACGCGTGGACGTTAACGTATCTCTTTTTTCTGCTTCTTCTCTTATTCTTGTTCCTATTACTCTCTCTGATCGTGATTGTGGTAGTGGTTGTGTATGTGTTATCTCTCTTTCTTTCTCTGTCTGTTTATAAATAAGTTGTTCGTGCTCGTGTTTTGGTTCTGTCTTTGCGCGTCTTAGTCTTCTCCTGTCTCTCTCACTTTTCTTTCTTAATGATACCGGTTATAAGTGGCTTGCTGAGTCGCCGGTTGACTCATGGCAACTTCCTGGAGGCAACTTTTTTTCTCAATGCTTGATAATACGGTAAAACATAGGGCTGGTAGCAGTAGGATTTTCTCAGAAGCTACACTATGACCTAGCTAGTAGGTAGCAAGCCCATCCGATTCGTCGGGTTCTAGTGTTGCGAGGTAGGGATCCCGTGTTAGTGTAGAGTAAGTATATGTGTGGACATAGCTATTGCTTGTCCACTATATATGTACTGTGTAGTACGAACAACCTCTCTTGTTAGGTGCTTTTTATAGTGGGTTAGGGGTTCACATGTATGTAAAAAGGGTTTGGGTTAGGTCCCGGGAGGGAATGTTGAACTACGTAGGTTATGTATCCGGTTTGGTTAAATCACATCCGCAACTAACGGATTTAATGGCCTGCGGAAACCCGCAAAGGACTCGAGTGTCTAAATACATAATGAGAATATTAATGGTAATATGTAATGACCTGACAAGTAATTAATAGGTGCATTGGTGGAGATGATGAATGACAGAGAAGAGAAGGGAAAAAATCGGTGTGCAACCGGCAATCGATCATGTAAGTAAGTATTGTTACAGAGACTATTATTATGATGGGGGGCTAAGTAGAGAGAGAGAAAGAAGAAAAGATGGAGAGAAGTTGGAAGGGGGTTAGACTTAGGTAGGTTAGGTAACTGATAATGTCGAATAATAACGAGGTTGGCATCCTTTTTTTTTTCTCTCCCCCTTCTCTCCTTTTGCCTTTCTTGACTAAGATGGTGTGGGCAAGAACCACTGATAAGTAGAAAAAAAGTACCTATCTAGGAAAACTAGTGGAATGGTGAAGCGGATGCATTAGCGGCAGTAGTAGTCAAACAGAAAAGTCGGCGTCCAGGATCAGGAAGGAAGGTCAATGCTCTTGCTGTAGGGCGCGTTAGCTTTTGCAAGTTACACCATGTGGTGGTAACTTCGTACTTTTTTGTGTGATAACGATGTTACCTACATTAGCTAAAAGTATAAACTTGTATTCCTTTTTCGGTCTAAATCTACTCTTGAGGATACTATGAAGGTATGTTTGTGTTTCACCATGAGTCCCAGGAAGGAGAAAATATAATGAATAAATAAAATTAAAATACGGAATATAACAAAGAAATGAGTCCCACGGTGAGTCGATCAAATGTAGTGTAAGTGTGCGTGTAGGCCCATCTTCGAGTTACCTAAAGCTTTACGAAACTTATGTATAGCATCATATGCCTTGTCTGCCAAACCAATGAGCATGGAACCAGAAACATGACTTAGTCAGTCCTCCTCTCTTCCTTCTTGAGGTCTGTTTTCTGCCTACTCCTTGTCCTCACTTAAACCCACCCTTCCTCTCCCCCTCTGTGTCAACTATACATCAAACATCTAATATTAAAATACCCCGCCATAGATCTTTCGGTCGCCATCAGCACTACTGCGCTGTATATCATCAGTTGACAGCTACCCAACTTGGTTGCTGACGCGAGAAGGAGGGGCTAAATCGCCTACTAGGGGACATTTTGGTCGTATCTCACATCTCGGGATGCCGACGGGATCATTTCATGATTCATAACGAGTTGTGCATCGACCAGTTATCAGCTTATCTTCGTCAGTAATAATGTAATAGAGATCATCCACTGTACAGCGAGATCAACCGGTATTCTTTTGTACTCCGTTCTCGATGCGGGGTAAGAGTATGGAATAGAATGAATGAAGCCGGTCGAGTCCGTGTGTGTGGCAGAGAGCTATGTGACTAGATACGGCAAAGTAAGCACGAGCTGCTACTACGGGCCGTACCTCATATTTTCGTACACTCTCTTTCTTCCTCCCCCTTTTTTTCTCTCTCTTCGGTAAGGAGAGAGGAAAGGTAGGATGTGGGTGAATAAGAAGATGACCTGGGTGATAAAGTCTATATGCAATATAAGATATCTACATGACCATATTCTGTGGTTCATCATTTCACAGACTAGAAACGACCTCACACTGATGGGCATGTTTCAAGTGACGAATAAGTGTTAGCTGTCAATACATGTACGGAGTATATCCAGCAGTCAAACCGGCCAATACCTAGCCCGGCATGACGAGACGTGCGGCAATAACCCTGCTATTACACATGGTATAGTGACATTTATTACCTACAAGCAGGTCGAACATGTGAGAGGGTTAGAAGGTCGGACTTATCCATCACACCGCTTTTACCGTTGAATGGGTCGATTAAGGGACATATATGGAGTTGAGTTGGGTCAAAGACTTATTCTACATAAATGGATGTGGTGGTTGGATGGCGCGTTTCGCCCGTCAGATAATCTCGCAGGTTCGCGATGTCTCGGGTGGGCTTCAAAACCACATGTCTATATAATAGCCCCGCCGCAAAGAGGTAGCCTCTTCCGCGTATGTGCTACCTACGGACGGATATGCAATGGTATGGTAAGCTAAGATGGTGTGCAGACGGCAGAGCCAGAGATGCATCCGACCTTCCTATAATGCAGCACTTAACCTCTCCATATCAGCGAGCATACTTCCTTGTCCTAG
Source organism: Camillea tinctor (assembly GCA_022578605.1). NCBI lineage: Eukaryota > Fungi > Ascomycota > Sordariomycetes > Xylariales > Graphostromataceae > Camillea > Camillea tinctor. Next base: position 160,386 of record MU394054.1, read on the forward strand.
CTCGGTAGCCTCTTTTCTTTGTCCTTTTCCCCCTTCTCAGGTATTACGTGGGCGCTTTGGCCACTAGTCATAAATCTCACCGACCTCATGCTAGCGAAGTCATACATACTAGTTACTTAAATATCTGACCTCCAGTCGCCGCCGGAGGTAATTATAATGTAGGAATCATTCTCGTGAGCAAACCCCGAGGGCCTTGACCGCGACTTCACCTTGTAGCGCCGCTTATTTATAACATCACCAGTGGCCTGTTTTATACACTAAGCGGACATTTCGACTCACGAGAGATTTAAAGCGCCCATGAGAGTTGATGACCGTTGGCTTCTCCAGATAACGAACGGCCTGTTTCCACTCCGCAAGTCGCCCCCGAAGCCTTACCACAACTTGCGAGTTCTTAGTAAGGGCTCTCTGGGGATAGAGCTTGAGGCATTTCAAGAATGACTACGCCGTATTCTTGCAGCTTCCGGGTACAGCGCACACGCTCTGTGCTCAGCTTGCTTTATTGCAAGCCTCTGAGCCCGATATCACATCCCATCACAACCTAGACTAGTCTCTGTTCAGCATATTGGGTTGAGAGGATTCTCGATCCTAAAGGGCCAACCCAAAAAGGAGAAGAAGAACGCATTCGCACTACCATGGCTGGCTGTGCGACGACGGCTTCGTCAATTTCTAGCGTATCCGCCTGAGAAAGGATATAGCCTCGTTATTGATAGAGATGCTTGCTCCTCGCAACTATATCAGTGCGATGATTCGATAGCGGTCGATCATTTTTTTCAGCACTATAAAAAAGAAACGACTGACATATCATGATTGCTTAGGTGGTTGACGGAGACCGAGACATTGGCTTCGGATGACAAGGTCGTGGCGAGTATGGCTGGACATTGCCGAGCTGAGTGACACGATCAAATAGCGGCGGCGCTGCTCGCTATGGGTGCAGATCGCATAAAAAGCGTTGTTGAAAAGGCAAGGCGGCTAAATAGAGTTTAAATGGAGTCAACTCAGATGACATTGGAAGTTGGAATACTTACATTTGAATTCAGGTCAGCAGGGGCCAAGATTCCCCATCTATAGTATCATGCGTAAGTATGTACGGAGTAATAGCTGGACTATTTAGGTAGGTTGGGAATATTCTGTATCCTGTATCCTGTATCTCGATCCTGATCCCTTTACTGTGTATTCGATCACCTCCTTTTTTACTAATTTCATGTTATTTGATATGATCTTAGTATATTATATATTTCTAATATTCAATAGTAGTAGTGTAGTGAGAAGAAAAGCGGCAGTGATCTGATTTATGTTCAGGGTTTACTCTCTGCATTGGCCCTAGTAGGGTCAGAAACAGCTTTGCAGTGCACGAGACTAGCAAAGGCTATTGTGTCTGGTAGGAATGGATAAGACACTACAGACTTGTGAGGCTGCATAATATTCAATGGCTAGCTAATTTAAAGTAAGCCAATAAGTTGGTTGGAAGTTGATCTGACTATTTTAAATATAGTAATCTTTAACCATGTTTCTTGAGCCCTTTTGTCTTCTCACATGGTTCAGGTGCAATACGATACTCACTAACACTATAGGTAAATGTGTTATAGGCTATAGGCTATTGGGTGGGCGAAGGGGGTTTTGCATGTAATGTAATGTATGTACTAAGTCAAGTGCTTTGGGCCAGCGGGGTGAAGTCTCAGAAATCCACGATGAACCTACCTTGTAGAGAAGGATCGCCGTGACCGTGTGGATATAAGTGGTTGATCAGACTCCAGCTTAACTTTAACCTGCATTGAGACTGCATACCTGAGTACGTATGCAGCCCGTTACATAGCAGTGTATGTCAGGTATGGGGGGAGTACCTGAGGGGAGTACCTGAGGTAACTGAGTCCAGGTGGCTACTAGTAGGCTAGGCAAGGAGACAAGAGACCTAGTTGCAGGTATTGTATGCAAATAGGTAGGAACGAGGCACCGGAGACGGCAGGCTCTTGCAGATGTAGTGACTCTAGACGTTTGAGCTTTACTAGTGTAGCACTTACTTGCTGCTCACTACCAGGCAGCCCCGGGTGAAGCGAAGCTGACTAAAATGGAATCGGAGGTGGGAAGGCGGGATAGGGATACGCATAAGATTCGCCCTAAAACAAAGAACGGGAGATGATTGGTCAGACGCGCCAAAACGCGACCCCCCAGTCTTGGCTGTGCAGAAAGGTAAGTCAGGTATCTCACCAAAGAAATTGGTGAGAGATAGGTTCAATAGTGAGGGCCAAATTTTGCCAGGGACAGGGGAACAAGACGGTTGTATTGTACAATACAATACAGACCTACTTACTATCACTATCACTCACTGTTATGGTTTTTTTCTCTCTCTTCTTGTGACATAAACGTAACGAGCACAAGCACACACGCATTGACAGCACCCACTAATACAAGCATTGACAGTTTGAAGAACTTGGCTGGCTTTAAACTCGCAAAGAAAGAGAGGAGAAGAATTAAAAAAAAAATTGATGTTTCCAATTTATTTTTCCATCAAACACCAACAACACCAACATCAATATTTGAAATATATATCTACACAGTACCCTTTGTTTGTTTGTAACGATAATTTAATATTTCTAGGTACTTTACCTGCTAGGTTAGTACGTATCAATTATACTCCTATCACATCCGATGTCCATCGACTCATCCACCTTTTAAAGTACCTTCCTAAGGTTTTGACTCTGGTCTAAAACCTCAACGTAGCACTACATGGTACTACACCACCACCGCTGCTGAGTACGTATATTATCTACCTACACAGCCTAGATAGGTACTTTGATTTCCCCACGTTATCTCAGCCTACCTTGTATAGATTGTACCTGGCCTTACCTAACCTATCTTACTAGGTTAGGGCTATCTATCCATCCGTTCCTCCCTTCCATCCATCCATCTTAATCCAATTCAATCCAATCGAATCCATCCATCCATCCACCTCACTTAGACACGCCCCTCGATCCGGTCCAATTACAGACGCCTCTTCTCTTTTTTTTCTTTTCTTCTTTACCATAATCATAAACCAGAAAGCTAAAGTGCCTACATACACCGATACTCATTCACTGTTCACTGTTCACAACCACTACAACCAACGGACCTTAAGCTACAATACAACTTAAGCCCGCATCACCAGCCGGTGTTGTCCTTTTTTTTTTGCCTTCAATTCGGATACACGCATACACCTACGCATTGGCACATCTCTTTTCCTCTCTATCTGTCTCTGCCTTGGTCATCTTACATTAACGCGAGCCTTGCCTCACCTTGTCCCACTTCCACTCCTTCTCCTCCTCCCCATATAACCACTTCGGCCGACTGGCTGCATCACCTGAATATCTTGGCAACCTCTAACACCTTCTCCCTTATCTACTCGTCTCAGACAAACGTCCTAGCACACGCATACAGCCATAGGTTCAGACACAGGCACATATCTACATCGCATATATTCTTTCTTTCTTCCCTCCTGCCCATCTGGTCCGCCCACCTTCCCATGTCTCCCACGATCTCTCGTACTATTCCACCGTCACCATGAAGTCGACTCCTCTAATCATCAATTGGCACGACAAAAATGCCCCCGTCTACTCCGCCCACTTCGAGTCTCACGGAAAGGGACGACTAGCTACCGGCGGAGGAGACACCAATGTGCGTGTTTGGAAGGTAGAGGGCGAGGGGGAAGACCGCAGAGTCGAATACCTTTCCACTCTCTCCAAGCACACCCAAGCTGTCAACGTTGTTCGATGGGCCCCTAAGGGCGAAACACTTGCTTCTGCCGGCGATGATGGAAACGTAATCATATGGGTTCCTGCTGAGACGCATAATCCCACTACCTTTGGCAATGAGGGCCTCGAGGACAAGGAGACATGGCGTACGAAACATATGTTTCGTGCTACCTCTTCGGAAATATATGACCTAGCATGGTCTCCTGATGCTACTTATTTCATCATTGGTAGCATGGACAATGTTGCTCGTATATACAATGCTGGCACTGGTTCGTCAAACGCTTCTCCTCCCCCTTTCCCCGTACCCTCTTCATAACTAGGTCCTCAGCTACTGACCTTCCTTCGCTATAGGGTCTCTCGTACGCCAGATCGCCGAGCATAGTCACTACGTCCAAGGTGTTGCCTGGGATCCCTGGAATGAATATATCGCCACCCAGTCCTCCGATAGATCCGTCCACATATACTCACTAAAGACGAAGGATGGCCAGTATACACTGACCAGCCATGAAGAGAAGACTACCAAGATCGCCAGCCATGCCAAGATGGATTTACCCCCCAGACGCATTTCGTCCAACAGCCCAGCTCCCCCGGATATGGGCTACCGAGCTCAACTTGCCGCAGCCGTCGACACACCCAGCGCCTCCATCGGATCGCCAGTTCCTTCCGCCCCGGGAACACCTCAGTCTGTGCCCTTGCCTATGAACCCCCCTAGCGTTGTGAGCCACAGCAGACGTTCGTCCTTCTCGTCCCGGCGGTCTATGTCGCCAGCTCCGTCACTGCCCCTCCCAGCTGTCATGCCCATGCAGATGGAACCGTCTCCGAAGCCTAGTCAAGGTGCTAGGAACGCAAACCTTTATGCCAACGAGACCCTCACGTCTTTCTTCAGGCGTCTAACCTTCACGCCAGATGGTAGTTTGCTTCTTACACCTGCAGGCCAGTATCAAGTCCAGCACCAATCGGAGGGATCCAGACCTTCGTTTGAAGTCATTAACACCGTTTATATCTACACAAGAGGTGGTATTAACAAGCCTCCCATTGCACACTTGCCGGGGCATAAGAAGCCATCTGTAGCTGTAAGATGTTCGCCTATTTTTTATAATCTTAGGCAAACCCCTCCAGTCACGAAGCATATCACGATCGATACATCCTCATCAGAAGATCCTATTCCGGCGCTCCCTGAGCCCATCTCGAAGCCATCACCTGCCGTGATGGATCCGCCACCTCCCCCAACCTCCGCAGGTCCCGAGTCCGATAAGCCGTCCACCCCGGCTAAATCGCTAAACCTCGAGACAGGGGCGTCAACGCCTGGGCCGAAGCCAACATTTGCTCTGCCCTATCGCATGGTCTATGCCGTAGCAACACAGGACTCGGTCTTGATCTACGACACGCAACAAACCACCCCCATTTGCGTTGTTAGCAATCTGCATCTAGCAACTTTCACTGATCTTGCCTGGTAAGAGACATAATTATCCAACTCATGAGCACCGCCGGCCTATACATGCTTTGCTAACTATTCGCTAGGTCGAGTGATGGGTCAACACTCTTGATTTCATCCTCTGATGGTTTCTGTTCGACCCTGTCGTTTACGCCAGGAGAACTAGGCCAGGAATACAAGGGCGAGATCATGAGCGCAAAGAACCCGCCATCTACTACCAGTACGAGCGCTCCATCGAATCAAGCTACGCCATTGCCTACGCCAACCTCGGTTTTTGCGCCGCCGTCGCCCTTCCCGGGCCACCAACATCGCAATTCAGCTGCTTCCTTCGCTGCGCCATCACCACCGGCCACAGCCTCGTTCGTGAGCATGCGGCCTTCTTCACCTGCACGGTCCAACTCGACATCTTCGATAGCGACACAGGGATCGGTCATGAATAACCCGCCACTAATCGGTGGAAATATACCCAGCATCGCCGCCACCAACTCTGGCAAAGTCACCGGCGTTCCTATTACTACGCCCCCCGAGACACCCGGCAGTAATAATGTGGCTGCGGGCGTTAAGAGGGATGCATCGGAGAGTGAGAAGGACGAAGCCAGCGGTCAACCGAAGAAACGTAGGATAGCCCCTACACCGGTGACTGAGGCCAAACCTTAATGTTTGTCTTGTAATACGTTTTTAAAAGCTGTGGGATAGGTGGAGGGTGGAATGTTTACGCACATGATTCATTCTATTTGGAGTTCGGGGTGTGTTACTTATGGGTCGACAATACCCTCTACCTTGTCTGTTGTAAGAGACATGCCTTTTTATTAGTGTTTTTTTTACTGGTCAGGATACCTAGCCTACCTATCTCGACCGTTGATGAAAAGAAAAATGTGTTGGTAGTGGCCAATTTGACCTGTCTTTTGGTGAAACCCCACAAAAAAACGATATGGCGGAATTGCATGGACACACGGAGTTGGGAATACCTATGACTGACTATGTTGAGCTTATCATGCTTAAATTCACTTTCCCTATCATCGATGACTTCTTTATTTCTTTCAATACGGTGACTTGTATTTGTTTATCTTTCTGTCAACACTGGTTGGGAGCTAGGTACAGTGATAGATCGTAAGGGTATATACTGTCATAATGATGGTTTATAGTTCAGGCAAGCTAGGGGAGGAGAAGGGTTGATCAGTGAGAGGGTAAGGTGTTATGATCGAGTGTCATAGAGTAAGGGCTAAGGGGTGGACAATATAGATGTGTGTGCATGTAAAGGGTGCGTGTAGAGGGTATGCGTATATAAAAATAAGTGGCTATGTAAAATAAGTCGCTTTAGCAATGTAGGTTAGGTGTTTTATTGACAAAGTTCATAGAGAAAAATATAGCGAGGGGGGGACTGACGTCAAGTCAACTCTTTTTTAACCAAGGTTGGTTCGTAGGTTCTTTAGTGATTGGCCTTGCACCCAGTGCTTTTTTTTTTTTTTTTTTTTTTTTTTTTTTTTTTTTTTTTTTTTTTTTTTTGATTGGAGAAGGAGATTTCAGTGAATAGATAGAATGGAAAGTAGGTAGCTGTAGGTATATTGGGTATGTACCAACTTCACATAACGACTTTGGATGGAGGTGACTGGGGCCGGGCCGGAGAAAAGGTAGGGAGGGTAGTGGAATTGGGAGGGAGATGGAGAATCGGATGATTGTGGGTTAGGTATTCTGTTATTGTTCTTGGGTTTTCTGTCTCTTTCGTTCAGTGGGTTGGTTTCTATTCTCCACTGGGGGGTAGGTAGACGGGATAGAGCAGAATAGTCGGGCTTAGGTTTAAGTCAATAATACTGGATGGTATATACACTCGGCGTTGGATGAGTGTGTGGTGTAAGTGTAGTGTATGGGGACTATTGCGTGTCTCTGGAAGAGAAAAGGTGGTGGGTAGCGGTTATCTTATATCTTGCGGAAATGGGTTTCTGTTCTGTGGTATATAGAGAATCTAGGATCGATCTATCCTAACCTACCTACGTAACTGCTTGCTTTACTTTCCTATGGAATATCTTCCCCCCGTACGGAAATGATCCTTGGTTTTATCTTGCTTGTTATTATTGTTATTGTTGGTTGATTTACCTACAATATCATCATCGTCGTCGTCATCCCCACATCCTTCCGGGCAACAAAATGCGCGTATCTTGTTAGTATATAGGTAGTACGTAGGTCATGTATGTTGGTTTCCCTTCCTTCGCCAAGCCAAACCAAAGCCTCCGTTTTAACGTTTCAACGGCGGTCCCCTTTCCCCCGGACTCTCCGGTCGATCCACGTGGTGGTCGATGCGCAGCTTTACTATGTAGCAGTGCCCTCTCTTTCTCTCTCTTTCTCTTTCCGCCCCCCTTTTTTTTCAGCTCGACATGCCCTCCCAAAAAGATGGGGATGATGTTCAAACAAAGTTCTTGAGTGCCGATTTCCCGGGCGGTATGGGGAAGAGAGGAGTTGTTCTACGCTGATAGGGTAAGAAAAACACAGAAAGGAAAATACGAAAACGAGGTCAAGATGGGTTAGGTAAGTTGATAGAAATTCATGGAGTGTTTGTTGTTAGAGGTTAAGAGCTAGCTTTAGATGCACCAGTATAGTCTTGTTCTTTTCTTAAGACTTATATGAGGACTTAAACCTTTATCACGATAGTTACTCAAGATTGGGCTGGTAGTGTAATTAGGTAAGACCCTAGGCATTGACACATGTGAAGTATCTTACTTAACTTAGGACTACCCGGTTCCCCCCTGTTCACTATCTTGAGACCAATGTAGTCGATGTTCCAGATCCAGGTCCAGTTCCAGTTCCCGTTTGACATCCATTTTCGGGTCCGAATAATACAACGCCGTTCCATTTGATTTCCCCTTATTACTAGGTACCTACCATTACCATCACTCCCGCATTCTCCCTAAATGATTCGTCAATGCTCTTTTATTAGTTTTGATACGCTTTTTTTTCATGTGTTGTCTTTCTTCCTTCGCTCCTTTGTTGCATTGCGGTCGTATATCGTGCCTATAAGAATGGATACGCGGAACTTAGCCAAGAATACTAGAACAGAATTATGTATTACCTGGGTGCCTACCTACTTACCTACCATGTGGCTGACGGAAATCATGAAAGAAGGAATATGTAGACGAAAAGGGAAACCGACTTACAGCAACTTTGATTGCCTGCTTTCGGAGTCGGGGTTCTTCACATGTGCGCTGCGGAGGAATACGCCGTGAAACGGCCGCGTAACTACACTACTACCTATACACTAGGTTACATATTTACTTAGGTTGGTAGGCAGTGAATTTTGTGATTGCGCCAGCCACAGCTCCTTAACCAATCGAAGTGTGTAGCCTACCTATGTACTACCACAGTAGGTATATAGTGTATTCACTAAGTTAAGCACAGGTTCCCAAAGACAGTTTATTTTTCAACATGAACAGATACGTGACAGAGACATTGTTTGGTAGTGTAGTTGTAGCAACTAATGAACCTTATTAGACCCACTAAGTGGCCCCCCTTTGCTAGTTGTAAGTGTTTTGCTCCGTAGGTATGGAATGATCGGGAATCCGGTATGTCGGCACCCCTCCAACCCCCCACCCTAACCCCAGCCATCGATCGATAACACTAGCTGAAACAAACCTTATGTTCCCGACTTTCCATCCATCTAACCGCCCTACAGGGCAGTACTTAAGTAGTAATGCACACAGTATTGTACGTAGGTACCTAAGGCAAACCTAGCCATCTCCATACACACGGTCGCTTACTTCTTGGTACTTACACAACCTACGGCTATAACGGCAAATCTACATGCTGGTAAGCAGGCGGTGTTAGGTAGTGTAGTTAGTAGACTGGTTGGGTAGGCTATGTGGTCTCTGTATTATACAAACCCCCTAGTCCAGCTGAGCCTCGAAGCGATGGAGTGGTCGTGTAAATACAAATCTGAATCCTCTTCCCCAAGTCAGCACGCGCTTATATGTGCGGGACTGGATGTAAGTACATAAATTAATTGGATGGCTCGGTTACACCACCGCCTTTTCGTGCGTAGGTATGTATGTATGCGCGGGTAGGTATAAGCCACCCCGAAGACTCGGGTGCTATGGAATCATCCGTCGTCTAGCCTAGTCCAAACAAAAATAATCTAGGTTAAGTTTTTTGTTTAGGTAGTCGATCTTTGGAATCATGTGAACTTGCCAGCTTGCTAGGAAATGTTTTATGAGAAGAGGGATATGCTGGTAGGATGATTACATCATATTCCAGGGTGCATACTAGTGTACTGGACGTACATCACAAGTACCTGATGCTTCGGTACTTCCTTCGTGGCTTACTAGACTATGTACCTAGTTCAGGCTAGCTAAGGGGTAATAGACGTATTTGTTTAGGTAATGGAAGATCCCGTATTCCGTATTCTGTATCCCGTAAACCAATGCATGCAGGTGGAATACCCCTTCTTTCTTCTCCCTACTCGGGGCGGCTCAGCCGGCTCAGCTGCTGTGGGCTACCTAGGCTTGCGTAGGGTAGGAGTACCTCTGAAATACATGGACAAAACCCACTTCGGGCTTGGTTTCCCAGCCAGCTTGGCGCATGTCGAGAGGAATCAGGTATGTACACTAGGTATGTACACTAACCTTAGGTATTTGTGGTACAATACATCATCACCGACTTTATTGCTAAAGAATTGGCAGGAGGGCTGGGTTATTAGTGTAGTTTACCTGAGTTTCCATTTGCTTGTTTCCTATTTTACACCCATCTACCTTGCATAGCTTAACTATAATATATACCTTACTTAGGTACCGAAGGTTAATCTAATTTAAATACCAAAAATAATCTAGATGGCTTCATATTTCACCTCTCACACTTCACCTTTCATACTTCACCTCCCACACATACTTCTTACACTTTTCATTCCTCCATCCTCCTCCTCCTCCTCGTCCCTCCCTCCCTCCCTTGATCACTCACATAATACAATCCTCCTTGTTTTACCCTAATCTCTTTTTTTCTCTCCCTATCTTTGATTTGATGGTTACATATATCTCACTCTCCGCTTTTCCCTTACTTTATCTTTTCTAATTTCCTTCTCTTGTTTTTCTATTTCATTATTCTTATCAATGTAAAGAAGTAAGAGATATACAAGAGAAGTTAATAAGAAAAGAGAGACTTTAAAAAAGATATCAAGAGAGAGGGAGAGAGAGAGGGTAAAGTGAAAACCTCTTTACAACAATGCATCTCCCAGTATCGTTACTCGCATTAATATCCGCCGCCATTGCTGCCCCGAGCGGCGGATCGCCCGGCTATGACCTCGCATTAGACATTCTGCGACGTGCAGCACCCGACAGTCCCTCGGGTGACTATGCACCGGGTACCGTAGACTGTCCCTCGACGAGACCCACGATCCGGAGCGCCAGCTCTCTGTCGCAATCCGAGCAGGACTGGCTGCAGAATCGCCGAGCTAATACCATCGACCCTATGGTGCAGTTTCTGCGCCAGGCCAACATCCCCGACTTCGATGCCCCCGGCTTCGTTAATTCAAACTCACAGAACTTCTCCATCGTTCCCAACATCGGCATTGCCGTTTCCGGTGGTGGCTATCGCGCTCTGATGAACGGTGCCGGTTTCCTCGCTGCTGCAGACAGCCGGGTCCCGGGATCGACAGACGCCGGAGGAATCGGTAATCTCCTGCAAGCCACCACTTACCTTGCCGGTCTCTCCGGAGGTGGTTGGCTTGTTGGTTCCATATTCGCCAACAACTTCTCCAGTGTAGTAGAGCTGCGTGACGGGTACCAGGGCTCCTCTCTATGGCAGTTTTCCAATTCCATTTTCCAAGGGCCAGAGAGGAGGGGTATCTCGCTGCTGAACTCGGCCGATTACTGGAGGAACGTGGTCGATCAGGTCGATGACAAGCGATCAGCCGGCTATGAGGTTTCTCTCACCGACGCATGGGGCCGGGCCCTGTCTTACCAGCTTATCAACGCCCTAGATGGCGGTCCTGCTTACACCTTCTCGTCCATCTCCGACGCCGACAATTTTGCTTCCGCCGATACGCCCATGCCGATCCTAGTGGCTGACGAACGGAGCCCCGGTACTGGGGTTATCTCGCTCAACTCGACTGTTATCGAATTCAACCCCTGGGAAATGGGCTCGTTTGACCCTACCATTTTCGGGTTTGCCCCGACTCGCTATATCGGTTCTAACTTCAGTGCCGGCAGCATCTCGAACGACGGTCACTGCGTGCGCGGCTTCGACCAGTTCGGCTTCGTTATGGGCACGTCTAGCTCGCTTTTCAACACCCTCCTTACGTACAATCTGTCAGACTACGGTGTACCCAGCTTTGTCGCCAGTGCCGTCCAGACCATCCTAGCTGACGTCGGGCGCGCTGACAACGATATCGCTGTTTGGGAGCCCAACCCGTTTTACAACTACAATGCGGGCACAAACGGCAACGCCGGAGAGCAGCAGCTCACCCTCGCCGATGGCGGCCTCGATCTGCAGAACATCCCACTGCACCCCCTAATCCAGCCCGAGCGTGCCGTCGACGTCATCTTTGCAGTCGACTCGTCCGCCGACACCACGTACAACTGGCCCAACGGGACAGCCCTCCGCGCGACGTACGAGCGCAGCCTCGCATCCATTGGCAACGGCACAGCGTTCCCGCGTGTGCCCGACGCCGAGACCTTCATTAACCTGCGGCTGAACCAGCACCCCACCTTCTTCGGGTGCGACACGTCCGAGTTCAACGCGTCCTCCCACATCCCGCCGCTCGTTGTCTACGTGCCCAACACGCCCTACACGGCCCAAAGCAACGTATCGACCTGGGACCCCTCGTACGAGGACTCGGAGCGCAACGCCATCATCCAGAACGGCTTCAACGTGGCCACCATGGGCAACGCCACCATCGACTCGGAGTGGCCCCGCTGCGCCGCCTGCGCCGTCCTCTCGCGCAGCCTCGCCCGCACCGGCACCGCCGTCCCCGCCGCCTGCCAGACCTGCTTCGATCGCTACTGCTGGAACGGCACCATTGATAGCACCCCCGTCGGCTCGTACGAGCCCACCCCGCTTATCGGCATCGAGGCCCAGAGCGCGGCTGTGAGGGTCGGCGCCGGAGCGGCGGTTTGGGCGGTGATGGGGGTGGTGGGAGTGCTGGCTGTGCTGTGATGAAGATTCCCGGGATAGTGGAACCGAGAATTGGTTAACATCTAAGAAAGAAAGAAAAAATCCTTGGTTAAGACGAAGTAAAGGGTTTCTTTTTAACAAAGACCTTAGTTGGCATTTTTCTTTTTCTTCGATACAAGGCTATATAGGGGATTTTTGGACTTAGCGAAGGGAGGAGCATATCAAGAAAGGGGGATAAACCATGTTGCTTACTTTCTTTTTTCTATAATCATGATAATGATAAGCGTTACTACTTGTATGCTTGTTAGGGGGCAGTATATAGGCTATAGCGATAGATAAATGCTAGGTTAATGAACAAGACTTTCGTTATTGCTTTTTATTCAATGTGATGTTGAGGTATAAAGAATAGAGGTACATTTAAGCTTTTGAGGCTTGGCTTGTTGGTTGGTCGATGGATGATCGGCCAGCGGTCTGTGTGCTGAGGTGAGGTGGCTTGGATCCCGCGTGATGCACAAGTTTCGGGTTCACTGTGTTTCCCCCTCTTCACTCCCTTTTACTTCTTGGATCATTTTCTAGGTTGTTCTTGGTAGATATATTTGCGCTAGCTACAATATATATGAAAGATTAATGAGGTCTATTATAGGCTATGTGCTTTGCGGGTACAAACAAGTAAGGTAGGTCATGTTATTCGAGAATTCATTTTAACTAACTAGACTAACCTAGGTTAATTGATATATTGGAGATAATAGATCATCGAGTGCGCAACACCGTGATTGTCTAAGTCGTTGCTTTGCTCCTCCCGAGACGTTGTATTCGAAGGTTATGGCCAACTAGAGAGCGAAGTGATAACTACGTACATACCTAGTTTTACTAAAACAAACACCTAACATCACGAGCCATATGTGTGTGTTTAATATGAAATAAATCAGACTGAGTATGTTTCCGTACGAGTCGCAAGGTCTGTGTCATCAGGGACATAGCAAGACCTTATGTAATCGCGCTATTGTTATTGTGCAAGGAACTACAACTATAACTACTCGAGATACTCTGACATATACATAGAAACGCTCTCTTTGGTCCGTATACCTTATCTTTTATCACCTCTGATAGGACGTAGTAGATATTTTATCATTAGGAATTTTCTTTTTTCTTTTGCTTTTCCCCCTTCTTAAAAGATTTGATTTAGTATACAGCCGCAATAATCCGATTTTCAGTAAGCCAAAGGGGGTGTTTTTTTTTGTGCAGATGGTCTGTCCAGATTAGAACTCTCAGGAAGGGTCCCCGGTCTTCTTTATCTTCTCTAACTTTCGTCATCAGGCATTTAGAATTTCTCGATGGAAAGATACGTGTCAGGAGCGACGCGTGAGATCATGAGGGTATAGGGCAATAAGCGCCTCTTAAGGAAACAAAGAGGTTGTTGCTCGGTATAAGCGACAACATCGCGAGTAGCTGCAGTTCTACTCTCCTGAAACTTGGGGGGGGGGGGGGGGCCGCGCGGGGGGGGGGGGGGGGGGGGGGGGGGGGGGGGGGGGGGGGGGGAGGGG
>MU394054.1:174191-244308 GCA_022578605.1 Camillea tinctor
TTGGCAATAAGCGTCTATTTATTCAAAAAATGTGTTTTTTCGTGGTTTAACGGCAAAAATCCGGTTTTTCGTGCTTTTTTACACACTTAAAAAAAACCCCCCCCCCCCCCCCCCATTTTTATCGACTCTACCCTTGTTTGATCTCCTCTTATGACGCTACCGTTCCATCTTACTCACGATGTTGTGTGTGGCCCCTTACTTGCTTGACAACAGCTTTCTGCTTGATGGCTTCTCTGGGATCTTCCCAAGCTTTTCATTGCAAGTTGTTGTAATTTAAACTGTAGTCTTATTTATTAGGTTATAAGTTATGTTAGTAAAAAATATAGCATCTGTAGTCCTATATAATTAATTTCTAGTGTGAAAAAAAAAACAAATGTGATATGTAAACTAGAAATACCTGTATATCAAACGTATGATGTATTATGTAATAAACCAGAGAGCTAGCCTTACAACTCTGCAAAATATGTTATATATTTCTGTTCAACCTGGTTTTTTCCCCCAAGCTAGGTAGCTCGAAGAGAATATGATATCTATTGATTCTTAGACTATAAAACTGAACTCTAACACTAACGCCAGCTTGATCGCCTTATCATTTACAGGTTACTAGTGACTAATGTGTAACATCATGCAAATAACACTTGGTAATCATCTGCTCACATTACAGGGCTATAACAAAAGGAATCTCGAAATTAATTACTTACGTGGCACCCCAAATATACCACACTAAAAAAAACACAAAACATCGGACTTGAAACAAGTAAAACTTGCTGGGATATTTCCTGCTGAGAACAGGTTGGAATCTTTCACATGTTTGTAATTATTGCCACAACTATCCAAGAAAACAGGACTTGGGGTTATGTTGCTGTCTTTTACACTTTCTCTTTACGAGGTGTAACCGGCCAGATACCAGCTTCTCAACTTCCTTTTGTACTCGTGCTATCTCCTGTTACTTGGGCAATTCTGGCTGACATATGGAAGAAGCCATGCGGCTCTGTCCAAAAGACTATTTAAACAGTTTGCTATGACCCTCTATCGAACTAGATAGGTAAAGAATGAAGAGAATGGCAATACCCCTGAAATAGCAGGGTCGATTACCGGCATTACTAGCAACCGTAGCTGATGATTCTTGTTTTGATCTGCCACTATTCACGTGCAAGGGTACTCATGGCTGTCAGCCTGGGAAGTTGGCAAATTTGGGAGCAGGCTCTGTCGCACTCAGATTAGATCTGTTATAAATCGAG
Organism: Camillea tinctor; assembly: GCA_022578605.1. Classification (NCBI taxonomy): domain Eukaryota; kingdom Fungi; phylum Ascomycota; class Sordariomycetes; order Xylariales; family Graphostromataceae; genus Camillea; species Camillea tinctor. The sequence goes on from MU394054.1 coordinate 175,433, forward strand.
CCTGAACCGAAGCCGTAATATCGCGAGCCCTTCCTGGATAGTTCTTTTATGAATTCCACATCTAATCGTTAGATGTACACCTTTCTGCGCGTATAGACTTACTCCATCAAATCCGCCCTAGGCCCTTTTCTCGATATCATCGTTATAATGACCTGCACGTGAGGCCATAATAAGGAGAAAGCCCTCGCCACCGGGAACCAAGGCGCGGGCGAGGGCGGGGTGCTAAAAGACGTGAACATGGAAGACGCCGACGTCCCTTCGGAGCCCGTCCCCCTGATGTACCAGATTAAGCACCTCGAAGAACGCCACATAAAGGGCTAGACCGTCCTACTAGAAATTGACAGCCGGAACCTGAACCGCATGTCGAGAGACTGGTGGTTCTCGAACTACGCCCTTTGCACGATCCGCACCTACAGCGATACCGGCAGGTTCCTCGACCATGCGCTATACATAAACTCGCAGTCGCTCTGGGATTTCCTGCAGGCCACCATCGGCGGCCTCCAGACGGATGGTGCTGGCGGCATGGAGCTCGTGGTCAAGGCACCGTTCTTCCCGCTGTTCTACAGCCTGGAGCGGCTTACGGCGCACTCGAAGAGGTTTGCACCCTTCGTCTACTCTTCGTCTGAGACGGAGCTGCTGCTATCATGGGTCCGGGAACACTTCAAACATGAGATCGAACTCACTCAGAACCACGCCGCGAACTGGGAGACCGCCGCCGTCCCATTCGAATCCCTATGGATCGCCTTCCCACCGGGAACAATCATTTGTCCACACCCCGTGCATGTAGCTCAGGCCACCCGCGTAGTTGAGTGCTGGTACATCGGCGGCGCACGGCCGTTGCTGGTCCTGAAGACTGAGTACGTGGATTGGGATGGTGAGAACTTGGGCTTGCGGAAACACGAGATCGTTATTAATAGCTAGGTACGCGGGTTTTAAGAAATTAGTTGATCTCAGTGTCAGGCCCATAGATGCTATGAAGAACCCGGTTGCCATGCGCAATTACCTCCGCGAGTGTGGGAGGAAATTCGAGAACTATGCCGGGACGCAATTGAAGCAATATAATGGCATCGCTATCGCGTACGAGGAACGCGTTCGAGTATCAGGACATATTGTAAGTACTCCCTTCCATCATTTTGCACTTTTAATAGATTCTATGGAGGAGAAGAGAGGAGAAATAGCCAAGCAGCTTACCGATTTGTATTCACAGATGCTAGACGCCAAAAGTTACTTCCGCAGCTGTAATACCACTCCGACCCCCATGCGCAAGATCACGAGGGTCACTAGGAGCGCAGCAGCGAAACCAGAACTTATAACAAACCTGACATACAGACTATCAGAAGAGCACGCGATGGTGACCGCGCTAACCATGCGCGGGATATGCCTCCACGACGACTTGCCCGCGCAATTCGTAGTGTCGAACATCGCCGACGTCCAATGGGAGGAGGGCTGCCTCGACTCCCCCGTGATGGACAACGCCACGAAGAAAGAACTGCAAGCCCACATGCCGACGCCCAACAACGGGCTCCCCGCACGAGCCCGAGCACAACAAGGAGTTCATCTGCATCCTCCACAGGCTCCCGGGCGCCGGCAAGACCACCACCGCCACCACCCTGCGCCTCGACGCCGATGCCTACCTGTCGGAAGCGCTCTCGAATGGCGCAGCGTGCTCGTGATCGAGGGCGCGGAGCCGCTGGACCGGGCGCAACAATCCCAAACCCAACAAAACCGGGATAACACTGTGGTGGTGTTCCTCACCACCCCCCGCACTCCTCGACCCCGATCTGCTTCCGTGCGTGCACTACGGGATCCGGCTCCCCTTCCCCGACGCGGAGGCGCAAGCCCTCGGGACCGTGGGAGGGCTGGAGGCTCTGGCGCACGAGTACCCGTTCAACGGGTGGCAGATCGGGGTCACGGTGCAGCGAGCGGGCGCGGAACCCGGGCTCGCGGAGCTGGAGGAGGGGGCGAGGGCGGTGGCGAATCCGGGGGTTATGATGATAAGGGGATAGGGGGAGAGGAGGCGGTTAGGTCGTTGAGGTTTTCGTGATAGGGGATAGGGTTTGCGCTTTTTTTTTTTTGGTTATGGGCTCCTTTTTACTGAGTAAAGGGGAAATAGGGGAAAAGGGGGAATGGGAAGTCATGTGCTTGACTTAAAAATAGAAACCACATGGCGGCTGAGAATATAGCGATATATTTTCTGTGTCTCATTTTTCCTCCGTTTTTCTCCTCAAATTTTTTTTTTCCATTTTTTTTTCTTGGGGGATCATATTTTGTTCCGTTTCGAGATAGCCGCGTCTTCTTTATTACCTTAACCCCCTTCTAGCAACGATATGTCGATTCAAGGTCAGCGGTGTTGGTTTCAGCACGGCACGGAAAGCCATTCCGCCTGCAACTTTACGCATACGGCATTGAGGGGGGAAGGGTACAGGGATGGAGAATTAATATGTAAGAGGAGAGAAATAGAACTAAGAGTGAGACAGGAACAAGCAAGCAAAGTAAAAAGAAAAAAGAAAAAGCGCTTGCGGTTGCTTGTCGGTTATGACCAGAAGGAAGGTTTCTTATTGGGCATCGACCACAGACCAGATTAGATTAGATGGAGATTCGGATCTTGATCAGAGGAATCCGCGAATTATTTCGAGTTATTATTCTTTTATTGCTTTAGGTATTCTATTTTATGTATTTTTATTTTTTATTTGATTTTTTAGTTTCCCTCTTCCCTGTTACACATCCTTTTACTACTCAGACAGGGGGGTCCCATTTTTTCGCGCTCTCTTTCCTCCTTCGGTTTGCCTTTATAGAATAACGGTTTGGCGAAAGTACATAGACAAATATAACGTATATAGTCAATTAACCAGGTTGAAGTAAAATCTAACCTAGATAGACACCTAAAGTTAAGGCATTATTCATTTAACCCATTTAAGCTAAATAAACCCCCTCTCCCCTCTCTCTTCTCTGTCTCTATCTCTATGGTCTTCCCACTTTCTCCTCATGGGGGAGGAATATGAGGAGAGAAAGAGGAAAAAAAAAAGTTAGATCCATCTGGCCATACATTGGCCCATACATCCATTCTATTCCACCTTGGGCTGTAGATCAATCAAAAAATTTTCTGTCCGGGCGTAATAGGTCATTATCGTCTGTTCCTTCGGTGGCACTTACAAGGTCAATGACTGGAGACAATCAGTTGCGACTAGACTAGGTAAGTTGTCTAGCTGACAAGCAAATATGCAGCCTGTACCAAGGGAATCTTTGGTCGGTATCAGCACGACATGTGATCCAGGCGCTGGCAAAATCAAGTTCATCACACACGTTTTTTTTCGGTTCGACATTATACTAATTATGGTCTGGTTGGTCAATAGGGTGGAGGGGACCACTTGTTAGTAGCTATTGCTCTAGCACGTAACCAAAGAGCGTATGGTTTTGTCGCGTTCATCTCATGATGAGAATGGAACTTACTCTCTCTCTCACTCTCGAAGGGTCAGAGCAGAGAAGGGTAAGAGGGCAAATTCAGATGCATCCCTCGTGGCGCGCTTGTGCGCACTGTCTCTCTCTTTCCCCTCTCTTTTCTTTCTCGGTATAGGCATAGCAGACGCGCTGTGAAACATACTGGAGCTATACTACGCTGCATATACTCCGTAGGGGAGATGAAAAAAAGACGTCATATTCCCGAGTCCCCGATAAACAGTCTTGCATTGGCATCGGCCCCACCTGTTTGGGTCAATAGCCACGATATCTACCTAGGAGAGTGTGCCCTGTCATGCCTCATTGTGGGAACCCTCTCGACTCTAGTGCGACAAGGCTGCAAGGTCAGCAGAGGGCCGCTTGACTTGTTAGCTGGGCATTGGTCTACCTATATGCCTCACTATGTATGTACCCTGAAGTTTCGGCCCGCAGATACCTGAACGAAAAACGCTGGTCAGGCTGGCGCCGGAGGCTCTCATGCGGAATATCTTTTTCTTTTTCTTTTTTTTTCTTTTTAAAGAAATACCTGTCACGATACCCCCCAGGTTTCGGGGAACCAGACGGGGTGGAGGGGGTTAATATGGACGGCGAATGCTCGGCTCCTCACTTCCTGATTTGCATCTATAGAAGGGCCGGTCATGATGCCGTCCTCACGGTGACCCCTCGCTAGGTTCAGGTGTTTGACCGTTTGGGAAGGGAGACTGTTCCACAATTGGTCGGCCTATCCCGGCTCGGGCATTCGGTGAGTGGCATGCCGAGATGCATCTTCCAGTCACCTTCTGCCGACCTTCCAGAAGCGGCACGGTAATCCCCCAGGAACTGTGACCGAGGTAGCGCAGGATGGAACTTACACACACCCACCGCGCTGCGAAATAGCACTTAAAATCCTGCACACTACGTTACGCAGGACCCTAGGCTACGTTCGGCACATCCGTCAATACCATCCTCTCCCCTTCTCGCCTCTTCCCCCCTCTAAGGTGAAGGGTGAACGAGTTGTTGACTGAAGGTAAGGTGGGGTGGAGAGAGGGGAGGGGAAAGGGAGCGTGAGGGGAGGAGGGGGGAAGGAGGTGGCGGGTGTGGAGGAGAGGAAGAGGATATCTATGTAGGTTAGGTAGGTAGGGACAGGAAAGCAAGGAGAGTAGAGCCCACAGGAACACGTGCGTATCTGACCGAAGCCAAATCCATCTACTCCCAGCCACCGAGAAAAAGAGTGGAATAGTACTAGTTAGAGAAGTTTGACATACGCTAGAGCTGGCCGGTCAGGTCGGCAGGGGGTGTGGAAAGTCAGATAGACTCAGGTGAAAGCTGTCAGCGCAGGAGAAAACCGGAGACAACGAAGCAAGGTGTATACAATTAAAAAAGGATGGACGAAAAGTCGGGACGATCGCGCCTGACAAGCTGGAATCAGATGACAGACTAGATACAGACTGCATGAATAAGAGAATAATTATCGGGTGAACAAATTAGTCAAAAGCGGGCAGAGGGTATGGAATGGGAATGTGCGGACATGGGCGTGGGATGATGGAGATGGGGATTGGGGATTTAGGATGGGACGATCCCTCGTAGACCGAATGCAGCCTCCAGCTGTGACGGCTTTTGCATCTCGTTCTGTCGGATGAGGGCGGCAAAGAGGGCAAAGAGCAATAGGGGAGAGAGATGGAGGGGCAGAGGAGAGAAAGGGGAAAGAGAAATTCCAGATATACTTGACGACATGAGACCGGCCAACTGAGACTCGGCCAACATCTACTCTTGTTTTTTTTTCTTAGATGCGGAGGCGGAGACAGCGGCAAGAGAGAGAATATGTGTATGCGTGTGTATGTATGTACGTATGTATGTGTCTGTATACGGGAATGGAAGACAGGATAGAGACAGAGAACGATACACACACCATACACACGCGCACGAGACACAAATACATAGATAGGTATAGGTATACAGACAAATACACAATAAAACAATAAACAGAAACAGAGGTAGAGACAAGTACAAAAGCAAGAGATACCGAGATAAGAGTCGAGAAACAAGAAACAGACAGAGGTAGAGATGGAGATTGGTAACGGAGACGGAGACGGGGAGAGATTTACATACATTCACATACCCATACCATACACACTCTCTCTCTTTCTCGCTCTCTACCTCTCTCTACCTCTTTCTCTCTTCAGTAGAGGGAGAAAGGAAGAGAGAGAGAGAGAGTAAAGAGGGATAAGTGCATAATGCCTCGCAGCGACGTGTCTCGCCTCGCCTCGCCTCTTGACCGAGGGGTGATTGTTTATGGCTGTATGTGACGGTATGTCTGCGCTGGCGTTGAAAATGATTGGGCGTAATTATGATTCAACAAGGGGGGGGAGGGAAGAAGGTTGATGAAGAAATGGAGTAAGTGATCGAATCAAATGTGACCACCACGTGTTTACCTGGGATCCGCCGTAGCCTCTGGGAAAAAAACAAAGAGGGTTCATGTGCGAAGTGATCTCGATACCATCTTTATTAGTACTGTATTATGTAGGTGATAAATATTTTTTTCTCCCATTCTCTCTGTTTTCGGGTTTCTTTGCTGCTTTCCCCATTCCCATCATTCCTTCAATGTGATGCCACATACATTTATTACGTATGTGGTAGGGTAGGGCGGGGTGTAAGGTGTGTATGTGGGTGTGAGAGTGCGAGTGTGTGTGTGTGTGTATGTACGAATGTAAATTTGAGTGTGTTGACATGGAAGTGGGATTTATCAGAAAGACAAAAAAAAGAGGATGGAAAAGTTGAAAGAAGGAAAAAATGGATAACATGGAAGAAATGGATAACTATTTTTTCTCTCTTTCCAGGTTTAACGTGCCCCATACTCGGTGCTAACATGTCCTATGGCGTTTAGGTTGATTGGTACGTACTGCCATGTAAGTCAAGTCAATCACTTATTTTTACTCCCCTTGGCAATTTTGGGCATGGTTAAGAGACAGGACTTGGATTTGGTTGCCCCGCATTTAGAAAAAATAGTGTAACCTAGAAGACAAGGAGAACTAAGAAGAACATACAGAATAATTAAAAAATAAAAATAAAAGGCATAATATTAATAAAAAATAAAAATAAATAAATAATCATACTAATCCATTAATAATAAATTTAAGGTGAACCAGAGGGATGGAAGAGGAGAGAGAGCTTGGGCCTTTATGCGGTTCAGCCCCGCAATCGAGTACTCCCCTTCGCTGCTGCGACCAATTGGAAATCCACAGCGCTGCTATTGGAAAAACGTCTTAGTGACTTGAATTGGTTGCATGTAAGGTTAAGGTGGGAAGCATGTACCTAAGTACTCACTACTACCAACCTTTGAGAAGAACCCTGAAGGTAGACCCTGGATAGCCTACCACAACAGCATCTGTCTACCTAATGGGAAGAGAAAAAAAAGTTGAATATTCCTGCATATACATATACATATACATACACATACGGTACAGGTTGACCTTACACAGCCATGCGCTCAACATATGCAATTCAATTCTTGTACCACACGGAGGACCTATACCTATCTAGCACTAATTAGTTTACCCAGCTCAAGCGTACATACATACCTACCTACATATACCTGGTTTACCTTTCTCTCTCTCTACCGTAGGTAGGTATCTACTTACCCTACCTCCTACCGGCATACATATACCATGTACACACCTCTCTATCTAATTTATTTATCCATCTATATCTACCTACATTGATACATACTTTACTTTACTTGTACATATTACATACTGCACATACATACGCCCATGCTTTAAACCTACCAGATATATCTATTGACTTTAACTTTAATTGATCTCTACTACTGCTTTGCTTTTGTTGGCTTTTGTTAACCTTAAACCTTATTTTTGTTCTTATTCTGTTATTCTTTACTTAACCTTGCTCGTGTAATTATACAGTTGTTTGCACAGTCACTTAGTTAAAAACGGAATTGGGTCTAGGTACCTAAGTATCGGGGTTGCTTGGCAGGTGACGCAAGGTACCTAGAGATGGGGACTAGATAGTGTTATACCCACCAACTGCACGTAAAATGCTATCACAGGTTTAACAGATACTACTACGACGCTACCTATAGTTTTTTATGGATTAACCGCCTGCCTCTATCTACTTAATCTACCCTCTACCTACACCAGGATTGATACTTTTACTCATACACATCTATACTTACATAACCTCCCTAACCTACTCGGTATGACAACCATACCATCTCCCGTACCATACCGTAACCATACAAACATACATTACATACCTAAGTTCTGTGTCTACCTGTTTACTTGTCTACTTACCTACTTACCTACCTACATACATACCTAACCTAACCTATTGACCTATCGTATATACGTATATACATACAACATACCTACTTCTACTTATCTGTCACTCCCTTCCTCTCTCTCTCCTCTACCTGACCTATCTCCTTGGCGGCCTATATACTTTACCTACTTACCTACCTATACGTATATACATAACCTAAATATTTACTTATATACATACATACACACATATTACACACAGAGAGATTTATATAACTATATATATATATATATATATATATACCTTACCTACCTGCTCCTATCTATTTATTTACATACATACATACCTACGTACATACGTACATACATACATATCGACATACCACACACACATGCCATAACATTCATACCATACATATCATACATACCTAACTACTTTCTTAGCCCAATCCATAACTACCTGCCAACCATCCACATCCACTTCCCCCTTCTCCATCCACATCCCCATACCTTGTGCCATACCTACCAACTATTCCCACTTCGTTGCTCCCAGCTATTCCTTCTCTTCTCGGCCCGCTCCATTTACCTTGAGTCCTCTCCAATCCTCACCTCACCTCGAGCAACAATTCGGCGAGAGAAACCTACGAGCAACCACGAGACAACTTCATGTATAAACTCGTCTTTGGCGAAGAGAGCTAGCTTTTTGGTCACCTTGACCCCTTCATTATGAGGTAGCTATAGTATACACATATAACAACCCCCGACCCACGAGCGAGCGTCCAGAGACATGCATCCCGCTCCCAGTTTATCGGAATCCTTCCCCAAAGCCTCCAAGACGGATGAGAGAGCCCAGCATGTTACCCGCCACCAGGAGCAGGAATCATCCCAGCCGCCCCAGCAGCAGTCTACTGCACAAGCTGCATCCTTGAAGCTCGACAGCCATTCGACTTCCGCCAGTCAGTCTTCGCCGCCCATGAGGAAAGATACATCTTCGAGCACCTCGACAAATGCTACCGATTCCACAGTCGTCACCAATGCCTCAGCTGACACAAACGCGACAGGCTTTAGTGTAGAGTCTTCCCAGTCCATCTTCTCTGTAAAAGATGGCTCCGAGATCTCGAGCAACCGTCGAGCGAGCCGTCGACGAACCGGGCCTTTGTCTGCTCAGCAGAGAGAAAAGGCTGCCTTGATCCGGAAATTGGGCGCGTGTGGAGATTGTCGAAGGCGCCGGGTTGCTGTAAGTCCGATTTTCAACCCCCTTTTTTTTTCTCTCTTTTCCTTTTTAATTGTTATTTTGTTTTGTCCTCTCCTCTCCTCTCTCCTAATACCCATATCCGTCTCTGTATCTCTTTTGCTTTCTCTTTCACTACTTCCATCTCTTAAAAAAAAAAACCACTGTTATGCCTCTCCAACACGGGCGCCAAACTCACATAAAGCTTTTTTAAAGTGTCACCCTAACCATCACAATATGACCTGGGAAGACGCCGTTCGAAAATATCGTTCTTCGAGTCCGCTGCAGGATCTTGCGCCCCTGGCTGGTCGACCAATTAGCCCAGCTCCGAAACGTGTCAGGACCTCCTACACTCGGGATGCCCAGGAAATGGAGGTTGAGAGCGCCGCTACTGCAACTACTCACACCCAGGCACCTTCTAGCCGCCAGCCTATCAATGATTCGCGCATCAGGACGCCTCTGCCCTCCGGTCCGCGGCTAGAGAAATCCATTTCCATGCCGGCCTTAGCTGCTACGCCTTCGTCGTATCAGCATTTGCCAAATCTCGAATCGGTCAAGGCAGATCTGGAGAGCACGGCTTCGAGAATCCTATCGTCACCCCACAGAAATCGCTACGCTAGTGTTTCTGCGCTCCTCATATATTGGCAGGACGAGGAAGATCCTGGTGTAATTGCTGCTGTGAACGAGCTTGCTAGTGTCTTTGATAAGTACTACCATTTCCACTTGGAAATAATCAAGATTCCATCGTCGGATTCGGATGGGTGTACCAATTCCTGGAGGTGGTTGTCGCGGATCATCAACGAATTCACCGACAAAAGCGATACGAGAGATGTGTTGAAGATTGTGTACTACAATGGATACAGCTACTTGGACGAAAATCGAGAAATGGTTCTAGCAAGGCAAGTAAAACGGCACAAATAGATCTGACCGATTACGCTAACTACTCTTCAGCTCTAGAGAGCGGAAAAAACCATCGTCGACTATTAGATGGAGCGGTATTCAGCAGATCTTGGAAGAGGCGTGCTCTGACACGCTAATTGTTATGGACTCGGCGTATTACCCATCATCCAAGATGGTCCGTCAAAGGGGAGTCCTGGAGCTAATTGCAGCTTCGGCTTCGGAGGACTATTTCAACCTGCTTGACCGGAGCAGTTTTACAAGGACGCTTGCGGACTTGCTTCGCACACGGGCCACCCAGCGCCTCCCGAATGCACTTTCAGCTGCTGAACTACATTCCAAGCTTTTACCTATTTACCCAAAGATAACCTACGACAGACATCCGGACAAAGATGCATTGATGAGGCTGCCCTCGCCACTTCACATGCAAATGTCGGGTAATTCAAAGCTACCCTCGATTACGTTATCCCCACCACAACTCCCAAGAACATTGTCTAGTCCCGAAATGGCCCGTTGTCCCCAGCTGACATTCTCTATACGATTTACCGAAGAGGCTGTTAGCCTCGAGAGCTGGAGTGACTGGCTTCGTATGATGCCAGAAGGCATCAGAGATTTTAAGGTCGAAGGACCGTACCATACGTTTAGGTGACACTCCGTGTCCGTCCCGACCAATCTCCTTATGTCTACCCTCGCTCGTCACTCGGTATAGAAGATGAAAAAAGAGAAGAAAAAAGAAACATACGTGGAAAACCCCAAAGAACGAAAAAATACAAACAAAAAAAACACAACGACAACAAAATACCCCGAGAGCACCATCTCAAGTACAGCATTCGCACTCATCACATTTCCTTACTATGATATCTATTATTAATTAGAGTATCAGCGACATATCAATCCTTTAATCTATTTTCTTATAAGTCGACTAAAGTAAACAACCAGAAAAATCCCTAAAAAGGTAGAGAGAAAAAAAGGAGAAAAGACGAAAACAGGAGAAAAAAAAGGGGGAGGGGAAGCAGCGTCACTATGGCGGGATATCAAGGCTAGAGCTTTATGGCAACTTTTGCTGTCTACAATGCGGTTATCAACATACCCATTACAATATTTCCTTTTCCTGATTCCTAATTTTTTCTTTTTCTCTTCACATCGACACCGGAAGGAGGACGACGAGTCTTGGTCATTGGAGCTTTTCGCGTTAAATATAGACTTCGAACCATTATATTTGCCTCACATACATATTGCAACCAAAGGCGCAACATAACGGCTGATTGGACCTCGAGGACCTGTTAAAAAGCATATATCCCCAATAAGTTTATTGCTTATGTCGGGTATTGGATATACAATACCCCATATATTTTGTATTATTTTCTAGTATATCTACTAACAGCCGAGTTGCTTCGGTCTGCCTGCGGTGTCTGTTTTTTGACACCGAACGAAGTATTCACCGTATTATAGCATGATACCCCGGTACAAAGTCAAAAAGCAAAAGGAGGAAACGGACTGAAAACCTAAAAAAGAAAAGAAAACAATAAAGACCGAGTTATTAGTGTAGTTTCTACCTAACTTCACCTAGTTGCTATAAATAAACCCGGAAACTTTTTTCAATCACCTCACTTTTTTTTTTCTCGTAGTCACGGAAACAGACGGGACGGGCCGTCCAGAGAGCGGTTTTTTTAATGCTTCCCCCCATACTCCTCTCCGCTTCAATGCCCAAGCTAAACACCCTTCCCAAACCGGAAATAGGGGGTGGGAAAGGGAAAAAGAAAGTTCCTGTAAAAGGTGATACCAAAAGCTGAATAAGGAGCGTCACATCGCGTCACCTCCCTGCCAACGCATCAAAACGTCAGCCATCTATACAGCTACCGTGGCACGGTCGTTGGTGATTTAATTTCGCATTATGTATTGTACAATTGCAGGAGTGAGGGGGATGAGGAGGGGAGGAGGGGGGGAGGGAGGGTAAGGATGGGTTGCCGCCTCGGCTGGCTGACTGGCTGGGCTGCCGCTTTGTGTGTGCTACTATGCTCACCACCTGAGGGTCTAGCTTGGCGCGCGCCGCGCATCGAAATAACGTTACCTTTCATGGGTCGACATGGGTTTTTTTTTTGCTTTTTTTCTGGTCTTGTTGCTTTGTTCTTTGCCTTCCATTCTCTTATTCTTTCCCTTGTGTCTCTTTTCGCCTCCAAGACTACCTTACCAACTCGAAGAACCGCAACTGTGACAATACCAACGCATAGATCAACGCAAATGAGAACTTGTGATTAGATGACGAAATGTAGCATACTGCGAGGTGCATGTACAGATCCGGCAGTTATCGACAGGTACGTCGGTAGAAAGCGCTCAGATGGATATGGGATCTACATGTACAACTAGGTCTTCTATCTCGTGGCATATGTACCCAATCCAAGGGTGGTGTTGTATGTGTTGTTAATTCCTGTTGTTGACGATGCCGCCACACAGACACATGTGCCCAGCTACCTTCCCTTCCCTGGCTAAGTCTGAATAGGTAACCGAGTTTCCCTCCCCCTCCAAGGCCTCTCATCATATCTCCTGCCCTGTTCTCTTTGAAGAAAATTTTCTCCTTTCCTTCTTTCATTCGTGTCCTGAGATGACAGGAGCTCCCAGCCGTAGTTGTCCCCGCCGCGGCCGGGTCTCGTCTCTCCTGACCTATACGACCTTGGCCGGGAACCAGGCCAGACTAATAACACTAGTGCAAGAGGACCGTACAAGCACATATTAGAAGATGGAGGAGACCCTGCATAGAGACCTTGCGAATAAGAAACAAGCGCTTACTCTTTTTTTTTCTCCGTAGGAGGTATCCTGAGCCCTTCCCTTGTTATTTACTTTTTCTCGTAGCATCAGTGGGCAAATTGTAAAATAACATATCACATAGCGAGCCGCGTTGTCGTGATGGAGGAACGCCACGCCATCATCGCCCATTTCATATCGATAGCTTGCAAATCCATAATATGATCATCCATAGTATTGTTCTAGGTAGCTTTAGCTACCTTAAGCTAGCTAACCTAGCCAGCCTACCATATGTCAACTCCAACTCTGATAGCCCAATCCTGTGGCGAGAACAGCGGGATGGGAGGCAAGGAAGGAAACAAAAAAAATAACAAAGCAACGTAAACAATCCTTTTTTATTTGTCCAGCCTCCTTCTCTTTGCCGGTCTACCCGCAGAGCGAGACCAAACACCACGAGATTAGGAAACCAGAGGACGGGAGGAAATAAGCTAATCGACGACTATTGAAATAATTTCCGTTGTAAACACGAGATCTTGACCGGCAAGGACCGCCCGTAATCCAATGCCCTATGCTTGATTCTCTCTGTTGTGTATCCTCAATCCCCTCTTCTCTACACCCTCTCTATCTCTCGTCCACCCCCCTATTTTTTATAGGTCCCCCCTATCAATCCCCAACCCACACACACACCCTCGCCCCCCCCCCCTCCCCTTCCCATCCCCCCCTTTTCAACCAAAGTCTACACCGAATTCCAGATGTTCTAGAATGCTTCCCGCTGCTACACAAACAACCACCAAGTACGACTATCATCCATTCCCCTCACTTCAGCCCCATCCCCTTATCCTCCAATCCCCTCCCCCCCCCTCCCCATCACCCCCTTTTCCTTCTTTCTCCCACTCCTCACACCTCCGGCACAACCACCACCTCCGCCGCCCCCGCGCTCTCCGCCACGAACCGCGCGCCAGCGAGCACGCACTCGCGCCAGACGCGCATCTCGCCCTCGCGGCGCGGCGCATACACCAGCACGTAGCCCCAGGGCACCAGGGTCCTGCCCTTAGCCAGGCCCGGGACCCACGCGCCCGACAGGCGGTGGCGCTCGCCCCACCCGGCCTCGACCACGCGCGCCGCGTCCGCGAGGGAGAGCACGAGGTGCATGCTGCCCTCGGGGTGCACGTGAGCGAGCTCGCCGCGCGCGCGGGGCGGGAACCAGTCCGGGAGCGCGCGTCCGGGCCCCTCCTCGAGCCACAGGGCCTGGTACTCGGGGGCCTCGAGCGCGCTGGGCCGCAGCGCGAACAGGCCCTGGTTGGCGCGCGCGAGCGCCGCGAGGAACGCGTCCTGCGCGCCCGGCGGCGCCGTCTGCGTGGTCTGCCGCTGTGGCGCGACGGTGGTGGGGACTTCGGGGCGGGGGCCGCGGCGCGCGGGCAGGGGCGAGGCGAGGAAGGATTGCGCGCCCGCGGCGCCGTACGGCCCGGCGGTGAGCCGGGCGAGGGAGTCGGTGTACGGCGCGGGGACGGCGCGGTGGTCCGACCGCGCGAAGGGGTGCAAGGCGAGGTTGAGGAGCCAGCCTACCGGCGAGTGCGGGAGCCCCCCGCCGCCGAGGGCGTGCCACGCCCGGTAGGCGTGCAGGGTGTAGGCGAGGAAGGGGGTGGCGAGGAGGAGGGCGGTGAGGAGGGAGGCGGAGTGGGGGCCGCTGGTGGAGTTGAGGAGGGAGAGGAGGCGTGGGGGGAGGAGGGAGGCTAAGAGGGAAGACATTTTAAATGGGAGTTTTTGTGGAGAGGTTGGGTTTAGGAGGTAGGTAATGACCTTTTTGGGTGTAAGTCGTAGGTGGTGGTTGATATTGTTGTAAGCAAGATAGAATCGATTTTGTAAGTCATCCTTAGTTGACTAACTAGGATGCTGTGACTCTAATTTTTGAGATGGCAATAGAATAAGGGGTTTTTCTTCGTTTTTATCGTAAGAAAGGGAAGCGCTTTATGTATGGTACGATAGACAGGTTGCTCTATATTGCTTTGTATCCTTTACACCACCCCGTTCTGTGTCGGTTTGTCGACCCCGTGTTGGAACTTCAAGGTTTCGGTTATTCAACTTCCGATTAGGTATGTATTTGAAATCAACTAGTAACAAGTCGTAAATATAAAATCTCGATCGCTTCGTATATTCATAAACGATTAGACAGCTAGATATAGATTTTCAAGATTGAGTAATTAATACTGACATATTACATACGTGCAAGAGGTCTCTAACTAAGGGCCAAGGCAGCTTACCTATTTTGATCTTATATGACCCCGATTACATTCATCGAGTCAAGTCAGTTAGCTTAACAATTTGTTAAGATCACCGCCTCAACTGTTCTTTGCCTTTTTTTCCAGGCTCGTAACTTCCTTCTTGTCGGAGTCTTTCGGTCGGTGGTACGATGTAGAGGTGTAAGTAAGACCTAAGTGAAAGGTCTATCGTACGAGGTTGGCTGGCTGGATGAGGAAATGCCAAAAGGGGAGATGGGAACATGGACCATGCACCGGTCTGTGCCGTTTTTCAGAAAAAGCAAGTTGGCGGCGGGGTTTTTATAGGCCCCATTCGTGTAGGTAAGTCAATCTATCTTAAATAACTACATCCATTCATATATAACATATAGCTCGTCTGACGTTACGTATACCTACTTATATAGCTACAACGTACGGGAACCGACATGTGTGCTGGCAGTGCTACTCGCTATCTCGGCTTATACGTAGGTATAAGTCCGCGCTTGGTTTATAAATCATTTTCTGTTCGGAGATCGAATTCGCCTGTGCGTTTACGCGAGAACACCGAACCGATGACCGTGACGATGATCCTCAGTATAATGCCTGTCTAAGTTTAAGTAGTAAGTAGTATATTGATGTACTTGAGCACATGCATTATGAAAGCTGCTCTAATAAACTGGTATTATCTAATCCGCCTGAGCCGGGCGCTATAAACTGCTTGTGCAGTTCGCTTCGATTACCCGCTAGTGTATGCTGTGCTACAAACCATGTACCTAACCTACTTCAAGTTTGATATATGAACTTCCCCAGTCGGGGGCTCCTCGGCGATACGAGGTTACACTGCCGGATCGTGGTGTTGATCATCCTCGGTCCCGAGATCGGAGATACCGGTCGCGTTCGCTCTCGCATCTGCCGTTGCCCGGTGATGACGTAACCTAAGCCAAAGCTTGTTGACTTTCAGACTTCCTACATAATTTGATATTTACTTCAAAATAGTTGACTAAGATTTTTTTTTTCTCTCTTTTCTTTGTTAAACTTCTTTCACCAATTAAGATCTAGTTAAGGTTGTTCCTCTCGATCTACATGACGTTGCTCTCTATGTGCTGTTGTAATTTCAAAGCACCAAATAACCTCCCCTTATCTAGAGCTGAATTATCTATAGACAACCACCCGCCTCTCTTACATGATCCGTAATCGGAAATGACCGGAAGAAAGAAATAATACTTGAGCTACTCATCCAAATCAAATAGCTCGTCCGTAAAAGCCGTACTTTATCATTACTCTATCGTGACAAGCAGATGGGTAGAAAAAATAAACAGGAGGGGGGAAACTAGAGCCATCCCCGTTCAACAGGAACAACAGCCTATCTCCCCCCTTCCCCCCCCCTAAAAGCTGGAAAAAAAAAGAAACTCCATTACAACGGCTTGCTCGCAAACCCCAGCGCCGTGTCCCCGCCATGGAAGACCACGAACTGCGACTTAAGAAATATATCGCCGTAGATCGCGAACGGGAAGCCCGCAGGCGTGGCCTGTATGCCGCCGAAGCACGTGGTCGCGGTGTCGAACGTATCCCCGTCGACGGGCGCGAAGCGCATGAACTCGCCGGGGATGGTCGCGGTGTAGTCGCCGATGAGCGCGTGGTAGTCGGGCAGCGCCGCGCCGCAGGGGAACACGTAGCCGCCCGCCGTCTGCGTCGCGTCGGTGGCGCCCTGCACCTGCGCGTAGTAGGCGGCGGCGATCTCGTCGGGCACGAGCAAGAGGGTGGTGCCCGTGTCGGCGATGGCCTCGTGCGGGAGCGAGGTCGCGGACCCGCTGGCGCCGATCGAGAACCCCGACGCCGTGAACTGCCAGAACCCCGAGCTCGTGTTCACCGGCACGTAGCTGATTTGCCCCGTGAACTCGCTCGTGTCGATGAAGCCGAAGTTGTAATTACCCGCTGCGCGCATGATTCTTGTTAGCTTGTCCCGCGCCGTAACTAATCACGTAACATAATAAAAGATAGATTGGGAGGGGGAACCTACGCTCCGCGGCTTTCAGGTTCGCCGTGAACAGCGGCGACGCGAGCTCGTTCCTCGCGTTATCGAAAAAGGTCTTCTCCTGGTTCGGCTTGACGGTGTTAATCGAGCTGAAGGCGAGACCCACCAGGCCATCCGTATCGGGGCGCTGGGTGAAAGATTGCGAGACGTTGCGCGCCGACTCGACCGCCTGCCTCTCTACCGTCACGCCGCCGATGCTGACCACGTCCGTGTACACGCTACCGCCGGAGCTGCTGCCGTCGCCGTAGCTGATGGCCCAGGAGGCGCCGTCGACCAGCTGCGCCGTCGAGCTCTGCCCGATGTTGTACGTCGCCTGCCCCGCCACCTGGATCTGCGGCGTCTCGGAGCTGAACACCCACAGATCCGACGATCCCGTGTCGAAGTCCAGGTTCAGCGTCTGCGGCGGCGTCCCGATTTCCACGGGACACAGGTACTCCGAGTCGAACATCTGGGGGGTGGCGGCGACCTCTCCTGTAGAATTTGTGTAAGTCACCAACGTCACGAAGCATGTTTGTTATCGGAGAGAAAGTAAATACCATTGTCCTGGTTTGTAGTGCCATTGCCAACCCCGGCGCTCTGCAGAAGCCCTAGTTCCTCTAGGAGCTGCTGTATCGTCGTCAGCAGGTCGTCTGAGACCGCGACGCCGTACTTGGAGTACGCCCGCGCGATGGCCATAGAGCCCCTTCCCCTCCGCGTGCCATAGAACTTCTTGTTGGGGACCTGGCTGATCTTGAAGGTCATGCCGCCAAGCGTCGATATGGCGTACAGAGGATCGAGGATCCCTCGTTTTTCTGGTTGTGGTTGTTGCGGAGGTGGAGCTGCCGAGACGACGCCATGGCACATGAGGAACGAGGCCGCCAAGGCGGTGGTGTTTTGGAACTTCATTGTGAATGTAAATCTTTCTCTTCTCTTTTCTTGTTTTTTTTCTCTCCTTCTATTTTTTCTTATAGATAATAGTTTAATTTCTCGCTTTCCAAATCGAAATCCAGCGATCGAAGAGGGTCAAACGAGTGACTCAGGTAAGAAGCGAGGTTAAGAATAGGTATGCCGTTGCTAACTCGGCACACGGCTGATACTGAAGCTCGAACAGAGCAGGTCTGAAAGTTAAACGCAGAGGATACGAACCAGCGACACTGCTAATATGAAAATAATAGCTACACCACGGTGAAGAAGACGTGGTGAGAAGGAAAGAAGAGAAACGAAGCCGAAAAAAGGAACGACGAAAGGCGGACGACCCGGAACAGCAGAAGGAAGAAAGAATGAGAAAAGAGAGAGAAAGCCTACCTCGGAACGAAGCCAAGCCGGTGGTGTAAAGCAGGTAGTTATTTTTCTTCGTCTACACTTTTTTTTCTACCTTACCTTTCCATCCCCATGGGAAATAAGCGAGCAAACCACCCACATCCCAGCCCGCCCTCCATCCGCCTCGTTTCAAGCTCAGCGGGAACAGGATGGTTACCTAATCTCGCAACCCGGGAAAAGAGCCTCAGGAGGCCTAAAAGAGAAGTACACTAACCTAGAGCGATGACGACGACATAAAAAAGCTAACCTAGGGGCTCTGGTCTCCCAAAGCATAAACTAGGAGGGGGTGTATATGAGAGTGAGCTAGCTATAACGAGCTTACCGTGTATCGAGAACGCAAAGAAAAAAGCGAAAGGCTTGTTTCCCACAGGAAGCGATTGTTGTGTTTGGGGACGATGTGGAAGATCATACTCGTGGTAGATCCGTTCATGCGCCGGGCCTGGCTGTTACATGAAGGTAAAATGTGCTTCATGCCTTGTATGTAGCTCTGCCTCTCTCCCTCCGCTCAACTGAGCAGATGAGCTAGTCTCGTGATGAATTAACATAATAATAATAAAAGGGAGCAAGAGATATAGTAGTATTGCTATTAACCCCTTACCTTATCCCTCTTCCTACTATATAGCAAAAAGTCATCCGATCTCAGGAAAAACTCAACCCAAGACCAACGAATAGATGGAAGTAGTTCGTGTGAAATTGATTAGCACGGGAGGTCAAAAGAAGCTTAAAGGTTTCAAGTTTGCCGCCGCCCGCCGAAGAGGGAGGGGACAAGAAAAATAAAAAGAGACGGTGAGCCCAGCATTGGGACCGTGCACAGGTAGGGTAGGGGGTGGAGGGCATGTAAAGTCGTAGTCGTTTCTCGATCCAAGGGGGCGTCGATGTATTATTGCAGGACCTGCATACATATGTTATGTACATACGCCCCCTTTTTGCCCTATTTCACTCACACCGACATATATGTAGGGGGAGATAATAATAATAATAAAATAATGAATAAAAAATATTATCTGGTTACCCAGAACAGCACAGCTTAATATGAGCTACATGACATATGTATGCAATCCGGCTGTTGACTTGCAGGAGACAGCTTAGTTCCCCCAACTCCCACCCATCCCTAACCCCCTTGCAGATTTCTTAATTCAGCCTCCATCGGTTTTGGAAAAGAGAAGGGCTCCACTGACAGCAATATGATGTGATATGAAACCGGGGGTTGATTATTTCTGGTTTCACATGGCAATCCGTGTCATATTTCATCAAGGTAGCATCGGGATTTATTTTTATTTATATTTTTTGATGAGGGCGAGCTTGTCTGTATCGGGCTATCTGATATATCCGTAGCTACCTAGGTAGACAGGCTTTAAAGTGTGGAGCAGCCTCTCACCGCATTGTTGACTCGTTTATGTACGTACATTTCATACTACGCTGTTAGATATGCGTATGTCGATAAGTGCAATCACAGAGCCCGGTGATAAGCAATATTGGGGTGTGAAAATGCACGGTGACTATGCGTGGTGACATCCAATGAAGCTTAACACGTACAGCGGTGACATGTGGGCATGATATGACAGGCGCAATCTCCAGGTGACCTTCTATAATCAAATAACGATGTATCGATCACACAATTATTGCTATTAGTACCTATATGTACATCCGACTCCTTCCAGAAGAACCCGATCCCTTTCTAGCTCTGGCCAGAGCCCCCTGTTCTTACAACAAAGCCGAAGAGCTTTTTTTTTTTAAACAAAAAAAAGGAGACACTCAAAAGAGAGTGCCACCCGCCAGATAACGCGAGCCAAGTCCCAGCTATTTCGTCACGTCCCACCCAAACGCCAAGCACATGACACCTTAGATCTGCAATCGTCCTTCATCTAGCTTTAATAATATCTTAGTGGTGCTCATGCCCATGTTCATGGTCATGGTCATGGTCGTGGTGGCTATGAGTCGTTGAATGGCTAGATCGACGGCTAGATCCAGCCTTCGAGGCCGTCTGGGACGTCAATGTGCAGCATCCCTGCCCCACGCAGTCGTCTACACATTCCAAAAGACACCCGCCACCAATTTCGTTCCTACCAGGACATCGTGGCGATGCCTGTCCATCTAGGGTTATGGAACCATCGTCTCCATGGTTGCAGTCCTGGTCAACGCAGAACTCTGGCTGGATGGTAGCACTGTGGATGCCATATGCATGCAGGCACTTCCGCGCCTGTTTGGCAAGCTTCATGTACTTTTCCCCGCCCTCGTCCGTTATGGGAAAGGCGATCTGAACGTGCATAGAAGCCACTACCTTGGTGTCCGACAGCTGCCAAATATGGACATGATGACAGCTCAGAACACCGGGAAGAGCCTGGATATCCTCCTTAATATCTTGGAGATCAATGTGGTCTGGAGTAGCTTGGAGAAGCACCTTGGAGGTGGCCTTGGTGAGAGGGATCGCCGATTTGAGAATGATGAGGGTAATGAACAGCGAGACGGCAGGATCAGCGTAAAAACGTCCAGGCCAGTCGGTAAGCCAAATGATCAAGGCGGTAACGATGACACCGACATTTCCCAAGGCGTCTCCCAAGACATGGAGAACCATAGCATTCATACCCATATCCGCGTGGTTGTGGCCGTGGCTGTGACCCTTCTTTCTCTCCGAATTTGGCTTGTTGTGATTATGTTCCTCGTGAACACCAGAATCCCGTCTATGATGGGAAATCAGGTGAGATGTAGCCTTGTGCTTATCTTTGCCACTGGCATCCGAGAGCAGGGGGGTATTCTCGTTGGCGAGGGCTTCATCGCGAATGGCGCTTTCGGCGGTAGAATCGTCATCGTTGGAGCTGTCGTCTGTCTCGTTCTGGCTCGACTTACTATGGTCGATAATGTCCTGTCTGAAACTGGCGGGGTAGATGCTCATAGAGTCGATACTAGTCAAACGGCTATGCTTAAGGCTGCCCGCACGGCGTCGCTGCTCTCGTCCCCTCGAATTTGAAGCACGGCTGCGATTCGATCGTCGACCACTGTCGGCGCGTTGGAAGGTGATGCGCCGGACCGTCTCAGGCGATGCGATGGTAAATCGGGTGTCGTCGTCATCCAACAAAGGCCGGGTGATATCTGCCCTTCCTTCCTCTGCAGCGGAAATATCATCGTGGTGGTGTACGTGCTCATGTCCATGTCCGTCGCCGTGGACATGTTCATGGCCATCATCATGCCCGTGCCCATGTCCATGCCCATGATCGTGGCCATGGCCACCCAAGACCAGGAAACCGACAAGATTAGAAGCCAGACCACAGCAGCCGACCACGAGGATGAGCTTGGGGTTGGAGACCTCCTGTGGCTCGAGGAAGCGGGTCAGAGCCTCGAGGATGATAGATATGCATAGGGCGATGAGGAAAACGGCATTGAAGAAGGCGCCGAGGATCTCAGCGCGAAGCCATCCGTACGAGTACTGGTTCGTCGTGGCTCTCTGGGCGACCGTAACGGCCCAAAGACCAATGATCAGGGAAATGATGTCGTTGAGCATGTGGAATGCATCTGCCATCAGAGCCAGTGAGTGGACCATAAAACCCGAGATCAGCTCCACGAGGAAGAAGGCAATGTCGATGGCCAGCATGATGCTGATCCGGGTAGTTTTGGACCACGCCATGTTGGCGGGTATGGATGGATTATAGTCGGGGGGATTTGGATGTGTGTGATGCGCAAGTGTGGTTTTTATCTGAAGTGCGGGCTATGCTGTTGTGTTGGCTTGTGTGATGTTTTTTATGTTGTGTTTATTTATTTCAATCGATCGATCGTCTGTTCTCTTCGTCCGTTCTTTTCGTTCGTTTACTTGTTTGTTTGTCTGTTCAATCCGTAATCGATTGTTTCCCTCGTCTTCGTCGTTGTGGTCAAGTTGTTATAGAGAAATATGCCTAAACCAAAAACAAAACAAAAACAACCCCCCTTAATCGCTCAAGATATAACTCATGAAGGGGGGGGGAAGGGGGGGTTCTCGATCGCGTGTGGCGATTGGGAGGTTCTCCTGAATATTTAGTGTAGGAAATAGGTCGGAGACGGGAAAGCAAATAGGATCAAGACGAAAAAAGTGGAAAAGCTATCGAGGGAATTCTTTTCTTCCCATTCCTGTGGAGCTAATCTTCGTGGTGGATTCTTCGGTCATCAGCTCACATGGCGCGGTGCGGTAATGTATGCGTATGGATGGGATGAGGTCTAGGGAGAACTATTAGATTATAATTAACCTAATGTAGGCAATTAGCCTTGTTAAAGAGGGTCTCCTCAGAGGTCCAGATGTTCTGTTCAGAAGGTCTAGTTGTAGTAGTCAGAAATAAAAAGAAAAGGGAAAGAAAAATAAAAGAACAACTTTTAGTTGTGTTTAGTTTTAAAATGTTCACCATGGACTGTGAGCGGTGAGATTTTCTCTTTTTTTAAGTTTTATTAATTTTAGCTTTGGCTTTGGCTTTGGCTTTCTGCCAACCTAAACTCTCCTTGTTTCGCATCAGATTAATAAGAAACTCCGAATCGGAAACACGCTGTAAGTACAGTGCTATGACGATATCCTGTAGTGTATTTAGGTACCCTAGGTGGTATTGTTCATTCCTGCCGAGTCATGTGCGTCAGTCATGTCACACGCTCTTGCTCTTGCATGGAAAATCATCGAGAAAATGTGGCTTGCCTCCTTATTGCCTAGCACCTGGGCAGTCTTCTCTCTTGATTTATTATCCTTAGTCATCCATTTGTGGCGCTCCATCTCGCCATTGGTTGCGCATTTTATTTTTAGGTAGTATTCTGTACGACACTGCTCCACAAACTCATCGGTTCGAACTGCCCCCTGGAAAGGCTTACTTGCCGCGTATATCCCGATGGCGTGGTTACTCCGTAATCAAGTATCAGAAACTAACATTGAAGCACCGATCACGGACAATACTTGCGATCCACCTTCGCATCGTGTAAGCCAAAGTTGAAGACATGTCACCAATTCCGCTTTCCCATACCTTGTAATACTCCTCTTTACTTCGCATCAAAAATTTATATAATGAGACAAGATAGTAACAAAAAAATTATCTACCAAAACCTACATAATTTACACTAAAATAAATCACTAGCGCTAGTAGGTACATAATAATAAATATTACCTCGTTACCTAAGACTATATATAGAGGTAAGGGACTAATTGGCCCAAAATTGTTAGTACCCAGCACTAACTTTAACTAGCTCTGTCTATTAAGGTATTAAGGTCAACCGTTAACACACCGTGAATGAGCGAAAGACAGATTCTATACCACCAGACTAATGAGATACATCTACCTACGCATGCTGCTGAACCAAAGCTTATACCGTTAAAAAAAAACTAAGAGTAGAAGAGTTCTATTTCAGCGCATTTGTCACTTTTCTAACCTAGGACAAAATAGCATCTATATATAAGAAATCACGTACGCAGAGGCACCAAGTTAAATAGTTTCTCTAGCATTAGTAAACCTCTATCCCAAAGCACGTCGGCGTTCAGCCTTGAAGTCCTCACGGCGTGTGCAACTCTAATAACCTATATATATGTGTGTGTATATATGTCAAAAATAGTAGGCTAGACCAAGTGATACATAGCAATATGTCACGGACTATATATGAGCTAATAGTCAAAAAGCTATTAGCATTTGCTTTTTAGCTTTACACAATACATACCTCATAAAAGAGAAATAGGGGTATTCGATGTGTAAGTAACAGAATCGGAAGTGGTTGTGGTTATGGCTTGTAGCAAGATAATATATTTACTCCTAAGTCTTTGCAAGGGAGCTTATAGCAATATATCTAACCTGTGTGTATATATACAGACTAGCACATTTTCGTGATGCCCATAGTCTGCCTCTGAGCCTTATTAGAACTATACCTAGAGTCTTAACGAAGCTATGGTAGCTAATATAATAGGATCAGTGATCAGCAAGCATGCTTGTTAATACAAGAAGACCGTATAAGATAGGTAGCCTCGGAATATATATAAAGCCGGTCTTCAATATGGATCTCCCCGAGTTTCGACCCCTCTTCACATGCGAGGAGGAGAGGCACCCATAAACAAAGATGGAAGGTTAGTCAGGGTATTCCCTTCCAAAATTTCTCCCTCGAGACGAGCAATAAAGGGTCATAGTGTCAGTATATAGACTTATATAGCATATCTATGATGATAATTGATTCTTTTTGAACAATATCCGGCATATAACTAAGCCTTAAGCCACGAAAACACTCTAAGGTATACGATTATCTGTTACATGATCCTATACATGAGCTAACTGTCTTTTGAAAAAATTAGTATTCGCTTTTGCCATGGTATAGTCGTTTCCCCACAGGTTTGAATATAATCCAAACAAACAACAAACCCCTGATCGCAAATAACGGGTATTGCACCTGAATAATAAGGATATGTTAAGGTATTGAGGATGATTCTAGTAAGAAATGATAGTAGCGACGGCACAATCACGATACGCAATGAAATGTGTTGCGTTAATAACTACGAGCAAAGGGTGGTGTCCCATATCAAGATATTATCCCCTATTATGCACAATGATTTACGACAGTTTGAAAGCAGGCTATTCTCAATATTACAACGCCTCAAGATGCAGATTGAACCAACTGTCATCGGTTTCCCCGCCTGACCTTTCATTTCTTTTTGTGAATTACGTGGCCACAAGCAAGACCTAGACTATAAGCCAAAATCAGCTTTGCTAGCCACTGGCTTAATGGGTGTAAATCTTCCCAGCGATTTAGAGTCTAGAACGGAGAGTAAGTTATACAGCAGAAGCTGTCATGTAACCTTGCTAAAGACAGATTCCGGTAAATGCTCGAGTTACAAAACTTCCGTTTCAACCGAGGCGACATGCTATACATTCGCAGTAAACCTTCAGAAGACGAGCTGCTTTCTGTTTACGTACAGTGCACTGTCGAGAACTTGACGTGTAATATTGAAACGGACATATTTATGTCCTGCAAGATGGACAGCAAATTTGATATCGTGGATGATCTGCAAAATCGAATGGTACATCATACCAGCCTTTAGAGACAGATCGCGATGGGGCAAATTAGACAACCACGTATCTAGCTTCCCTTTATGAGCATCAAAACTGGTTATAGTCCTAGCCTTGAAGATGGAAACTTGAAGTTGTTGAATCGATGCCAAGAATCGACTTTCCCAACCATCAACCCCCAACCTCCCGAGCTCTGTGGCTCTTTGGCTCTTTGGCCCCCCGAGCCGAGGGCGTTTAGCTGACGAAACTGATAGGCTGTTCCATTCCTTCTGCAGGTCCGTTTCCACCATGGGAACTAACTAGTCCAGCCTGCAGAAAGCCAATGTTATTTTGTATGCAATTAGTCCACGTTCCGCAATCTGCAATCGACTGGTTAATTTGCAAAAGCAAGTGCTTATTTTCAGCCTAGCGTGGCGTGCTGCAGACCGAGCCTATAGCCTTTGCCATCATCGGGTCAAGAGCAACGTCAATGGCTCCACAGCCGAATTGATTCGCCCGTAACGTTTTGCTTTTTGATAGCATTGTTGTCTCGGCATCCCCGGGCCAGTATCCTACCCTGGGTTGTATCTCTGGTCTCGGTCTGTGCTATTCAAGATTCGCGGCTTGTGATATTGGGAATCACCTGATATTTCATACCGCCGATGATTCGTAATATGATACAAAGTTTGTTTTTCTTCCTTACACTTCTTTACTGGAGCTAGTTCCGTGTCATGATGTCTATTTCTCCTAGGTTACATTAGTGTTGTTTTTTAGCCAAGCCACGGTACGGATGTAGTCGCAATTAGAGCTGGGCCTACCTAGATGCATGTTTCTAACGTCGTTAATGGCTTATTTACGTATTAAATAAGTAAATTATCATCAGATAGAATAATGGTTATAGTAATAACGGTTAGATATTGTAGAAAATATTATATGAGTTCAAAACATCAGTAACGGGCAGAAACAAATGAGCTTCAGTAGGTTTATTAAACCAAAATTTGATATAATCGAGAATCTATCGCTATTAGTACACGATATATCCCAAGATCTCGGATTCCATATAGATATGAAATCTCACCATAGATTACTCCTATGATTAGTTGAAATGCTCGAGACACATTTAAGTTTCGTTTACAGCAGTATCTTTAGATATAAGTTCCGATTGCAAATTCTAGCCTCTATGAATATACGAAATTCAAGATTGTGACCCCTTTTGGCGTATATCTTTAAGTATTTCTACTTTTTTCGAGGTATTAAGGCAAAGAATAACAATAATGCCTTCAGACGAACGGCACTATGTACTATAGCCATCCACACATATCTCTCTTCAGGCCTTCGCCCTCGAGACGATACATTCTTCCCAAACCAATAAACTATTAGTGTAAACCATATAAAGTAGCCTACTTGTTACAATTCCATCTAGTAAACCATCCCGTGCAGCCAATGTATTTTGAAGCTAGTCCATTGATCTCCATGTATTCATCAGTTTATCGCTCAGAGACCTAATCGGCCACCCTGCCCGCTGCCGACATCTATCAAGCAAGCCCAATACGAAACATCGCTGTTCTGGGCTCTCCAATGGTAAACCAGCTGCTAGAGCTTAGCTAATATAAACGTTTGTAGCAAAGCAAGAAAAAAAGGGGGAGGGGGGAGGGAAGCTGACCTATGAACAAACATTGTGAACATATCAGACTCGAGGCGAAATCGTCCAAGGCCATTGCAATGCCACATATTGCTCGGATACTTTCATTAAGGCTTTTTCGAAGATTCGAATACATTCGCAGGTCCCCCAGTATAGGGCAGTGGAGAGACAGCAGTATATTTGAGGCGTGGAAGAGTTGCATTGCGACTCCTATCTACAGTCAGTGAGTGGTTTCCTCCACCAAGGGCAGGGAAAAGGCTATCTCATACCGAATGCAGGGGGGTGAATCCACAAAGGCTCGAACACCTCCTTCTGCGCGGGCGGCATCAAAGGCAGTGCCTTAAACTCGACAGTCAGATGCCTCCTCCACAGCTGAAGGCTCTCCCTCAGGGCGGTACCCCTAGCGATCCTCGGCAGCACGTCTCTCTTACCCGCCTCGACCTCCTCGAAGGCGCAGTAGCCGACGACCTGGGCGAAGTAGTACACCGCGCGGGCGGCGAGCTCGTGCGGGCTCAGCTCGTCGAGGTTCCGCGTCGGCCGCCAGAACGTGAACGGCTTGCGCTTCTCGAGGTACGCGGCGAACACGTCCTGGCAGAGCCAGGCCCACCACACGGCCTGTCGCAGGCCCTTCGAGTCGCCGTGGATCACCTGCGAGCGCTGGATCCAGAACACGCCGTGCAGGTGCCGCTCCCAGTCTTTGCTCGACCCGTCGAGCATTTCGTACGTCGAGATTATGAGGGACGTGGCGACGAGCTCGAGGCTCGTTTTGTACGTGTCGTACTGCATGGCTTGCTGGATGTAGTGTAGGGTCTTGTAGTAGTACTGTAGAGCGTCGTTGGGCGCGAACTTGTGCATGCTTTTCATGCTGGGATTCAGCGACATGTATCGAACTGACAGTGCTAGAATAGCGTTCATCAATCCTACATTATGGACCTGAGACGGTTTGTCAATCGTTACTTTCAACAATGCCATGATATACAGATTTTCAAATTAGGTGTCATATCACGTCATGACGTCCTGAGGTTTCAATATAAACACATACTGCAAGATGAGGCACATGTATTGCGAAGGATTTGTTTGGGTCAAATAAGTCCATCTGTTAGGAGTGTAAGCCGTCCGTACCTACTATATGAGCCCAATGATATTACTCTAGATAGCTTACCCATTCACTAATATGCTTCACGAAGGTCTCGAATGCGATATGTTCGTGGGTTAGGATCGCGATGGGTGATTCGGATATCCATGATCGCTTCTCGAGTATTTGATCCTGGCCAAGCACAGGATGCCGCTCGCTTAAATAGGGGTTTTCTGGAGAGTTAGCTGCTCTGTCTAGATCACATTGCTCGTTTAGCTCCGGTGAATCAACAGGTGAATGTGCAACTGAGTTTCCGAATATGTTGAACCCCTCTGCTTCAAAGTTCATATTCCACAAGCCTTCATTTTGCATAACAGCATCTTGGAACAAAAGCCCGACCCATCTCGCCGTCGCATTCTCGACATTATGGTTGGATGACGTAGTTGAGGGCGCACCGCGGTTATTGAGGTTAGCTATTGCGTGTGTGAAATGAAAATCGGCAACACGGTTGAGAATGTTGTTGTCTGTTGGCGTGTTAACCTCTGGATCGAGCATAGAATAATTATCTCTGTGTGGGCAAGGGGTTGTATTAGATATGGTAGTAACTGTGTGTTGATTCTCCTGACTTAGATTCTGAGCTTGAGGTTCAGTCATTAAGGCTGAGACTTCATTGTTAAGCTGGTCAAAAGTTGAGCCTATGTCTTCGGAAACCTCGGCCTCGGCTTGTAAAGGTGTTGCGTTTTCTACTCTGTCCCGAGTAGAAGATTGTGTCACTCGGGTTTTGCTCTTCTTGTTATCGTAATGACAGACATTGTTTGTTCTGTTACATCCGCCGCAAACCGGCTTTACTTCATCGCATTTTACATGCCTTTTGCGACATGTTAAGCTATCATCATAAGTTAATGCGAGCTCGAGAAACGAATTACACGAAAAATCAACTTTTTTTATTGGATATCGCGAGCTATTGCAGGATATGGTTTATAGGATCATCTCACCATCCTGTTGTTTTGCGGAGTCCTCGTCCTCTACTTAACCGACCTCTGCTAAAACGAGTGACTGGTTTCTCCTCATTATCTCTGGCTTCAACACCATCCGACATTTTTTTTTTAAAAATAGTTACTATGGTTGTTGGACACTCGAAGGAAAGAAAATAGGTTGTCGTAAACCACTATGTGAGAGACCTCATACTAAGCGATAGTTCCTGAGAATACGTGCAAGTGATAGAGGCGTGAGGGGAAAGGCACGTGGCACATTGACAGCATCGCTCAACTTAGTATAGATTATATGTAGAAGGATTTCGATAGGATGTGGGACATTTAGTTTAGCCGCTATACATTTGCCCACTTTTTACTCCAATATTACTATTATAAGTCTGGTTCTCCACGTTGTGTTATACATAATGTAGTATAGTACAGGTGTGTTAACACAATACATGTATGTAGATTATTAGCCATGATGTTTATGTTGTGAATATTCGTTATGAGGGCTCTACAGCAGACGGTGGGCACTTGGACCACCACAGTCAAGAAGCCAGTGGCCAATAGCGAGTTTCGATCGACCTCGACACGTACAGAACGGGTAAGTAGCCTTCATAGTTGTCTTCGTGTCGAGGGCATAGATGAGAAACAACATGTGAAGGTTATTGATTTATCCCCATGCTATGCATCTTGAAACCCCGCCCTCTTTCAATTAGAATCGTATCAGTAAATACTATGTTTCTAAGTCTACCACATCCTGCCGCCTCAAAAGTAAGCCAAAAAGCATCAGGCCACTCCCACGATGGCCCTCCTCGCTGGAAAAGTAGCTATCATCACGGGCGGCGTGACAGGCATCGGCCGCGCCATCGCACTGGATTATATCCGACATGGCGCATCTGTAACTGTCAATCACCTAGGGGATTCAGCATCGCTAGAGAATTTCAAGACCTTAAAGAGAGAAGTTGGCGAGGGAAATGCGGATCGGATTATCGGCGTAGCTGGGGACGTAGGGAAGCGCGGGACGGGGACCGAATTGGTGAAGCAGACGGTGGACAAGTTCGGATCTCTCGACGTCCTCGTAGCGAATGCGGGTATTTCTCAGTTCCGCGATTTCTTGACGTGAGTTGCCGGCCTAACAATGTATTCATTAGTCTTCATCTACTCACTTTTATACCTTGATGAGCGAGCAGATTGGATGAAGATACTCTAGCTGCCCATATTCACACAAATATCACGGGCACGTTCTGGACAACGCAAGCAGCCGCAAACCAAATGGTCCGCCAGAAACGGGGTGGTAGCATCATTGGTATCAGTAGCATCAGTGCTCACCTGGGGGGTAAGCAACAGGTTCATTACACGCCCACGAAAGCCGCTGTCCTCTCTATGATGCAGTCGCAGGCCTGCGCTTTGGGAAAATATGGGATTCGTTGCAATGCGCTCCTCCCGGGCACGACTCGGACGCAACTTGCAGCGGAGGACTTGGCTGTGCCAGAGAAGTTGAAGTATCTAGAAACTCGAACCCCCCTGGGGCGTGTAGGCGAGCCGGCAGATTTAGGGGGCCCTGCCGTCTTCTTAGCGAGTGACCTAAGTCGGTTTGTCACAGGAGCACAGTTACTTGTTGATGGCGGTATATCTATAAGCTTGCAATAAGTTGTCTAGGAATGGATTCTACGTTTATTAGTATGGGATATAAAATAACATTCCTACCTCGGAATAGAGTACAAGAATTTGCTATGACACATTACAACTTAACTCCCAACAGAGCTGGCCTCAAACTGAGATACCAGGAGATCACTCTTGCTCCTCCACCGCCTCACCACACATTTCAAACACAATTCATTATATCAATTCACCGCTTGCTTAGTGAGGTAGTTGATCGAGTTCTCAGCACAGGCTTCCCTCGACACGAGGGAAGTCAAAACTCAAGCGGGGGAACCTGGCTTCCTACCTGTGATAGGCCATTCACCCCTCCCCCTCCTCCTTAAAAGTGCAATATCTGCTTACAGACTCTAGGGAACATGACGTTAGTATATGGTATCCCTTATTGCTATGTCCGTTTTGTAGTCTCAACAGGTCTATATCGGATAGCCCGGACTCTACTTTTCACCAAGGTGTGGACTGTCTCTGGTGTGTATACACACATTGTTGATTGCAAGTAACCAGCTATTCTAGTATCCTTCGTAACTAGATCTCATGTCTTTATTTAAAATAATAAGTCGCTCCCCTACTCTCTGCCAGCCGAAGCTGCGTGTTGCATCGATAGGCATCTGTCTCCCAAAGTTGACCCGGCCGATAAGTTCCAGGGGTACACAATTCACCCTCAATAATGGCCAGAAAATCCCGGCTATTGGCTTTGGTACTTTCCAAGACCCAGAACTCCAAGAGGATGCTGTCTGTAGTGCCCTAAAGATAGGACTACGCTTGATAGACACGGCTAGGGTGTACGACGTCGAGGAGCAGGTCGGGAAGGGCATACGGAAGAGTGGTGTTCCGCGGGAGGAGATATTTCTCGGGACCAAGCTATGGTGCAACAGTTATCACCCAGACGACGTTGAAAATGCCCTCGATGAGTCCCTTGTGAGCCTAGGGACACCTTATGTAGACCTGCTTTTAATGCATTATCCTTGTACATTTGCTAGGGGTCCGGAGCCCTTTCCAAGAGACAGCAGTGGCAAGATGATACTAGGCAAGACTACCTATGTGGATACATGGAAGGCAATGGAAAAATTGTTGAAAACAGGCAAGACCAAGGCGATTGGTGTGTCTAACTTTAGTAAAGGCGAGTTGGAGACATTGATGAGAGAGTGTTCCGTGGTAAGTAGAATTCTCAATCGTGCTGGGTCTCAGCGGCAGCACAATCACCACTAGGCTAACCTTCTCATAAAAGGCTCCGGCTGTTCACCAAATGGAGGTCCATCCATACTTACAGCAGAAATCGTTCAACCAATGGCTTCGATCTCAGGGCATCCATGTGATCCAGTTCAGCCCCCTAGGTAACATGAACGATTTCTATAGAAACACCGGTTGGAGCAAAGACGTATCACACACAAAGCGGATAATCGATCAGCCTATTCTCCAGGAGATAGGACGAAAATACGGGAAGAGTACTGTCCAAGTTGCATTAGCTTGGGGCGTCAACAGTGGTCGCTCAGTTATTCCCAAAAGTACTATTGACTGGCAGATCAAGGAGAACGTCGAAGCTGACTTCGAATTGGACCCCGAAGATATGACGAAAATAGAAACCTTAGACATCAAGGCAAGATTCAACGATCCTAGTTTCGACTATCAGTGGAGACTATATAGTGACCTAGAGGGTATCGAGGGTACCGTCGAAGGTAGAACTCATTAAGAGGTCGGTTCATCAAGACGAGCGGCCGGTTAAAGGCAAATATTTTATTTCAATATATTCTCTTCATCACACAAGTACACACCATGTTAAACTCAGTTTTTTTTGTCAGTCTTATCCGGGAAGTTATTACCAAAGTGTGTTAAGAAAAAGCGGAATATCTAAATATATTTTCAATAAGGAGATGAAAGCGGTCCTCTGCGCCAAATATAGATCTCTCGGTCTCCTGTAGAGACTGCCATGTTTTCGCATACTGAGTATGGTTTATAAGACCAAATAGTTCCTTATAAGACTGCCATATAATTATATGCAACAGTTGCATGAGAGGAGGCCCTATGTTTTATTTTCGGGTACTATCTGGTCTTTGACGTTTCAGCCTAGCTACGGTCTTAAGAATTGACTATCCGTCTAACAAGTTCCACCCTCCCATTATTTTCCGAGCGAGCAAGTCCCACAAGATGATCGTCATTTTTCATCAAGTCAGTCACCCCATCATCTTTCATTTCATTGCATTCAGTCAGAATAGATTCTGTTTCATGGCATACAATCTGTGAAATCGCATACCACAGATTCCCCTGACGAGAATACCTGGTCTTTGCGATGTAAAATATCGTTATGACCGTAATACTCGCTAAGTGCACAGCTAAAATGATAGAGACAGCGATGAAGCCTCGAGAATGGAGTGGAATTTGGACGTTGGCGGTCGAGACTGTTAAGGCCTCCCCTGATACATCAAGCAAATCTAAAAGGTCGTAGAAGTAAGTCTGTCCTAACACTGACCAGCTGGTCAGTATCGCTGTGGCTGCACGTTGAGTGAAACGAAGAACATCGCCGAGAAGGCTGATGATTTCACGATCGACGCCTATTCCGTATTTGTAGCAATAGTCGCAGAGAGCGACTGCATAGTCCGTCTCATCTACAAAGAGGAAGAGGTCATAAGTTAAGGCCCTCTGTAAAAATACCGTGGCTATTCCTGCCACAGTCGAGTTGAATGGCTGTGATTTATCTTGCGATCCTTCCGGTGAAATATCTCCGATAGTTTCAACTTTGAAGATCCCTCGCCTAGCGAAGTCTTGCACTGACTTGTTGGTCCCTAATTGGCTACGAACAGTAGATGTGTCCCATTGCTTGGTGTTTTTGTCGAATTTGAGTGTCGGTTCGTCGATCTTTCCATGGGCCTGTAATGTTACTTGTGACATGGAGACATCGAGAGATGAAAAGCAAATGGAAGCGTTGACGTGCAGTCCTTGCCCAATTCTATAACTATTCCACTCGTCGTGTTTTCCAGCATTCATTGTGCTAAATGTCTCGTTACCGATGTTTCTCCAAAAGGAACTTGGACTATTGGTGCTTAGTACGAGGTGAATGGAAGAATTTGTTGACATGGGAGAGTCATTTATGTCCCACGTTGGCAGTTCGACATTTCCTGCAGAAGTGTAATTCCCAGCCAGTACTAGAACGCAGAACGAATGCATCCACTGCTCCCTGACCTGGATATATTCCGAAGCACCGGGTAGTGCACAGTCGAATTGTGTCGGTAGGCACCTTTGGTTATTACATAATGGGATCTTAGACAAGCCTGCTCGCTGGAGTGTCGTATCATAGGAGATATTTCCTGTGAAGCGTCCAATGCCAAAAGAACTAACTCTTCTTCCATGCGTGGAATCTCCTGAGATAAGTCCTTGGATTTCAGGTGGCATACAAGTCGTTCTTGAGTCCATAACCCAGGCTGCCCCGCTATACCTACTTATAGTAGTTCTTTCCGACGCGTTGGCGAACGGGAAGAAGACTCTACGAACGACACCTGTGTCACTCACGCCTAGGTTGTTGGGCGCGGCTACCAGGCCAGAGTTGGTCTCTCCGAACGTGGCATAAGCTCTAGGTCTCTCAGTCCAAAACTTTGCTGATTGCACGAATACACTGGTGCTTATATTGAAAGCGAGGCCGACGTCTTTCGTCGTTTGGTCATGTACAACTTCCGAAAATCCAATGTCAGACAACAAGATGGTGGACGAAAAGTTGATCGCAAGAGCCGCCAAGAACAGTAGGGTAACCAATAGTGATTCTATCCGTCGAAAAGTCTTTCTCCAAAGTCGTAGACCGGAGAACGTAAGTTTGAGGAGCCCAAATGGGCCATCATTAACGCCCCTGAGTATGGTGTATCGTACGACTTCCGAAAGGGGGACATGATGGTTCTCGAGGACTAAGGACGCCAGCAATGATGTACAGACCGTAGCTTGAGCTGACACAACTAGACGCAACACGAGGGACAAAAGTGTGATTGTTTGTGAGATCCAGCCGTTAATCATCAAGTACCGCCAAAAATGCGGTGCTTGGGCACCATTGAACGTGTGGCCATCTCCGAACCACAAGAACACGAGAAAACCCCAAGCTCCTGCGTTAATTATACCGCCTCCTATAATAATAAGAGTCCCCTGGATCCCCAGAGATTCTCGGAGACTGAGTCTAGAGGAAACAGTGGTTTGGCCAGTACTCTCGTCGGCCATAGTTGAAGCCGAGGAAGCTTCATTAAGTTCAGTTACCGAGTCTTCTAGATAACTTGGAAATTCCAGCCGCGACTCGGAAGCAAGGCTTGAGACAGTCGAGTGGAGTTCTGATTGAGGGTCCGAAATAGATTCGCTGTCGTTGACAGTGCTATTCACCCCATAAGTGTCTGATCCCACATGGCTCTCGTTGACGAAGGCAAAGCCAGAATTTTCAGATGAAATTTCGTGATTCGAGGTGCTCAGACGACCTTGTCCATCACTGTTATGCGTTTCCTTTGGCGAACGAGACTCTGCCGCTGCAGATGATGTTGGAGTGTTATCTTCGTCAAAAGCCATGGTAGGGCTGATTGAAATAACCCCTGTTCTAGGTGAAGTTTAGCACGGGCTTTTCACAGGAACAGCTCGTCCTTTCTTATAGTCGTAGTTCACACATGATACATGTGAAAAGCAGTTTGGTATCACTTACCAGCTATCGAATATCTCGAGCGATCTTGCAAGATGTTAGCTAATAATGTCGAAAGGCCAATGCTAAAGTCAACTGGTGGGGATAACAAAGGAAAAGGAGTATGCCATCTTATACGAAATTAGTTGCATGTTCACTAGTGTGAGACCTCTGTTAGAATATGTATGAGTGACCTCAATTCTACTGAGTTCATGGTGGCAAGCATAAAACTTTTTGACAATAGTATAACGTTGGTGACTACCGCCTCTTGAATCATCTAATGGACTAGAATTTAAAACAGGCAAGTATCATGCCTGGTGCCCCCAATATCCTCTTCAAACAGGACTACAAGCCTCCAAAGGGGCCTCTGTTTCAAGACAACGACAAACAATAGTTTCAGTAGCATATGGTACCAAATTTCCGGCAAGATGCTATGACTTCAATAAGACACTCTGACAACCCGCCAGAGAGTGCAACATATAAAGGCCATGTAGTAGCATGTTTTCGGTAAAATCATGCAGGCTGAACTAGGCATTCTACTGGCCCCCATATTAGGTGGTAACAATATTATTTTACAAGTTTTCAAGCCACATAATGAAGTTTCAGCTATATTGTTTAGGGCGCAACGGTTATCTTGGGCAAGGCTGTGGAAAGCCCCATGAGACATAAACAAGGCGAAACTTGCTTTCATCCCCCAATCCATTATCAACTCCTGTGATAGGGTTCTTCACACTATGACCATCTAACCCAGACAGTTACGAAGCGAGAGATTGTACGCGCTGATATCCGGTACGTTCTGTCAGACTTGATGTGTGCCGTCAGCCTTACCATACACCATCACTTCTCGAGCTACCCTGTTTCGTGTGATATGGGAGTTCGCAATGGATCCTCCCAGCTTTAAACTCTACTTCATAGTCCATCAAAATACACAACAATGTAAGATATCGTTAAGCACTACTATGTAGCTTATAAATACACACGGCAATATAAAGTAACCTTAAGCATTGCGACGTAATTTATAGAAGTGCATAATGAGTTTCGAAAATGCAAAGTAGCTGTTAAGAATTATATAGAATAATATGTATAATAAAGTAAAAAAGGTTAATTTATGAGGTTTAATGAAAAAAAAGAACAAAAATATTTATAAACATACCTAGGTAGGTACATAGGTATAAAATCCGTACTAACTAAAATTTACGTAACAGTCTTTATAATCTTTTTCTATACAGCTGTCTACTTAGTAGATATTAAATGTAGTAGTTTTAATAGTAGTGTTTTCGGTTCTGCTATGTTGCCAGGTAGGAAGAGTATCAACCAGTTCGAGTGAATCTAATCGCCTAGTTAACCCCTCATAATCATCCTACCAAAAGGAGTATTTCCTATCTATCTCGTTCCTAGGAATGAATACCTGAGCACTAAACCCCCAGGCCAGATTTTAACGGCAATTTCTCAAAGCAGGCGACTATGGTGATTACTGATCTTGGTATAATAATGCGCACTACTGTAGTGTACACTTCAGGTCAATAGATCTGGATTAAGCGACTAAGTAGAGTTGTCACTAATAATGGCCTTAAATCTTCTCAGCTATCGACTTCTATCTCCGTATTAATTTATTCGTACGATACATTCCTGAGAACATAGACCTATAGCTCGCTTGCACCGGATGTAATAAGAAGGATCCATGGTAAAGCAACCCAAGTCCGTAGTTTTTTCTTCCCTTTCGTCCGTCATGCTACAAGCATCATGTTGATCGGTTCAAGCAGAGGGAAGGCCCCTGTCCTATAATATGTTCTTCGGGGGCCTTTCTGTATGTAATAATACACGTATATACCTATATAAGTGTATATTAGAGTGGGGGGCTTCAAATGTCAGTTTCGGTAACCTGGGGGCGAGCCAGGGAGTCAGCGGCATATATGATGCAGCCAAGACACGATCTCGTTCGATTGGTAAAGTTTATATGCCGAAAGTCCCTCTTTGGGTTCAAGAGGAGAAGTATGTACAAGAAAAATGAAAATCAGCCGATAAGAGGTATATGGAAGAGGCGTATGGAGTCAGTGTATTATTGCGAGGGAATTTACTGGGCAGGTAGGTTGACCAGCCAGACAAGAAGGTTAAACAATAGGAGACAGCCATGAAAGATTACGCGAATCACACAATATAGGAGGAAGTTATAAGCTTGTCCGGGGTAATGATCGACGAGGAGAATTTCAATCTTATAAGGCTAGCTAGAACATGTGATCCCAACCATGCGTGTGGCGTCACACGACATGTGAGGGAGATGAAACCCAGGTCTCATATATTTTTCCATCCTGCTTGTTTTCTATTATTATGTGCATCGCCTAGCATTAGTGATTTTTGCGGAGAATTAAAACAAGTTCCCGGCTATTATTGGGCGGTGGTAAAGCCCAAATGCGGTAATCGCTATCTGATCGTGAAAAGGAGGGTCCGCATTGTACATTGCCAAGAGACAGCACGACAAACAAGTCGTTATCTGGATTTCGATCCCGTCTTCGAAGTCCTTTAGTCGGCAGGTGGCGTTAAAGAATAGGTTATTTGGTAGGTCGTACTGAATATCAGACCGCCTCAGCCGCGTCCCGAGTCAGCTCTCTATATTATCTTTGCTCGCCATCAGTCTTACAAATTTTAACATCGCTCCCATTCCTAGAAGTAAGCCATCCCAATCATGCGATTCAAGACAAGAGGAGCCGTCGGAAAGACGTGCCTAGGTGCCAAAATGACTGAAGCAATAGAGCGTCTGCGTGACGTGCCTCACTCTGGTTTATTGAGATTTCAGGTAATAATCCTCTCTCAGAATAGGTCATAAGATCCCGAGCTCTTAAGGCTCCCGATATACCAGGAGTTCCCGAAAATGCCGTGAGTAAGTCAGAACGTTGTCAGCTTACGTGTGAGGTACCGTATCAATAGCTATAGTCAAGCCCAGAAAAACAACGGCAAGCTAGACGGAGGGGAAATTCTTAGCTATAGCCCTATATAACTTGGCATATTGCAGACTTACTTACCGCAAGAACAAGCAGAGAGATTAACCCCAACTCCAACCCTCCAGACAGGGCTTTTCCTTGGACCAAAGCGCGCTGATATCGCCATGCCCGGAAAGCACCAGACAATACAGTCCATATTGCGGAGGCATAACAAAATACTGACAGCGGTCTCCCCACGAGGGAATAGCCGAAGCCGGTGTCGCGTTGCTGCAGGAGGGTCAATTGAGCAACCACTACGCCCGTGAGAGCCAATAAAGTTGAAGTACGCATATAACCTAAGAATGTCCGTTCGAGTGCTATATTATGTATAATAAATGTTAGCTCTTGCCTAAGTAGACTAGTATCGCAGCTATTATGGGTAAAACTGGACACGGGCAAGTTTAAATTGGATGGCAGTTTTCCATGACAGATGAAATAGCACATTGTATATTGCCAATAAATGGAAAAGAAAAGATTATATGGCTTCTTCCTAGATACTAAGTAGGAATGTGGAATTCGCCACAACAATAAGTTGAGCGTCCAGCCTTGGCGGAAGCTTTCCGTGCCTTTGAGGGCTGTGACAAGGTACAGCACATAACTCAAGATGTTATCTTAGGAAACACTAACTATAGGTGATCTTTGTATATGCCATATAAGTTATAGGTGCATACTAAAATACAGCATAAATTACCAAAGAGTCTGCGGATGGGAATTCCGTGCCTAGTTTTACCCCAGAAGGACGTAGCATCGACGGATCGGTACCGAACACTCGTTTTCGTACTAAACCTCATTCATTCGCTATCAAATATAAGAAAAGGAGACATGTAGCCCACGCACCTAGATGGTCTCGGCTGTCTTTGCGATCGACAGTCACGGTTATGTGTTTTCTCCAGAATCTCAGGACGTATGGAGGTTTTGGCCTCGTCGAACTCTGGATTGATCTATTTTCTTGGTGATCGGCACGACCAGACGGGCTGACAGCACAAGGAGGCAGGGATATCATTTCTATGTCCTGCGACTGGGTAGATGTGTCGCCGGAGGAGCTATGCGAGGTCGATGATGATGATATCCGGCTAGTCGATGACTGGGATTGGCGTCGATGAGGCTCGTTTGCAGAAGACATGCTGCACACCTCCAACAATACGGTCGTTCGGGGAGGTTTATGCCAGATGAACTCACTTTGTGGTTATCGACCCACTTGTTCTATAAAAGCTATCAATATTTGTTTGACTCTACTGGGTTGTCCGTTTGCTTAAACTCACTCTAACGCAACGAGAAGCAGATCCGGGCGAATAAGTTTGAACTCCCAATCCAGTCACCGTATAGCTTGAGTTGACTATATTGTTAGCCCTATAGGTGATGAGAATGTGTTGATATTTTTCTTTTTCTTTAGACAAAGAGTAAGAAGTGAACTATGCGTGTTGTTAGTTCATCACCACGTGGGTGTATTAGAAACAAAGCCCGCGTATACCTACGTATACAACCGTGCTTCAAAGTTACGCAATAATGGTCATGAGCATGTCTCGCCACAAATCGTTTCTTGCCCCGTTGAATAAGTTATTGATGTCATTTCTAAAGATATGTCCACTATATACCACGTGAAGATAATCGGTGTGCTTTGACAGCGCACCGTATGCTTGGCCGACCGAGGATATCGGGCCCATGACACGGACGGAACGGATGTCGGTGCGGATATTTTCCTCACAGCGACGAACTTCTTATCTTCTTTGGTCCTTCTTTCTTTGCTTCTTTTCTTCTTTTAACCACAAACCCCATATCTAAAGCTTATCGCATTTCAGCAAATCCGACAATAACCTATCGTTGTGGTCTTTCTCATGTTTATCCGTATTTACCTAATCTAGGTGTGTTAGTGTATATTATAACCAATATGGAGCAGATAGAGTGTAGATGGCTCAAGCGAGTATAGAAAACTTTCCATTTGCTATAAAGCCTCTGCATAGATGTATTCCATATTTATAATAAAAAAATGGTTCATCTTGAACAAACGAGGTTTGAGAAGTAAGAATCAGTGGGATGGAGTTGAAGATCGATTCGATATGCCGCATCCATTATCAACGTCTTTTTTAAACGTTTCAACGATCAACGGTCCCCGCCTGTCAAGTCGAAGTCGATACCCGTGACGCGACCCGCGAATGATCCCACAACTTGTGTTTACGTGGTACAACGTGTGGTTCATGGAAAGTATTTCGCCGCAGATCTGACAAGGCCTGAAATGTGGAAGCAGTATGTCCATTACCAGACCAAAAAGATATATGGCTACCGGGTCCCTGTATGCATGCTCGATAAACATGCATTTTGATCCATGCACTGTAACAAGCCCAGGGCCATCTTGGAATAGTACCTAAACAGTCAAGCTTACGAGCACTAATACTAATAACATGTCATGTATAACATATCGAGAACATAGGCGGCTACCCGGCAGGTGGTGAGGTTGTGTGAGGTATGTATGTACCTAATACCTAGAAAGGCTAGTTATGGTATCACCAAGGAACTGTGTGTCAGTATACCTACATAGTGACAGGGACAAGAAATCCCAACTTGCTAATAGTACTTAGTCAATATTCCCAAAGTCCTCGGCCTCTAACTAACCTAGAAACTTTATCTTATTCCCAATTGAGCATCTCTCGGGCCGCAAAGCCGGATCGCTTATCGGGGTTCCACTTCTTTAGCCCGGAATACCCACTGACACTAGTCCCTTATAGGGATCAAGTGGTTTTTTTGTTATTACGTAATCCCTGCACTCGAACACTTCGCTTCGTACTTCCATGCATTTGGCTTCTTATTCTTGTTAGTGACCACTAATACATAGTACCTAACTTACACGATTCTTAAATAAATCCCGTCCGCACCAACTATCCCACGATCTCTCAATTGATCAGTACTGTATATAAATCGGGGCATTACAAAGTCATGGTAGGTAAGTAATTAACCTCGAACAAAATAACTTACCTACACCTATGTATCACCTCTCTCGAATTCTCATCATCAAATCGCTTTGTTTCGGGTTGTTTGATCAACAGGGAATATCTTGAACACTACCCCCTACCCACCCCCATCCTGATATCCCTAGTCTATGCCCCCCGGCACAAGTTCGGATTCGGTTTAACGGGATGATCGCCTTTCCCCGGTTCGGTTCAATCCCTCCTGTGGTACTACGTAGTATTATACACTGCGAACAACCGCATCTCCAGTACATACTACATAACCTAGTACTTTGCTCACCTTCCAGCAGCACCAAGAGACCTAGTCCGCTAGGCTCGTAGCAGTCGGCTTACCTTCCATGCTGCCATGGCCCGACGATTTGGTCGCCCGCTAGAGAGTAGAGCCTGGGTAACACCGAACGTCTTGACAAGGGGTATACCAGTGTAGCTATTGTTCCAGAAACCGAGATAGCTATCTAGCTCGTTTCTCATAACCTTCGATACTGAAAAGATAGATGGAGCTTAACCGAGTATACGGTGGAGGACCGTGGAGGGTAAGCAATCTTCCATTTAGTGCCGAAGTACGACCCTGGACCCTGAGTTAATCAATATGTAGGTAGTAATAGATGCGGTCACGAGTGACTTATCTCCTAGCACGCTATCATAGACTAGAACCTACAGCCATCCCGACGCTAGTTAATCAGGACCGATATACCTTCTTGAGCCTTGACTAAAGGTCATACAGGGGGGCTGGTGTATTGAATATGTTACTCTTCTCCGCCCTCCTCTCCTTATAGGCCCCCGACCTGTCAAATCACCTAGGTTATACCACTTACCACTTACTACTTACTGGAAGACTTCCTCATATCAGACTGTCCCCCGCGCGGCTTCATGCATATTCCAGCGTGAGCTGCCTTCTTACTTGTCTTCCTCAAGAACCCGAACTCGCACCCCCGGTCCGTCCCTTCCGATGTGGCTATTTCCGATAGAGAATCATTATATGCTATCTTGACAGACAGGCTAGTTAAGTGATGCAGTAGGCATCGTTACAAACTGTTGATGAAACATTCGTGTTCGGTGAAGTATCAATCTCCACTCCACATGTCTCGGCGTGTTTACGGCATAGTTTTGTAACTATGGCGAGAGCCTTTGTTGCTGGTACATATACACCAGACCAGGGTTGACTCCAAATATAAGCCACGAGGCTCCCAGGATGAGGTATATCACGCCCCCTCCTTCTACCAATATAACTTCGCATATTGTCTTCTTACGCTTTCCCTCTCCGAGGTTGCTGTCGAAAAGTTTCACATGCATACAACTACAGCGTACCTTGCTTTCATATCCTCCAGTAGATGTTCGGCATATCAATGGAGTAATCGACGGTGAAATATTGCATGGTTCGCCCCTTTTAGTTCTATATGCTTGATATATATAAGCTCAGGATTCCTGCTCAGCTTCTCATTAAACTTCATGACTCAAGTTCCATAGTACTCCTACGATCTCAACTCACCATTGTCGAATATAATATATACGATAACCTTATTCCACAAGGGGTCTATATAATCGCAGTCTTGAAGCTACTTATAGCCCGTCATTCTTGAATATTCTTGTTATTCTGAGAGTCCATCCTCTCAAAATTTGTCACGTGGGAACTTACCCCAACCTAGCTTGCGGCCAAAATCACTCGTGATCATGGAGCACATCGAAGATTCACAGTTTGATGATGGCATAGACCCTAGTGTCTCCCCGTTCGAAAGCGTCGGCAGCAATACAACGCCTGATACTGTATTCTCACCTCCTGATAGCCCAGTGTCTAAGCACGCACTCCTTGAGAATAGCCGGCTACTGGCAAGGAAGAAGTTGTCGGCGCTGACACTTGAGGAGAAGGTAAGAACAAAGTTAACAAAGTTCAGGGTCGCAGACAACCGGATACTGACGTCACTAAGGTATCCCTCCTTACTGGTGCAGACTTCTGGAGAACGAAGTCGATCCCCTCCAAAGGCATACCATCGATCAAGACGAGCGATGGTCCGAATGGTGCGCGTGGTGGCATATTTGTGGGGGGTACCAAGGTTGGTGATAAAATGAATCATCTCATCAAATAAGTAAATACTTACTAAGTCTACAAGGCTGCCCTATTCCCGTGTGGCATCTCACTAGCAGCTACCTGGAACAAAGACTTGCTTTATACCGTTGGCCAACATCTCGCCAACGAGGTGAAAGCAAGAGCAGCCAACGTACTTCTAGCACCAACCGTCTGCATGCATCGCCATCCGCTCGGAGGCAGAAATTTTGAATCATTCTCAGAAGACCCATTGCTTACTGGGAAGCTGGCTTCTCAGTATATCAAGGGGCTACAGTCGAGGGGCGTTGCTGCTACAATTAAACGTTTGCACTATACCCTACCCCCAACTAACGGGCTATTTACTTACACCCCTCAGATTTCGTGGCCAACGAGCAGGAAACGCATCGAAATACTATCGATTCGGTCGTAATGGAGCGGCCCCTTAGAGAGCTATACCTTCGACCGTTTGAGATTGCAGTGCGTGAAGCAAACCCATGGGCTATCATGTCATCATATAACCTTGTAAATGGGGTTCATGCGGATATGAACACATTCACGCTCAGGGACATTCTACGGGGCGAATGGTCTTATGACGGGTAGGTCATACAAATTTACATATATAACATTGTGGGTTGAAAACAATCTAACCAAATATCAGAACCGTCATGTCAGACTGGGGTGGGACAAATTCGACTGTGGAGTCGATCAAGGCTGGATGTGATATTGAGTTTCCCTTTTCGACAAAATGGAGGTTTGACAAGGTGCTCAAAGCTATTGAAGAA
This sequence comes from Camillea tinctor, assembly GCA_022578605.1. Classification (NCBI taxonomy): domain Eukaryota; kingdom Fungi; phylum Ascomycota; class Sordariomycetes; order Xylariales; family Graphostromataceae; genus Camillea; species Camillea tinctor. The sequence goes on from MU394054.1 coordinate 219,304, forward strand.
GGAAAATTGACTCAAGAAGATATCGACAGAGCTGCGGAGAATGTTTTGACCCTTGTCGAGCGTACTAAAGGTGACGATATGTCAGAGGAAGAACCGGAAAGGGAGGACAATAGGGAGGAGACCAGAGCATTAATACGCGAGGCCGGAGCTGAGGGGTTGACCTTACTGAAGAATGAAGGTGGAATTTTGCCCATCAACCCAACAACTGCTAGAGTCGCCGTCATTGGCCCGAATGCCAATCGGGCGATCGCCGGCGGTGGTGGCAGCGCCAGCCTTAACCCATACTACCGTACCCTCCCATTGGAGAGCATCAAGAAACTCGCAAAGCAGGAAGTGGCGTATGCCCAAGGCTGTCATATTTACAAATGGCTGCCAGTAGCATCTCCTTTTTGCACGGACAAATCTGGCAAGCTCGGTGTCACGCTAGAATGGTTCAGCGGCGATAAGTTCCAGGGCGACATCATCGTTACCCAGCGCAGAACGAATACGGATCTCTTCTTATGGGATTCTGCGCCCTTGGAACAACTCGGTCCTGAATGGTCTGCCATCGCCACAACTTTCCTGACGTCGACGACAACGGGGAAGCATACCATTAGCTTCATGAGCGTTGGGCCTGGTAAGCTCTACGTTGATGGAAAACTTGCACTTGACTTGTGGGACTGGACGGAGGAGGGCGAGGCTATGTTCGATGGCTCCATCGATTACATGGTCGACGTCGATATGGTGGCAGGGAAGCCTGTAGAGCTACGGGTGGAGATGACAAACGAACTTCGCCCTATCTCCAAGCAGAAGGTCTTCCATATGACACATAAATACGGAGGCTGCCGTATTGGCTTTAAAGAGGAAGATCAAGTTGATTACCTCCAACAAGCTATCGATACTGCAAGAGACGCAGATGTCGCTGTCGTTATCGTGGGTCTAGATTCAGAATGGGAATCCGAAGGCTACGATAGGCAGAATATGGACCTCCCTTCCGATGGAAGCCAAGATCGGCTAGTAGAGGCTGTCCTCAAAGCAAATCCTCGAACAGTCGTGGTCAACCAATCGGGATCCCCCGTCACCATGCCGTGGGCTGACAGAGTGCCCGCCATCATCCAGGCCTGGTACCAGGGTCAAGAGGCCGGAAACGCGCTCGCCGATGTCTTGTTCGGCTTGCGCAATCCCAGCGGCAAGCTTCCGGTGAGTACACGCCATACTAATTATTACGTTACTGTAGGCGATCCAGGCTAACAAATGCTAGTCGACCTTCCCCCGACGACTGGAAGACACACCAGCCTACCACAACTGGCCCGGTGAGAACCTACAAGTGCTCTACGGCGAAGGCCTCTTCGTCGGCTACAAGCACTACGACCGCACCCGAATCCCTCCCCTCTTCCCCTTCGGCCACGGCCTCTCGTACACGAACTTCGAATACGGGCGGCCGTCGCTCAGCCAGAAGGTCTTGACTGCTTCGGCACCGATTCACCTGGTCATGGCCGTGACCAACGTCGGACCGGTCGCCGGATCGGAAACGGTCCAGATATACGTGCGAGACGAGAAGTCGGCGCTGCCCCGCCCGGAAAAGGAGCTCGTCGCGTTCGAGAAGGTGTCCCTTGAGCCTGAGGAGACCAAGCACATCACCATCTCCCTGGATAAGTACGCGGTGGGCTACTACAACACGTCGATACCGGCGTGGGTTGCGGAAGAGGGCACGTTTACGGTTTTAGTGGGTGCTTCGGCGTTGGATATCAAGTAAGAAGCCACCCCTTTTCTTCTGTTATATTTTCCTTTTTCCTTTTCCCACTTTACCGACGACAATCGCTGACTATTACAAAGATACTCGGTGGCTTTCGAGGTCAAGGAATCCTTTACCTGGACTTTCTGATCCGATCCTCCCTGCTACGTAATGGTCGACCTTTTCTTTTTCTAGTTTTATTTATTCGCCACCTACATTATACCCATCTATTCGTCGTTCTTACTACCAGTGGATTCGATCATTCATCGTCCGCATAGGCTCACTCATTCATAATTATTATAAAAGGGGCTATTTTTCAGGATAACTAGCCGCCTCGCTCGATATTAAACTCCAAGTAGTTTATTCATTTATTAGTCCAAACAACCTGAAAGTACCTGGTTTGTTTGATTCGCGCTGCTATCTTTAGGTCACATAATGGGAGGGGAGGTGACAATCTAGGCAGAATGTGGTATTTCGCATGTTTGGTATCCCATCCCTCTTGAAGGATTCGTGGTGCGGTCTTGCTGGGGGGTTGGCGCACTCTAGTACAAGAATGTAATTATCCTCAAGAAGAGGATCTAGAGAGCTATCATGAACTGATACATTGAACTATATAGACTGAGCGCCCTCTCCCCTTTGCACGTGTAAAGATGATTGTAAAACTATGAGAAAACAACTGAATAATCAAATATTGTATTTGAATTTACTAAGCATCCTGTATAAACAAACCGGTTTTGTCTGAAAAGAAAAACCCCTTTCGAACACAGCTCCTAAAGAAAGAGCTAGGTAGAGAAAAACTGAAGCAGTTGGAGGGGCTTACAATACTGGCCCACTATGAGACCGGGGCAAGGCCAGCTGGAGCTGACCAGTAAAAATGACTTGGTCAAGCTGAAAAGGGTAAAAACGGGAAAATGGCTCACGCAGACCTACCACCATTTGCCTAGGAAACTATCGGTGTAGTCAGAGTATAGCGGAGGATAACGGGCCAGTCCATCACGAATCACAAGGATTCAAGTCATTGGTGAGATGGCCGAGTGGTTATGGCGCTGCGTTCAGGTTTACCTGGATTACAAAATTCGCAGTGGAGCAATCCGCGTGGGTTCGAGTCCCACTCTCATCATCAAACTTCATTTTTTGTACTCTTTCTGTACACCATGATACTGTTTTTTGTTTTGCTATTCCTTTTTTCTTTTTTCTTTTTTACTATACAAAAACAATTCTTGGAGAGGATGATTGTTTTTTTTTAAAGTGTGGGTAGAACGTTGTCTTGAAAATGCGAAACATTTCTTAATACTTCACTCTCTCTCATGACGTAGTTTGTTTTCCTCGTCAATAAAATACAACTCTGCTCCTACTCCAATATAGGCAAACTTCTGAGTTCTTTCGCACTGGCAATTCATGACGGACAGTCAGTCCTTAACCAACTACAAAGTCGAAACGACAATATGCGACACACTTTCTCAACCTGACTCGGCAATTGGATGCATCATCCTCCATGAGAATATTCGTCACTATGCAACATACCTACCTAAGTTAGCTGTGTGATTTCAACTGCATTGGAACAGATAGGCTTATGAGATCTCGGTCTATAAACACAGAATCTCAGCAGTATGGCATCAAAACGAGGTGCGAGCCCCGAGTTGGTTCAAAACCCCTTCATCAAGAAGCGGAATCTAGAGTGGAACTTGGACATTCCCGGCCCCGGGACCCGTGGTGCGACCGAGAGTAGTGGCGATTCCGGCTCCGGCTCTGAAGACGACGAGGGAAGTGTACCCATTTCGCCACCTGGGCGCAACAACAAAAAAGTAGATGAAGATACGAAAAATGATCCAAGTTCTACAACTACAAGAGCAGTCGCGCCCGCACCATCTCAGCCCGACCACGCAGCCCACTACACCTCGCTCCTTGCGCGGTCAACGCTCTCTCCGTTTCCCCCGGGCACGCCCCGCCTGCCCCTGGAGCAGTACCGGGCGCTCTACGAGCAGAGCTGGGAGAACCCGCGGGGCGCGCACTTCGTCGTGCACCAGCACGACCACCCGGTCGCGGGGCTGCACTACGACCTGCGGCTGCAGATCAACGGGACCAGCAGCGCGTCGTGGGCTATCACGTACGGGCTCCCCGGTGACCCTAACCCCAAGGGCGGTGCGCGGCAGAACCGGAACGCGGTCGAGACGAGGGTGCATTGCTTGTGGGTGAGTGGAAGCCGTCTTCTTCTTTCCTTTTTCTTGCCCCCTTAGATACCTACCTTCACCTTGACTTATCGATGTGTTTGACTAACCAACCCCCTTACTTCCCTCAGAACCACCTCCTCGAAACCGCCTCCCACAGCACCGGCTCCCTGCTCATCTGGGACACAGGCACATACAGCGTCCTCCCACCAGACTCCACCTCGCAGTCACCATCACCATCACCCTTGCACGACGACGACGATCCCCCCGAGCAGTCGAACCTCGCGCGCGCCTTCCGCGCGCGCAAGATCCGCCTGCGCCTGCGCGGCGCGCGGCTGCCGGACCCGTACGTGATCAACCTGCGGCTGCCTGCCGGCGCTGCCACTCCCACTCCCACTCCCACTACTACGAGACGCGCAGCTCGAGGCCGATCCACGCAGCGCGGCGACAGCAGCGAAGGCCAGGAGCAGGCGCGGGTGCGCGCCACGAACGCATATGCGGGGGCGACGAACTCGATCGGCAGCGTGCACCAGAGGCGGTGGTTTGTGTCGCTGGATCGGGCGGGGAGCGGGTTTGCGAGGAGGAAGGGGGAGGGGAAGGTGGTTTGGGAGAGGGACGGAGGGGATGGAAAGGGGGGAGGGGAAGGGGAAGAAGGGAGTCGGATGGCGTACCCGTTTTATGTGCGCGGTGTTGAGGTTGAGCGGAGTGTAGTTACGGGGCGGTTGGGGGCGGAGGTGCTGAGGGATGAGGGGGTGGTTGGGTATGTGAGTCGGAGGGGGTGGAGGGGGGTAGAGGGGTGAAGGGGAAGGGGGGAATAGAAAAGGGGGTGTATTAGAGGTTCAGCCTTTCGGATCACGACTACGGAGGTGAGTCGAAGTAAGGCTATGAGCCTAGAGAATAGCGACACGTCTCCTATTCTTGAGAGCCAGTTCGCATGCTTGCCTGTTTCCAAGTGGAAAGGAGCACATGGATAATAAGACATAAAAAATATCATTGATGCTACCTATAACCGCCTTCGTCTTGGTATCTTGCAGTTATTTATGAGTTTTTGTCCTTCATCACGAAGGGAGAAGAAAGGAAAAAGAAACCAACAAAAGGGGGGGGATCATGTATGAAGAGAATAAAAAAGAGAAAAAAAAACAACTCCATCCCGGTTTTGGGTCATGCCGTAGAATAAAAAGACACACACACATCCATACGCACATACACACACCCCTCGTCCAGACGCCATACCATCATCGCTTTCCAACGGGAAGAAAATACGCAGCCTCAATTCTCTCCCACCCGCCTCCCCCTACCCCGTGCCCTTATCCTTTCTCTTCCCTATTCCCACATACGTATCGTCGCATCGCATCGCATCGCATTCACATCACCCTTCCCTTCCATAACCCCATCAAATCGCATAAACATCAATCACGTCCCGCCTCCTCACCCATACCTCATCGGCTGCTGTCCTCCCGGTTGCGGCGGCGGACCGTCCGCGCCGTGCATCGCAGGATTCGGTTGATTCTGCATCGGCACATTATTGCCTCCTCCGCCTCCGCCCTGGGGCCCAGCGCCGCCGTTCTGCATGGCCTGGACGTCGGGGCGGTTCTCGAGGGGCTGGGCGAAGTTGCAGATATGGCAGACGACGTCCTGGTAGCCGTGGATGGAGAGGGGGAGTACGGGCTATATACATTGTCAGTTCCGTCTATTCTACTTCTTTCTAGAGAAGAGAGAGGAGGAGGGGTATGCTTACGACGAAGCAGAAGGTGAACCACGGGTTGCTCTTTATGACGTGGCCGCTGTAGTTGCCGCAGTTGTGGCACTGGCAGATGACGCCCTCGTAGCCCTGGATCTCCTTCCGGAAGGTGTGCTCGCCGCAGGTAAATATCAGACACATGGTGGGCGGGCGATCTCGTAGGTAGGTATGCTCTCGTAAACTCGTATGCCGTGCTTGGTTGCGACAATTGCTGGGTGAGGAAGCCGAGGGATAAAACAGAGGTAGGTAGTATTAGGTAGGTTAGGTAGTCGGAGAAATCTAGTTTAGATATTATACGGTGTAGGAGATGATGCTATCATTAAAGTTGAGAATTGATTAATTAGTTGAAGTTGTGGTGTTTGGGTTTGGGGTTGAATATGATGAAGTTTGAAACAAAACATGAAAAAGAATTAAATGAGGAAAATAAAAAAGTACCTACTTGTACACTATTTTTTTTGCATTGTCGGTTTAAATTAAGAGAATCCGCGTCACCGTGAGAGGCTGTGCCTATCAGCCAAGCAAGTTCTCAGCTCGGCGGCGTGATCAGCATCGAACTTATACGCCTACAGGTACCTTACGGCACCGCTGAACCGATTTGATTCCTACTAACCTACCTATGTATGCAATGTACCTCATAGGCTGCCACCAGACAACCAGTCAACCAACCTTATGTAGTGTAACCTACATTAGATTCCGTATAACCTATTCGCACTAACTACACTAGGCACAATAGTGACCTCAGCGCCCCGCAAAACCTTAATCCTATAGTACCTTAGTACTTACATACTTACTGTATCGATAAGAGCTCTATCTAATATTTAGGAATTTTTACCAGATTGACCCAACCTAGATATGTAACAGTTATCATCACCGACTACAACTACCACTACCACTTAATTACCTACCATTACTATACGACTTGATGGCCCAAATACCTTTCCTTTCCCCAATCCCATACCCAACTCGACTTGACTCGATATAGTAGTGTACACTTCTGCGTCTCTGAAAATATGCTCTACGACCTCAACATCGCCTGGTCACCCACCACCAGCCCCGACGAACTCCTACGCACCCTCCGCTTCAGCGCATCCCTCGGCTACGATGTCGTAGCCCTCAACCACACCATCTCGCCCCCCATACCACCCCAGATCTCGAACCCCATCCCCGAGTTCCCATCCTCCCCCTCCTCGCCACCCCTCCCCACCATCCTCCGCCGCGCCACCCTGCTCTTCTCCGACCCCACGCAACAGCACCGCATCCCGCAACTAGCCAGCACCTACGACCTCCTCGCGCTGCGCCCGCAGACCGAGAAAGCCTTCCAAGCCGCCTGCCTCAACATCCAGGAAGCCTCGCTCATCTCACTCGACCTCAGCGCGCGGCTGCCGTTCTACTTCCGCCCGAAGCCGTGCATGGCGGCCGTGCACCGCGGGGTGCGCTTCGAGATCTGCTACGCGGCGGTGCTCTCGCCCGCGGCCGACGCGCGCGCGCGCGCGACCTTCATCGGCAACGTGGCGCAGCTGGTGCGGGCGACGCGGGGGCGGGGGCTCGTGCTGAGCAGCGAGGCGCGGGGGGTGCTGGGGCTGCGGGCGCCGGCCGACGTGGTGAACCTGGTGCACGTGTGGGGGGTGCCGCGGGAGCGCGCGGTGGAGGGGCTGGGGGCGGCGGCGCGGGGCGTGGTTGTGAACGAGGGGATGCGGCGGACGGGGTTCCGCGGGGTGATCGATGTTGTGGGGGTAGCTGGGCGGGGAGGGGAGGGCCGCAGGAAGCGCAAGAACGGAGGGGAGGATGGGGAGAACGAGGGGGGTGCGGGTGCGAATAGCATCGTTACGGCTGCTGGCGTTGAAGGCGAACAACAGCAGCCGCCGCTGAGTAAGCGGCAGGCTAAGAAGCTCAAGGCCGCGCTGAGGAAGAAACATGTTTCGGGTGACGACGAGCAGAAACAGGCGTAAGGGGGTTCTGGGTTATGCCATGCTATGTCACTAGCCCAGCTGACTTAACCTACCCTACCCTACCCTTACCCTTATCTATAATGCCAATGACTTGGCTTCATAGCCCTTGCCTACCTATTGTCCATGGTTGTTGCAATACATGCACACGCAATCTAGAGCATTGACGACTATTCCTTTTCTCATCTTCAATCTCGCCGGCGTTTCTAAGGAGCTATGGATACGAGAAAGGAAGTAAGGGGATTGGGGGGTTGGGATAAAAAAGAAGTAAATTCGGAGACCCTCTTAACCCCGATGCCCCCCTTCCCCTTTTCAAACCGCTACATTATCATAGCGAACACGGAGAATCACGCATATCTACTACGCAAAGGGCTAGAGCAAGGGAAGGGAGACAGAAGAGATTTCTATTCTATTCTACGGAATTCTTTGTCACCTGCCGTCATGTCGATCATATCAAAATTTATCGGATGGAAGATCGAACGTCGGAGAGAAGAAAAGAAAAAGAAGTTGGGGGTCAAGGTGCTATAATAACCCAGCAGGTCCAGCCGAACGACAGGAACGGGAACCATAGAAATACCTACTTCTTAGTTGTAGGTTAGATCGATGAAAGGGAAACGGAGGGTCGGATGCTAAGGACTCCGGCCGAAACGCGCTCCGACAACTACATACGTAGGTCCATACCCATAGGATCGTATATATGTTACCTTCGGCGAGGGGGGTGGGGGGGGGTTGTGCGGCAGTTTTCGATTCGATTGTCGGAGATCATTGCAAATGATCGGCAGGCACGTTTAGAACTTAGAACCAATAGACGTTTTAAAAATACATAACATGTCCAATCGATTTCGAATCCGAGTTCGAATTTCTTCTCCCCTTTTTTTTTACCGTGCTGATCGACGAATAGTACTACATTGAAAAGATAATAGGGAAGAATATATAACCTATAATTCTTTCTAAAGCTTCTAGATATTACTTATTATCGTTATTGTCATCTCTCTACCTATTTTTCATCTTGGCCTCCTTTAGCTCTCTCTTCTAATCAAACCGCGAGAAGCGATAGAGGAGAGAAAAGGCCCAACTTAAAACTAAATCACAAAGCCCAAATAAATGAATCAAACTCAATTAATTGATGGATATAACTAAAAGTGACCTATCTGGTGAAGAAACGAAGTTAATATAAACAATTATCTGTCTAAAACCACAACCACAACGATCTCCTAGAATGATATATGTACCTAAATATAAAAAAATAAAGTCAAAAAAAATCAATAGACAACCACGATAGAAGAATTGAACAAGGTAAGAAAACAGAAAAAAAGAAAAAATTCAGACATGTCGCTGTTTTTGCTGAAATTTGTATGTGTGTATGATGGATGTTATTATACAGCCCAGCTATACATAGATAGATAGGACCTCTCTTTTCCTCTCTCTTCTTTCATTCCCACCACCAGGGGGTATTTGTGCAGAAAAAAAACTCTTTCCTTTTTTTGAATGATTTTTCTCAGGGTTGATTTTTTTTTTCTTTTATCGAGTTGAACAGACAAAAAAAAGAAAAAAAAGAATAGGTAAAAAGGATTTGTCAGGTTTGTTTCACTTATTCCCCTCCCCTCGAATATCAATTCCTTTTTTTCTCTTCTCCTTATCCCTCTCACGTATACCACCTTACACCTTCGATTATCATCCTCCGCCAAGAATAGAGAAGTTTCATAGGTGGTGGTCAGATCGTCCCGTTTAACCGATCGCGCCAAGCGAGAGGACATTGGTCAGGGTAAAGCTGCTGAGGTCGATGGACGGGCCTTCGTTCGCACCGGCAAAGCTCGTCGCTGTCACGGCGGGAACTGGCGCGTTGCCATTATTTCCAACAACTGGAGGCGTGGCTTGAGCAGCGGGCAGCGCGAGTGAAGATTGAGCGGCGGCGGCGGCAGTCGTCGAAGGGGCAGCTTCCGGAGTCGTCGTTGCAGCCTCCGTAGCAGATGTTGTCGTCGAAGAAGCTGCTTCAGTAGCAGATGTCGTTTCTGCTGCAGCGGCAGATGTGGCAGATGTCGTTTCCGCGACTGCGGACGACGTTGCTGAATTTTCTACTGCTGCAGCTGATGATGATGCTACTGCTTCTATAAGATGACGCCAGGTCAAAAGTGACTGTGGTTTAACCCAGCGGTAGTATAGCTAAAGGAAAGAGGTCCGCAAACGAACTAGTAAAATCATGTACTAAAGTTGTTTACGAATCTGTTCCCCAATGCCAAACCACCGGGTTGACCAACAGTCGCGAGACCACGGCGAATATGTCAGTCTATATTTCAATAAATATATTTGTGGATAGGTGATTTATCTTACCGGAAGTTGATGCCGCAGCACTGCTAGTCGATGAAGCTACAGCGGAAGAGGCCTCGACAGAAGATACAGCCGGCGCAGCAACCACCGCCGTAGAAGATGCTACCACGGCAGCCGACGAGGAAGATGACACGACCGCCGCCGCTGATGACGAGGCCACTGCCGCAGCCGATGTTGCAGACGATGCCACGGCGGCAGCAGAAGAAGCAGCCGCCTGTGCGGAAGATGCGATGATCGAAGCCTCAGCGGCCGGGACCGCAGAGCCGACGGGGGAGCCACAAGCAATCATCTGCATCATCGTGACGGTGGAAACCTGCATAACAGTCGTAGCTTGCGTGATTGTCGTTGCTAGAGGCGTGACGGTGACCGTAGGGGGCTCACCGGTACCAAAGACAGTTGTTGTCACGAAGGACAACTGTTTACCACTGTGGATTTACTGTTAGCTCTTATGTATTCCCAAGCTATGCTGGTGTGGTTTGACATACTTGGCATCGCCACCAGCAGCAGCGGCTGACTCGGTGACTGTGACCGTCTTCGTGACGGCCGCTGCGGTGCCGTTGCTAAACCCTCCAGCATTTCCAGCGGCGCCGATAGTTATCGTTTGTCGAACCGTCTCGGTGACCGTCTCGACGTTGCCTTTGCCCTTTTTCCCGTCCTCATTACCATCATTACCATCTTTGCTGCCACCCCCTAGAAGCCCCAACACGTCGTCCAAAAGCCCTCTCTTGACAGGCTCATCGTAATAACGATAAGTGCCTGCCTGCGACAAGTTAGATTATATTCTTTCGTGACCTACGACAATGTAGACGCACCTGAACAAGGGACAAGGACGACAGGGCGATGAGTAAGAGTCCTGGAAGTTGCGCCCTCATCCTGGGAGCGGGATTAGGGGTATTCTCTCCCTCGTTGTGTAGATATTACGGTTTTGCGATACCTAAGAAGTCGATATAGATTTAAGTATAGTCGTGGCGAAAAACAGACCAGCCGTCTTAGTCAAGATGGGATCAACCCGATTAGCAGCGAATGTGAAGAAGGCTTGAGGCCGGAAATATTGCCAGTTACTATGACGAGAATGAGAGCATTGCGGATTCGTATCCGGAAAGAAACTTTGGACGGTCAAGCGCTTGAGAGAATCGAAAGGAGTGACGATCTCAAATCAAGCATCACACAACATAACTAGACACCGAATAGAAGCGAAAAAGCATCAAGAGAAAAGAAACATCGGCCCATAAGGGGGAGACTGGACGCGTAAGGAAGAAAAAGGTCAGAAGCAGGAGACATGAATGAAACTTGTTCACTGAACAGACAAGGGGAAAACAGAAGCTCAACTGAGCCCTGGCCACTCTAGTGATCGTTTTGACCAGGGAGGGTGGCTCCGATGTGGGTGGCACCACGACAAGCTCCCCAGTGCCTCCCATCGTGCTTGATGCGATCCGACGTGGGTTGAGGCTCACGATGGCCAGGGACCCAGGTCTGGTTCTTCCTTCTTTTCCGATTTCTTTAAATGAATTAGGAGATTTGGCTGCAGTTCCTACATGAGAGAGCATGGGTTGCTGGTGAGGCTCAAACACGGTACACGGCGGGAGACTATTCGATGGGCCAGGGGGTCCAGACTCGGCGCTGACCAGGCTTGAGACACGACCCTGACATGGCCATGTTTGAGGACTGGCGCCCAAGCGAATCAATCCACCATGACCTGACCAGAATCACAAGCACAAGCAGCACCAGCAGTAGCATTTAAGCTCCAAGATAAGATCGATGTCGTCGTCTTGCAAGGCGTTAATGCTGTGCATGTCAGAATAACATACGCATGTCGCATGCCTCCCATACCGGACAGATGGGAAATCGGTACCACGAGCATGAATCGAGAGGACCACACATCCCAACGTAGATCTTCCCCATGCGCAAATACCCACGATCACCATACATATGTAGAAAGGAGAAGAAAAAAAGATAGTAATTGGTAATGCTATAGATGAGCCAAGATGCGGGTTTCTGGTACGCAATATATAGATAGGGTGAGATGCTCCTAGTGTAGATGGCGAGTTATTGTTGTTGTTCTTGTTCTTGTGTGGATTTTTCTCCTTTCATTCTCATTTACTCGATCCCAAGACTCCAGAGCCAGCTTGGCCCGTGTTTCATGGGGCAATCATGAGTGAGGGAAGTCGAGTCTTTTACCTATCCTTAAGTGCATCGACAAGCGCTGTGGACGAAACTACCCCGTATTGCTCGGCAGTTATCATCGCGAACGAATCCAGCATCCAATCACTGCGGCATGTTGTGTGAGGTTTTTTTTCTTTTTTTTTTTGGTGAGAATACTGAGAGGTTTCCTGTTTCTAGGCATTACCTAAAAGTTGAGTTCTTTTACGACCAAGAAAAAAATGCGAGAAAGGTAATGAGAGAGAGATGAAGGCCGATGAGGAGGAAGAAGGAGTCCAGTGGGAATGAAACCCAAGTTTGCCAATTTTCTGGGTTAGCTTATAGCTTAGGCCTTGGCCTAGTCTGTTTACAGACTTAACCTCCGCTATCGATTGGTCGTGCTACCACCAAAACTTGTAATACCATACCTGGACAACTGGGGGGAAGCTGGATCAAGGTTTGGCGAAGGCAAGAGCTGATAAAGTTCTCTAGTAAACGACCTTACTCCGACCTTACTCCGTACATACCTAAACCAAGCAATTACTTAAGCTACTCAAATTCCAAGGTTAAATTCAGCGTGTATGCTATTCCTAGCCAGCACTATATACTCTTATATGGCTCTATACCTACCTAGAAAGGCAGACTTAGAAGAGTTTCAATCAGGAAGAGAGGCAGACAAAAAAAAAAAAAAAAAAAAAAAAAAGAGAACATGGAATTACACCTTACATCATTTCTCGTGTGAAATGTCATAAACTGATGAAGGGGATTCAACTTCAAACAACACGAAAAAGTAAACTTCACACTTAGCATCAAAAATGACGAAACCACAAAATGTAAGTCAACGAATGTCAGGTTACCATTCACAAGTGATGTACTCTGTGTGTCTATGTGTAGAGCATAGTTACTCTAATAACTTTCCATACAAGAAGCGGATTAAAAAAGAAGGTTATCGAACCAATCCGCAAAACGCCAAATAATAGACTCCCCTTCTTTCCTTTCCCTTTCCTATTCTAACAGATGCCATAAAGTCCCTTAACAATCCCTACATCGAGATCATTGGATTCATTTCCCCCTTAACCAGTGTATGCAGAGGTCTCTATAGTCATAAGAAAACAAGCAACTGCCGTACGAGTTGGCAGTCTCGGTTGCGTAAAACAAACATATCCTTTTCCAGGGTATTCAAACAACGCCAGAATGCAAAATGCCAAACGATGCAAATATGATTCTATCTCCACGTCTTGGAGAGCGGGCTGGCGACCTTAGGAGCGAACTGCAGGCTCTTGCGTCGAGCCGCCATCAGTCGCATCATTACACTCTGGTCCTTGTCCTGACGCAATAAGCCAGGACCAAGGTCGGTAGCGAAGGTAGCCTTCTTCGGCGGGCATGTCCGCATCAGAAGTTGTTGTTTCTCTGGTGAGTCCTCCATGTCATCGTCTTCATCAATACCACCAGGCGTCACGTCCAGCGCGAATCTTGCAACAGTCTCCGGTGCTGGAGTCTTAGGCACCGGCGTTAGGATGGTATCGTTGGCCCAATCCTGATCAGCAGGTGCATCCTCCTCGTCATCGCGGTCAGACGGACTGCGAACCCAAGCCGTGCTATCTCTGCGTCCCATGTGGTTGTTGGGGACAGTCTGGCAGTCGCGCATGGACGCCGCGTTTGGTTTCATAGGAGTGACCAGAGTGCCATTCACATTAGCCAAAGCCTTGGGCTCCATACTCTTGCGGCGATTACGGCCTCCACGAGGGACAAGCGAAGTGTCCACAAGGTAGGGGCCTTCGTCAACCCACTCGTTCTCCCGCTCACAGCTACAATGTGGGTTAGCGTGCATTTCATAGAAAGCGCAGAAGAATTGACTTACTCTAAGACCCATGAGACCCCAACACACTGCACAACGCCGCCGCTCTCTCTAACCTTCTCCAGAGTTCTTTTGCCTCCGTCCTTGTATACCACATGAGTGATGCCGATCTTAGAGGCGTTCAACTCGCCGTTAGGGGCGTTGGTGGGGTTCCAAGGCCAGCTCTTGACGCAACGAGCACCCATCTGAGTGAGAAGATCAACGAAGATGACACTAGCATCCGAACCTTCACTCGTATGGACATCAACAAAAACGACTGCGCCTCGGAGAAGGCTTGAGTTAATATCTCGGCGAGGTGTCCGGGCTGGCGTGCCCATTGCCTCCCAGATATCAGACTTTGCAGGGGTCACAGGTGGGTGCTCAGAGCCGTTTGCATCGTCGAGATCCATATCAGATGAGTCCTTGATAGGAACATAGGAGGTCACAGTTGTATTTCTAGAGAGGCCGCTCGATCGCCTCATGGATGACCTTGAAGGTCCAAGACTCCGTCTTCTAAGAGTGCGAGGGGTAGAGTCATCAGCTGGCTTCAGTGGCACCTTAGATACCGTGGCGAAGCCCCTAGGGACAGAAGGTCGCACGGGGGTCTCGGGAGCGAAGCTGAGGCTCCGAGCACCTTCTCGTGTTCCCGCAAGAGCTGGGTCGATAGGAACTGCATTCTCATCGCCATATTCCTGGCTAGCATCGGAGATCGAATCATCATGAGCTCGAGCATCTGCCATCTCTTCGACAGGATCAGTGTCCATAAGTGACATCTCATGAGCCTCAGCGGCCAATTCAACGTCTTCGTGGGTGATGTCAAGATCACCGAATCCAGGGTCATCATATTTGGCAGCAATATCTGCCTCAAGAGCCGCCTCAATAGCAGCCTGCGTCTCCATTTCCGCCCGGATCCGCATTTCATCAGCAAAGAAGCCTTTGGAAGGAGACGATCCCTCGGGCGTGTCCTCAATCAATGAAAGGCTGTCATCGGTAGACTCGGCTGGTGATTGGGGTTGTGGTTCCATCTTGGGTTCCATCTTGACCTGCTTCATGGGACTCGAGGCCTTCCAGTCGCCCAACTTCACTGCCAAAGGTGTAAAACCCATGTTGCTGGTTCGTGATATGGATCTGATCGCACGGCTCGCTGCCTTGATAGCACTGGATGGTAAACCAGCTCGAGGGTTTTTGAGGGCGGATGGGGTGGGGGTAGCCATGACAGCAGTCAAGGTAGCATCGTCTTCGTATTTAGAAGACATCTTGGCACTCAGTGCCAGCTCATCTTCCGACTCCGACATGTATTGATCTTCAAGCTCCTTCTCTCGAAGCTTGAAGGTGGGGTTGGTGACACTTGGTGGGGGGGAATGAGGAGGAGTAGTAGAGGCGGCAGATTCAGCAATAACTTCTTCGCCTGCCTCTTTCGTCTCTGCCTCGTCGAGTTCCATGGGCTCACTATCATGGTCCTCGGCAGCATCAACGAGATTGGCTTGCGGCTCAGTTGATTCAACAACGGCAGGCATCTCCTGCTCAATGGGCGAGGTCTCGCCTGAAACAGGCGTGTCCTTGAGTACAGGGTCGGCGTGCCGCGGCAGGACCGCAGAGAGGCGGCCTGGAAACTCAAGCTGAGCTGGCGACTCAATCGCAGACTGCTGCTGTGCTGGCTGCTGCACCTCTTCCCCTTTCTCTTCCTCCTCGTATTTCTCTTCGGGTTCTAGAGACTGGTGTTCATGTTCTTGTTTCTGTTCTTGTTCCTGATCTAGCACAGGAACTTCCTGTTGCTGTTCTTCTTCTTGCTCTCCTTCCTCCTCTTCATTCTCATCTTCCTCTTCGGGTTCTTCCCCAGCTTCTTCCTCGGAATCAGCATCAATGGCTGCTTCATCCTCGACCTCCTCATTCACTTCTGGAACAAGGGTTTCCTCCTGTGATGTCTTCTCTGCCGGTGAAACCCGCTCAGGCGAAGGCTTCGAGCCAAATACTTGCTCGAAGTCAAGCTCTGGCTTTGGGTCATTCTTACCATCGCGAGAAGAGGATCCAAGCATCTTGATGGGCGAAACAGGTCGCTTCGCGGGAGATTGGAATAGAGACATCTTAACGGGAGAACGGTTGAGGTTGGTCTCCTGGGGAGGGAGCTGGAAGGCAGCAATAGGAAGCTGGGGGCGCTTGGCAGGCGACTGCAGTATGGAGGGCTTAAATGGGGTGTTTGCCTGTTGGTTGTCGTTCTGCGTAGATGAGAAGATAAATGCGGGGACCGTGTCTATCTTTTTGGCCGGTGATTTCATAGAATCCTTCCATGGGGAGGGAGGAGGCCGGCGGGCTGGGCTGCCCAGAACCGAGGGTGCAGCCGGCTCGGATGGTTCCTCAAGATCTTCGTCTTCCTCCTTGGGGGGTGGCTGAAGATCAACTCTTCGGGTGCTAGCGGGGGGCTTCACAGGGCTCTTCTTCAAGCGTGGGAGAGGCGTCTTCTCGTATGTAGCCAGCTCATCGTCCGAACTAGCGTCTCTAGTTATCGGAAGATTCTGGCCATCCTTCTTAGGGCTGAGAGGCGACTTCTCCTTCTTCTCTTCGGGGCTTGCAGCTCTTGCACTAGCACGGGTAGCTCTGCCAGCGGTAGCGGCCTTGCGAACGGGCTTGGCTCGCATGCCCGTGGCAGTAGACTCTGTAGTCTTAGTCTTTGATTTCGCTCCAGTGGTAGAGGCGGGAACCATATTCTCCTTCTCGGGCTCCTGGAACGTCACCGTCTTCTTAACAACGCCGGCGATCCTGCCAGTCGGTCGGGAGACAGCGGACTTTAGTCCGGGTGTGGGTTCGGTGGATACGGTAGTAGTAATGATGCCGGTGGCAGCCTTGGGAGTTCGGCCACGAGTGCCCTTCTTGGCTGGCTCGGTTGATGACTTTGTAGTACTAGTTGATGTTGTTGGTGTGGCAGCCTTCCGGGTTGTTCGTGTGCGGGTGGCCAGAGCAGGCTCTGCCTTTGTAGAGGTTGATGAGGCGGCAGTGGTCTTGGTGGTTGAGGTTGCGGTTGTAGTAGTGGTGGTAGTAGCCTTCTTGCGACCACGAGTGCCTTTAGTGGCAGTGGTATTGGTTGCCGATGCATCATCTACTTGAGATGCTAGCTGGGATTGGGACTGGGGTGTTTGTTCGGTGGTTGAGTCAACGGTCACCTTCTTAGCTCTTCCCCGCCCTCTGGATGCAGGTTTGTTCATAGTGTTCTCGTCTTCTCCCTCCTCTCTTAATCGTTGCACGTCTTCCTCTGTCTCATCACGAGCTTTACGCTTGATCGATGTACGGGCTGTTGTCGCCTTAGCAGCGGTGGACGCGGTCGGGGCAGTTGCTCTCTTGGTGGCGGCAGCTTTGGTTGCAGCTGAGGATGATGATGATGGCGTATCCTTCTTGGCTGCTCTTGCACGCGTCATGCGCTTGGGTGGGCTAGCGACTTCCATCGTGGGAAGTTTAATGGGGGGTGAGACAAAAAAAGAAAATGGAGAAAATAAAATTGAATCTACTTATCTAACTCAATTATCAAATTGCTATGGTTGATGAAGAAGCAGTATTGATTTTGAGTTGTTGTTTTTGTTGTTGGAGTGGTTGTGATTGTGGTTGTTGGGGGGAAAGATTATTGACAGGGTCAATTAAAGTCAAGGTTGCGATCAGAAAAAAAAAAACCTAGGGCAAAAGGCGGACAGAGGGATTTCCCCATCTTTCTTGTTTACGTTTTCTGCCTGGTCATAGCTCCTACCCTACGTGAACAGCTAGGCCCACATGTTGGCCCACCAACAACACATGACATAACCAATCGAAAACTCTATTTATCCACTTCACCGTGGATTCACCTTGCAACTTGACCGCGACGAGCCAATTATTGGTTCTAACTTCTTCCTTGTCCCACCTTTCCTTTTCCTTCGCTCTTTCCCACTGCTCCTGTTCCTCCTCCTCTCTCCTTCCCGCTCACGCTTGACACGATCACCTCACTCGCGCAATCACTCGCGATCTGCATTGGGTACATAAACCTAAACTCACAGCAGCCTAGCCAGCCGTACTCTCCCTCCTTTGCCTTCTCCCTTTCCCTCTTGCACTAACCTATATACGCGAGCTAAAGATTTGCATGACTCACTTTTACCACTTAAGTACCTAGGTTATATAGATTGCATACACTTTTTCCTAGTAAAGCATCGTACTTAGTAAATTGAACATCAATGGTGTAAATAAAGACAACTTACCTCGTAGATATAATACCTAAGATATTTACCCCCTCATGCACTCTGTAAATCCTGGGTAATTATATTAAGTAGTGTAGACAATTATGCATCTCTATTGCTCTGCAAATTAGCCTTATGCAATTTTATGCACTCGACATACATCTCGCCTTATTCATACACAGCGCATTAAGTTATAAGTTATAATAGTAAATACATATATACCACCTACATCTTGGTGGTATTCCCAAGGAACACATCTATATCCCTTCGAGGCAAATGTCTTAGTTCGAGGAAAGCGCCGTAGCTTCTAGGTATGCTAGTGTAAAAAAACGCCTTACCTACATACGCTATGTTGTAGTTTGCAAGACGACGTCGATCCATTTCGGTACCAGCGATAGGGGAAAATACTTGCATATGCACTACCACCCCCTTTTTAAAAGCAGCCGCATGTTGCCATACCGGGTTCTGAAGGACAATATGTCTAGGCCAAGTCCAGCCGAGATAAAGATACACGATTATAGTTTGCCTCAGCCATAGATACTTTGCATAATTATCATACAATAGGCTTCTTTCTAAATACCCAAAATCACTTAAATAAGCCCAAATATGACCCGCCTATTGCTCTAACTCCATGGTGGTGACTTCGGCAGCGTATACATCAAAGACGCGGACAAAGTCACAATGGCCTTGATTGGGCCTCGAAATCGTAACGCCGGCAGCTTAATCGAGAATGTAAATTCGGGGTTGTGAGGCGGGAAGACCTACTTACCCGTAAAAGAGATGAAGAAAACAACCAGAATAGGTAAATAAGTACACAGACAAGAGATATGATGAGGGATATATAATGAGGAATAATAGATTATAAGGTATACGACAATACGTGTCCTGTAAGGTACCAAGAGACGGTTTCTAGGTATCAGTGTCGCAATTAGTTGTGATTGTAGTTCCCCATACACATCGTGATTGCTTCAGTCCTCGATTATCATGCCCAAGATAATAACGCTAAGCGCAGCAACCGGCGCTCTAGGTATGATGCCGACGGGCAATATAATAATGAATACATCCTCACAGCCCGAAAACAGAATATGAATGAGTTAGTTGCTATACCCTAAAGAGATAGGGGCTATAGCCAGGCGAAGTTCAACTAGCTAACTAGTACGCAGACGATAACGCCATGGAAAGGATCAAGTTCCGTCGGTGATAAGGGGGAACAGCGTTCTCCGGACGGATCACGCGCATTGCGCGTAACCTATAGTTCGAGAGAGTAGTCAACGTCACTGCCACCAACTCAATGTATTGTAAAATCAAAGGACTATGATGTCCTCCCTATCCGTCGTGGGCCAGGACAGCAACATCCTCGACCTAAGCATGCATACCAGCTTAGTAGTTTATCCTAATCCAAAAGACCTAGCTCCTATCGACGTCTTGCGCAAATCCAGCGCCGCTGAGCGAGCATACGACGGTGCCAACAGGCAGCATTACTCAAAGAGCACGTAGTCATATTCCCTATGATCTCAGGGACAGGAGGCCTGGCTATTTTATTGTCAATTCTAAGTTGTGCATGGGTTCCGGTCCAACTTACCTTGTCCATGACCATAAGGTTGCCTCCCCCTTATTTTACAATGCACGACTTAGCAAGTAGGACACCTATAAACTATATACCATCGATATAAAATACCTGTATAACGGTGTGCCAACAACAACCTCCCTTCAAAGTATAGCTGTGGCTCAATTTCTTTCATTATCCCCGAAGAAAGGTGACTTGGTCTCTTTAGGGAAGGCGCACACTCCCCCTTTACCCCTTAGTCATCAGTTCCGTACTGTTTCCCTGCCCGAGGACTTCGCTGCTGTGGTTCCTATACTCTATGTTTTACGATCTAGGATGTTTCCCAAAGTTATTATCAACACCTCGAGCTCTCCGGGTTGGTAGGAGAGAGAGAGTTGCCTAGTCAAGATGATGGGCATGGAGGCTATTGTGACTACTATACAGGCGCGTTGCACAACACCTTCGAAGAAAACCCTGTAAATGTGAATGTTCACGAGACTCCTTGATCAACAATCCTTCCCTTGAGTATGCTGAGCTAGTCTGCTGAAAGTATCCTAGAGCTTTACTCACGATACACATCAAAGGAATTTAGAATCATGTACCTAACTATGTGCAGTAAATTATGTGGTTACAGGGTCGTTGTTGTTATTCATTCTACGTGTACTCGGAACCACCTTTGTGATGCTGCATCACTGAATAATAGCTTAAGAGTTTAAAGTCCAGTTTCCGGAACGTCTGTACGCGAGATGAAAAGCAGAATACCTTCGCACGCAGCTGTTTCAGGGGTAATTTAGACAACACCCGACACTTTTACAAAGGACAGATTTCTAATGACTAACTGCCGTGATGTTTCAGGCATAGTAT
This sequence comes from Camillea tinctor, assembly GCA_022578605.1. Lineage (NCBI taxonomy): Eukaryota > Fungi > Ascomycota > Sordariomycetes > Xylariales > Graphostromataceae > Camillea > Camillea tinctor. The sequence continues at coordinate 239,780 of MU394054.1, forward strand.
CCTGACCTACCTACATAGGTAGATAAGTTGATCATAACCCCGTCAAAAATGCGAAAGAATGTCTCTTTAAAGACACATAGCACCGGGTTTCCAACTATATTAGCACATAAAGAAATACGCGATGGCATAATCCAGCCATGTACCTTCCAGACATATATTATGGATACATAGTCATCAGGGTGTCTCCTATCTCTTTGCCTACCAGGTACCTAATAGGAGAAGCGGTTCCTCGACAAGGAGAGAAAAGCTTAAACCATTCTCTTAGATATACTGCCACTTGAATACGGCTTCACGTATGCATATCAGGATTTCCTTGGCTAGACTATACATCAGCTGCCTCTTTGCATGTAAGTCCAAATGCGTATCTACATTTAAAACTAAACTAATCCGTAGGTGCTTTTTTCTCCACACGCATATCACTGCGTCCAGCATAGACATTTCTTCCCCCCATGTGCACTTCCTTTCCTTACAGTATCTGAATCGTAGATTGTCCCACGTTACGTGTTAACTCAAGCCTGGACGTTCCCGGGCTGAACATGGAAATAGTAGATCTGCATTCGAAAACCACTTAAAAGCGTATATATACTTGATTTGTGGTTTCTACGCGGAATAACTAGTAGTTGAGGTAAAACAGCACAGCAGCAACTTTGAAGCAAGGGACGCTCTGGGTTACATTTTCCCGCCCTGGAAGCGAAAACCTTGTTCCCGTCACTTTGGTTACTGCTACCCAGCGGTTCTCAATCATGTTCCCCATATGCCCATGTGATTTACATGTGTGATAGCGGTTTGTGAGTCGATTTGAGTTTCAAACCCCGGGGTCGGGATCCGGAAATAAACGCACAAATACGATCGATCAAACGAGAACAGTACTACGAACTAAAGAACCAAAAAAATTTCTATGGTAATAGAAAAGAAAAAGAAAAGAAAAAAAAAATAATGGAAATTGTTCAAAAAAATGAAATACTCAAATCTCTCGATCGGGGAATCGAACCCCGGCCACCTGCGAATTGCCAGTTGACAAGCAGGTATCCTGACCACTAGACCAATCGAGATGAGATAGTTGATGGTTGAAGAAACTGGCCGCTAAACAGGTCTATATACTAACTACAAAATGCCCCGCACTTTATTAGATCTGGGGTGGGGGAGTAAAGAAGTGGAAGGGAGGGGCGGTTTGTGGTAGTTTAGTGTAACGATTAGTATTAGTTAACGACGCAATTTCTTTTTCCTCTCCGTTTACGTACTCCTATTTCTTTCTTGGTAATAGTAACCCAGTAACACGCCGAGAGAAGACCGAACATGTTCGTCGTTTTCGTGGTCTGTGGCACCAACTTTTCAAGTAGCTACCCGTAAATCCCGTCTAGTAGCCTACCTCTTTCGGTGCCCGTGACCTCCTACCGATTGGATGGGGGAGTTCAAGTTGTCTGCAAAGCCTTTTTCCTTCTCTCTTCTTATTTCCACCTTCTCCTTCTTCCCCTATTTCTTTCTGCGGCGCTAAAGTTGGCTGAGGAACATATGCAAGTTTTGGTTTTATGTATTTTCTTTTTTTCTTTTTCTTTTCTTGCTTACCTGCAGCTAACACCTGCAGAGGAAACGTGGGGGGAAGGGGGGGTTAGAAGAAAAAAGGAACCCATGAGGTAGGCTTCACTTGTCAGCCGGCGCCTACATGGGTACTAGGTCACTCCTTATGTGGCCACTCCCTATGCGAGCTGTTGCCTCTTGCTTGCTGCCGCTCTGAGATGGTACGTACATACATGATGCATCTGCAACTGCATACGCCTACATACTACGTATCTACCCGCATGCATTTTGTAATACATGCCTGCGTACATACACGGGATCAATACCAAGATTACGTGTAAGCTAAGGTGCGCGAAGACGAAGCAGGCAGGTCTGAGGTAGAGATAATGAGGCATGTGTGTGCATATTTCTATATCAGTATGTGCATGTTAGAAGTTGTGCCGCTATTCTAGAGTAAACTGAAGACGGATTTCATGTTTTGCGATGAACATACATCTGATATCCAACTAAGTATCTCAAGTATGCATGCCCGCCTACCCCATATTAAAGACCAACATACATGACTCTGCATTGCATATCCAAAGCGGCTAGCTCTAGCTAGTTGCGTATAAGACAGAGAGATAGATGGACAGGGAACTCCGTATAGCCGGGCCGCCTAGAAAACCTGCATATTCGAAGAGAGAAGGGAGGGAAATAAGAAAACATCGCATTTTTAACATCGAATCCGGAGATAGGGAATTCCATTGTAACGTTTCTGGGAACCCGCCAGCGCCTTGCCGGTACGTATTAGTGGCTGGCTTATTGCGTCAGATCACCTTCCCACTCTCCATTCCTCTCCCCCCCTCCTCTTTACAAATAGTAGTAATAGTAATAATATTGATACACGCCCCTCGATCTGTTTGATAGTATCCAGACAATCTCTTAAGTCTGACCTCATCCCCACATCCCGCCTCGTCGTACTGCATCGTTGATGAACCACTAACATCTAGCTAATGAGATTTCCCTGAGGTCGTGTCGATAGCTCAGCTACCTGTTTTTGTTTTCCAACGGTACCCCTACCCATTATTCCGTGTTCACTTGCCGGGGGTCTCGTGAAGAATCCCACATATACCCCCCCTCCCTCCTCCCCCTTTTCACGTATCCGTATATCTAGATTTTGGGTGATATCCCACGGGGATAATCAGAGATATGTAACACCTACCTAAATAGGCAGGGTAGGGGGGTAAGTCTACCTACCCTTGGATAGTATTAGTCGTGATATAGGTATCTAGGACGCCACGTTTTTTTTTCTCTTTCTTTTATTTTATATTTTATTTATTCATACACCGACGAATCAGCCGTTCATGACGGAGTATTTAGGCATATGGGACCACCGAAAGCGAAACCTCTGGCCTATAGGAGTCAAGTCCGAGAGCAGAGGAACAGGAAGTATGGGGTTAAGTAGTAGTAATAACGACAATATATTTTTGTATTAGTTATCATTGCTTCTCTTTTCTTTCTTTTGCTTTTCCTTTTTATTCTCGCATGCTTACACTGCGTTTGTTAGTTGCATATGTATACTAGTATACAGACATGTGGGTAGGTACCTATGTATTGTACACCAGTATGTAGGGAACGTAACTATAGACTTACCTACATACTACGTACCTAGGTAGGTTATGACATTTTCATTTTAACGCATCAGGCCATATTTTTCCAGCTGATCTTTTTTTCCCTTTTGCCTTCCCTACCCCCTCCAACACCCCCTCGCCTCACCTCGCGCCCTATGCTACCTGCCCAGGGTACACAGCTTAGCGAAAGGATTTAACGACGAATGGAATCGACCTTGGTCCCCGCGTAGCGCGAGCGAGGCTTTAGTGATGTTTAAAAGTTCCCCCCCCTTTTTAATTTTTGAGTCAAGCGAGGAAAGCAAAGTCAGGAGCAAAGACAGCCAACTATGGTTCTCTTCCTCGGCTTGGGCGGATGAGGAGGCAAATCGACATAGACGTAGATGATATTGCGGTTAGCTAGTCAGCTCGAGTTCCATGCATATCCAATTCTTGATTTCGTTTCCCCCCTTACAGACCCAAAGCTGCCTGTACCTAATAACTAACACACTTATACGAATGCACCAGATCAAATTTACTGCTACCAACTAGCTGGTTGGCTAGCTAACAAACAACAATATTTCCCGTCAACCAGTAGAAATGGGTACGCTGTCCCCGAGTAAAAACCCTGATATCGCCACCCGCTAAAAGCATCAAGTTACACACAGCGAGGTAGGGCGGGATGTAGGACGTCCATAAGATATATGACGAGAAGCTGCACGTAATTTAGATGCACGAACGTGTGCAGGTTGGGGGCGGTAAGGAGGTGGGCTGCCCTACATAGCTACCTAGGTACATATGCGGGCAATATAAACGAGTGTAAATTCCCCAAACCCGGCTCCTTATATATGACATAGCTACATAGTAGGTAACACGTTCGAAAACGAAGCTACTTGTAGCTGGGTCTGGCGTAAGCCAACAACTCTTCTCAAACTCGTAACACGATACCCATAAAGCCAAGAGACGTTTGTCAATATTCCCTTAGAAGAAGAAGCTAAAGAATAAGAATCTACCTTGGCATAATCAAAATGTATCCGATAGAATACATGTCTCCCAAGACATAGCTTACCGAGAATCAGAAAAAAAAAGCAATTGGGGGCTAAAAACTAGGCGATTTAAGTACCGCCGAGCGGTCGTAGTCTGAACGCGGCTCCTCGAGTCGAGCCAGCCACATTTAGTTTTTTTTGTCACATCTGCACTTCCTATGTTAACTTAACCCCCCTTAACTTGCGTCGAGACCAGAGAGAGGCTCTAATCTACGACGCCGCAGCCTTCCCCCCCTATGTGTCTTCCCAAACCTCGTGAGCACGGAGAAAAGCAAACATTGGAAATAAAATTTCCTTATACCAGTACAATAGGAGGGGTAGGAAGGAGGGGGGGGGGGGGGGGGGGGGGGGGGGGGTTTTTGTTTGTTGTTGTTGAGGT
>MU394054.1:244318-479760 GCA_022578605.1 Camillea tinctor
CGACCTCTACTTCCACCCGCCCCAGCTCCCCGCCCGGGGGCCGCCCGCGGGGGGGGCCCGCCGCGCCCCTGAAGGGATGTATGTAGGTAGGTAGAGAGGTAGGCTAGAGGGCCCTATGCTAATACCATAACCCGTATCGTATATCCATTCCTATACGAACATATCCAGGGCCCAAAGTCCTAGGTACACAACGTAGATCGAGAAAAAAAAATAAGCGAAGCGTATATAAACACACATATGAGCCCGTACAAATAACCAACATATACCTAATTATACAAGAGGGTTTTTTTCATTTGAACCCTAAGAAGCCATCATCATATTGCCCAGCCAAAGAGGAGGGAGATCCAAAAACGAAAACGAGAAAGAAAAAAAAAGAGCTTTTCCTTTTCCTTCCCTTTTTCTATCTTTCTTGAGTTTCCAGACGCCTCCCTTTAAACCTCCAAAGCGAAACCAAGAAAAAGAACCTTTTCATCCTTTGCAAAAACTGTTGCAATTCCCATTCCCAAAGCCAAACCTTACGTACGTATCATCGTCCATATTTAAGAAAGAGAAAAAAAAACCAAGTCTTGCTTAGGTATCTTTAAAGCAAGCCCCAAAACCGAAGAAAAAAATACCGGAATACATATAGGCGCAAAACAAGAAAATGGATAATTTGTTCCCCAAGCTTGGTGTATCATACCAGGCAAGATATAGATAGATAGATAGATAGATAAAAAAGACTCAACTCTCAGTTTTCCCCGTGTAATGTAAGTCCCTTTCCCCTACGTATAGTAGGTTAGGAACCTAGATAAGTTTAAGAAGTGAGCCCAATCCAATGTTTAAGCTTCCCAATTCCATCCTCATCAAATGACTCCTCTCTCCTTTCCCTCTTCCTACCCAACTTTCGCCTCGCGCCTTGCCTCCGTTGTAATGGCACCTCTTTATAATCCAAAAATAAAAAACAAAAGCTACGGACAAGGGGCTCCCGTAGTTATCGTACTCCTCCCAAGAAAACAAACAAAATAGTCTCTCTTAAGATGTAGCACACACAATCAATCCCCTTTTTGAAAACAACCTACTATACAGATCGCCAATAAATGCAACCACTCGCTAAGGACCAAAATGTGAAATCCCTTTTTTATCTTTTCTTCCCTTTTCTCTCGCGTCTGTCCCGCCCTGGTAGTATTGGCCTCTGCCTCAAGTCGATGCATTCCGGGGCTAGGCCATATTTTGTTTTTATCAAATCGATCATCACTGTTGTACATGCATGTGCTAATGTGAGAAAAAAAATAAAACACACTGGAGACCTTAGAATACCATAGATAAACAAATCCGGAAGCAGATCGTAATCTTTCGACATGCGGCTATCTGGTGTGTTGCAAATCATAAGTCGTTTCGTTGTCGATCGTTCATTTCCGAGAGAGGGCGGTATCAATTTAGGTATATATCGTGTGGATATATAGCTTAGCGGCGTTTGTTCATCGTTTCAGCGATCGATCCGCTACCATCGTAATCCCAACCGCGCTTCAGCCCACCCTCATAGACGCTAGCCACGGACTCTTGCCACATAGCTGGGGTAACAAAAGTTTGCACGGGCGGAGCCGAATAATGTTGAGGAGCCAAAGATGACGGTGCTGACGCGAGAGACGCAGTCGCAATTTGGATGTCCTGGGTAGTGGGGACTTCTGGGGCACCTGAAGATGAGGTAACACTTAGAGAACTGGACTGCGAGGGCACCGTAGCCGGCTGAGGCGGGAGTTGCTGCGTACCAAATGTGGAATTCCACTGGCTGTGGTCGTATATTAGTATGATACAGAAAAAATAAAAAAAAGTATGAAGGAGAACTCACTCAAATAAACGCGAAGGATTCCACGCAGTGTGATCCGCCATTGGCATACCATGTGAAAGTGGCGCCTGAGACGTTTGGCCGGGAGCCATCATGGAAAGCGACTGTACCGTTGGAGAGTCACTCTTGTTGTCCCCAGAACCAGAAGATATGGGCGTTATAGGATGGTTGGCATAACTGACTTGGGAGTGTGGCCCGGCCTGGGAGTCCAAACTCGGATCCAAGGAACTAGTCCTCAACATAGGTGGTTTGAATGTGTTCGCCCGGGGCGGACTCGGGTGGCTGGAGTGCGGGCTTCCGTAGGGGAAACTTGGTTTCAAGACAAACGGTTTCCTAACGTCAGCAGAGAAAGCTTCGCGGACAGCATCGATCTGCTTTAACATCTCGGGTAGAGGCCAGGAAGACATAGTCCTCTCTAGGATCCTCATGTGTCGCGTAAAGTAGTCTCGAGCATCGGTGTTGATTTCGGGATCGGGAGAAGTCAACGCTACCTGTACACGTCGTTAGCATAATCTGCCGCGTAGATGTGTAAGAAAACGACACAAAAATCAAGATCGACGCACGAGGTGAAGGACGATGCACGAGAGCACTGCATATATGGTGAAACTGATGCCTCGTTGCATGCACTGTAGTCCACTTAACCCGTAGGACTGCAACATCGATTCCTGGATGCGGCACAAGGCCTTCGCAGATGAATAACAGAGTAACATATGCGATTTCCATTGTCCGTCCACGCTCATAGGCTCCAGGAATGTCAGCTGCGGCCGATGAAGCAATATTATGCTCAGGTAATAATACGAGTGTAAGTTTCCTATGTAATGCGAAGGCAGCCAGGGAGGCGACCCGTCTGGTGGGAATGTGATACACATGTCGGGCGGGAGGTCATTGATCCAGGAAGACAGGGTAGGGTTGAGCTGGACAAACTCGGGGTCGATACCCCATTCCTTCTTTCTCTTGATTTTCGAGTAGATCGAATTCATCCGATGGATATTGCGGACGATCCGGGTGAAGTAAGTGAAATTGCGCGTTGTGTGATACTCTGTGTCATCGATGCCGGGCAATGGCCTCGGAATGGTGAAATCCAATGTCTCCAAATCCACAGAGAGATCGTCTCGTCCTAGGAACACTGGTTAGACCCAACGAACAAAAGTACAGGGCTTGTGCTAGTGGCTTTGTTTACTTACCTTGGGGAGCTGCTATCATTGTCTCACAAACAAATATCGTCTGCCAAATCCTGGTCTTCGTTAAGCACTCAGCTGGTGATGAACCGCATGGCCTTCCCATCTTGTGATTTTCGGAATGGTCGTCAAGGCCCAAATCCTTGGCCATGGCTACACAATGTACTATAGACATCCAAGAGCGGTAGTAGTAACCGCGCTTTGGCACAGCTTCTCGTGCTTTTAGGATAATTAGGAGTGCTTGCAGGGTACTTAGCCGTGGAACGTCCATAAACGAATCAGCGTGTTCTACGGGAGTTGGTGTTAGCCTTGGATGATCGCAAAAGATAATGAAAGGGGGCACCAGTTCATACTTGAAGCTAGGGCGATCCATTGCTGTCCCAGAGCCGGCTCATCGGCGAGTCGGCCGGCTACCGCAAAGATGGCTTCCAAGAGCAGCGGCGATATCGATTCCCGATTTGTATGCCATTGGTGGTACAGTTGTGCTTTGTTGAGAACCGGGACGTAGGGATGCACATTAGTAAAATAGAGATCGAAGTACTGCATGATGGTCTCCTCGTCGGGCATAAGCTCGGGGGGTATTCGTATCTTGAGTCCGGGGCCTGAGAGTAGAGGCGGCAGAGAATTTTTGAAATCATCCGCATCTTCTACTGCAGGCTCTTCGGGTTCCCCCGAGAGAGCCATCTTGTTATTCAGATAAGGCGCTTCGGACACATTAGCACTCTAGCCTCATCGTTTCCATAACATAAGAACACAAGCAATCAAAATTAATAAATAAATAAATAGAAAACCAACCTGTGCCCCTCTCGTCGACCTTGAGTGAGCCCAAGAGATCAGCGAGATCGTGCTGCTGGCCATAGGGATCCGTGGTGTAAGACTCGGGTGAGGCCTCGGAATGGGGAGCAGATGCTTGGTGCATGGGAGGAGTGGGAAACACATTGGCAGCATATGTCGGGTCCATGCCTCCTACAGACGGATGTGGAACATGAGCGTACTGCATGTGGTGCTGTGTTGCTGGCGGTTCTCCGTACCCAACGGAGGGGTAGACACCTTGGTGATCGGAATACGAGCCGGGTGACGGATACATGCCAGGCTTCGGCTGAGCTGCCATCATGGATTGCTGTGATGATTGTGACATGGACATGTGCCTGAAGCTGTCTTGTCCAGTTTCATAGTCCGACCTCTGCGGCTCATAAGTCTGCGTTTCCGTCGGTGATCCTTCATACTGGCCATTGGGACGGACACAATGGAGCTTCAACCGGATACAGGCAGAGCATGGCCACGTATTTGTCGTTGCCGCATCGCATTTGATTTTTCTCCTCCGGCAACCCTCGTGGGATGTTAATACTCTTACTTCAAGTCAGGAAACAGGGGGAAAAGTCAAGACAAGCAAATACCTCGCAGGCCCTCATCACTGTTGGTTGTTTTGCACTCTGGTTAGCTTATACATGTTCGTTTGGGACTGGATTTCATATATTAGCAGGGAAAGAAAGGTATAAGTCCATACCCTTCAACCGCTTATGTCGGTTATGTTCATCTACGAATACATAGTCTGCAAGTTTTGAGCCATGTTAGAGAAGAACTATGTTGACGGGATAGAAAGACAGAGAGAGAAACAGAGAAGAAGACGAGGGGTTTCCTCTTCTTGCTCTGAAGGCGGCGCACTCTTTTGGGTTTCCCTCGGGGGTTGATAGGTCTGGGGCGCAAAGGAGAACGAGTTCAAATGGGAGCTCTGAGGTAGCAACCTCCGGACAGACTGATCGTTAGACATGGCTGCTATAATGGTGTTATGATTCGATTCTATTTCTTATTCTCGGATTCTCTCGCTGGGTTGGACAACCCTCGATGCGCCAACACGGCAGCAGTCCACATCAATGACCAGGTGGGTTCGTTAGGGTGTCGGCGCCGTCGTTCGTCGAGAAAGAATATGAGTCGCGTAAGTATAAGGAATTGAGTTTGGGAGTTTTGAGTTTTTTTGGTTTTGGGTTTTGGGTGTAAAAGAGAAATAGAATAGAAAGAATGAAGACTGGAATTCCGGTAGTGTGGTGTGGGCGCGCGCCACAGTTTAACGCCCTTCTAAAAAGTTTACTGTTAAAGGTAGTGTGTGTAAGTCTGTAATGTGCAGTGTGTAGTGTGTAGTGTAGCGCAGTGTACGTAGTGTAGTGTACGTAGTGTACATATACTATGTACGTAGGTTGTAAGTATGTAACTAGGTATACATCCACTTAGCGAGCGAACCTTACACACTAGCTTTGAGGGGGAGGGATGGGACCCATGGACGTCAGATTCAGTATGCAAAGCGGCCTTTTCCCGCCGAGTATCTTCCAGGGAGGGGGACCCGGTATTCAGGTAAAGGAAAAAGAAAGAAAAAAAAAAAGAGGGAGGGGTGGGTAAATAGCGCCTGAGTTCTAGCGTAGTGGAGGACCCTCCTTGGAAGACTGGGGCGTGGGCCCTGTTTTGGAGTGGGACCCTTGTATGTCCCTGGTGTCCCTGATGTCTCTTGGTGTGGCTCGCTCTAGGCCTCTCTCTCTCACAGAAAGTCTGGATGACCTAGCAGCAACCTGTTGTGTCTCGACTAACTAGTAGTTTTTTAGTGAATTCCTAAATGGCAAAGCACCTAAAACCTCCTTCCCCCCCTCCCTCCTATTTGATCGAAGACTAGGATAGGTACTTTAAGGTTAGGTAGAAAGGTAGGTATGTATGCAAGTATGTAGGTTAGATAGGTAAAGTACCCAGCTTCGGTAAAGTCTCGAGGTATTATTATTTTATGGTTATTATTATTACTGTATTGCCTATTGTCTGCTAAAGTCTACCTGCATGTACTGGAAATCATTGCTATTGTTATTGTTACTCTTATTGCTATTGCCAACTTGAACCCTCTCGCATGAATAACTTATACCACTAGTACAACCACAATACGATAATTCTACTATTCGATTGAGTTATATCTCCGAATCTCTCATTACCCAGTCCTCGTGTCTATAGAACTGCATACTAATGACTATAAATAAAACATCTATATTGTAAAATTGCTTTACTATAAATATAACACGCAACTGGAAATACCTATGCGTACATACATAAAGACATACGTAGTTTGCGTACGTACCGAGGCTGCTAAGCTAGTATACAACATAAAGCCTTAAATGTCTAGTCGTGAGTGCGAAATCGTGACCAGGGGGGAAATCGATGAGGTTAGTGTAGACGTTGGGAAAATGCATACTTGCTTACTTTTCTGTCTCTAATCGATCCGTTGTCAGTCTCTAGTCTCTAGTCTCCCGTCCCCCTTTCCCCTTCTCCCGTTTCCCCTGGATTCTTTTTACCCCTGGGCGTAGGGGCAAGGACCGTCGGGCAGGCACTTTGATCTTCCTCGGCGAATACCTATCTGTGAGTGAGTTTAAAAGTAATATGTGAGTCTCTTATTGTATAATGCCGCGTTGGAGTGGTAGGCGATTGTTGCCACATGCGTTCCCTCCTTGTTGGACGTGACCCTCGTCGCCCTGTATGAGTTTCCCGTACGCTAGGTAGTTGTAGAAAGGTCGCGTGGAGCAATAATACAAAATCAATTATAGAGTGAAACGGCCCAGGGGAAGAAGATCAAGCACCTCGGATCTCAACCTCAGAGGCTCAGCTCGTTCGTGTGTACTTCGCAAAGGAGATGACGATGCGCTCTCCCTCCCAGTGCACATTTGATGACGAAGGCCACGCAGGTATGTGTGTCTGCGCGCGCGTGTGCACCTCCTACGCATATATTCAGGTGCATATATTGCCTACGTTCTATGTGTCAAACATATACAACATTTGGCTAGTTGCTTGTTGATCCTGTGTTATTGCAGAATCGAGATGGAAACAGTTCACCGGGAGGTGGAGGTGGAGGTGGAGGTGGAGAGAAGGGGTAACAGGGTTGACCAAGTCTGTTACCTACATGTTTCTCAACGCTACCCTAACAGATTAGGTACAGAGCCAAGACTGGGTTAGTTTTGAGAGATGCCGCACAACTTCTTAGTTACCAGTACAGCAAGCTCGATTCCAATCCCTCGGGACCTGCTTCCCGCCTCTTCCATGCTTGGGCTCCCTCCTAGATCAGGTACCTAACCTGGTAATCTTCAAGTTCCTTTCAACCGTCAAATGATGGATGGGGAAGGACTACGGTATATGTACTTTTATATATATCCGTTTCCAACTTGACTATGTGATGCCCATATATCTTACTTAGACTCTGCACGTAAAGTTATATCAGTATGCATGTTTATTATAGACTATACACTACAGATAACAAAATAAATACCTGGAAATCGTTTAAGAATAAGCGGTCAGAATCGTGCATCTCACCGGACTAGAAACAACTGGTTGATGTCTTAGGAATTAGGCTGGTTCAGGGGGCGTTATAGTGTTGTATTTGGAACAACCCTAAAAGCTAAAGCGCGGCTCAGGTCCCCGGTAGGTACAGTAGTAGGTAGTCTGTTAGGTTAGGTTAGGTTAGTATGTAGTGAACCACCTTAGCTTTTATGTTAGTTATTATATATTGATGTATGCATGTTGTTTTGTTCATTAAAACTATTAACTAGTCAGTCTGTACATACTTCAATTAGTATATGACTCTATGCACGGAACACTCCGATACCAAGAAACTAGGTAAGGTTAGGTTAGGTAGTCGAGTCGAGTCGAGTCCAGTCCAGAGTTCAAGGTGTTTGACGATGTTGCGATTAGGTAACTAAGTCCATACCAATTAATGATGTGTACATAACATATTTGAATGATGAATGATGAATGCTGAAGAGGCAAGAGTTTACGGACGGTACATGAGTTGGAACCCAACCTTGATTCTCACTTACCTTCAAGCTTAACCTGACCTATCATAGACTCAATCTGTGTTCCACCGCTACGGTGACGAGAAACAGAGTGCTACCGAATAAACCCTCCCCCAGGCATCGGCAATTCTCTAGGTCACAGCCACCTAATCATAATAAGAACAATAATCACCATAATAATAATAATAATAATAAAGCGACTTGAATTATATTGGAATGGTCAGATGCATGGGCAAGGTGATGCAGGCACCAGTACTACTGTAGTTCCTTGGAATTGGGATCTAGATAGGGCAAGCTTATCGTAGGTTCCATAGAAATCGAGCAAATGGATTATTGGGGTCGCGTCCTAGCGTCCTTACAGAGGAACAAAGCGCTTAGACCTGTCTGTGGAGTGGGCAGGATCCAAATAGTCCGAGTGGATAGGCATTCGTGGTTGGTTTAGGACTTGGACTTGTATCCATTCGGTTTTATTTATTACAGTTGTGTCGTGTGAAAGGCTTTGCGAGGTAGTACGAACGCATGTCTGGACGTGGTGACAGCACCCCAGATAGGGCAACTGAATATCTGTGGTACAACCTAGAGCTGACCACCTGGTTACGCTGTCGAGTCGCTGACATCTTTTGGTGTGTGCATTGTCTAGGCGTAGGAGTAGACCTATATCCCCTACACCACTCGCCCACTGAAAGGGGCGGTCCGTCTTATGACGGACTCCCAACTTCTCTCCTTCTCTTCCCTCTGCCACGCGAGCCAAGGAACCACCATGTTTGACGATATTTTGCTGTAAGCTAGCCACTGGCCTAATTAGACAAAAATACCTAGCGGATCTCCCCGGGAGCTGCTATCCTGTCATCTCAATATCTTACGATTACTTGTCGCTCATTACCTGCCTCGTGGCGGATCTTACTTTCGAAACAGGAGCGAGCACTGGTAGGGAGAACCCACGGTTATCGACAAGCACAAGCACGGCCTGGCGAGGCTGGCCTTATTTTGGCTTCGCGCCAGGAGATTTGACGTATACTCTATAAAGCCAGTTACTATATATATTTTGCGCCCGGACTGAAAGTAGAGCGACGGACGGACCCTGTCTGCGGAGTGCGTGGATCCTCATCATGAGAAAAGCTTTCGTGGAAACCTCGTAATTGTTTATGATAACTTCACGTCCATGGACAACCACGAACCGTAGAATCTGGTATGGATTAACGTATACTTACCTCCAATAGCAGTCAAGTTCTATGATGACTGATTATTAGATAAAAAGAGTGCCCCGCTGTCGACGAACCCTGGCCATGCTTGTGCTTTGTCAGACCGGCGAATTCGACCGGATCATCTTGCCGATGAAGAGCGGGAGTGACTTTCCAACACCCATACCACCACCTCCTGCAATGCAGAAGTAGTGTTCTTTTACCATGATGTGAATTGATAGGTGACATTTCTAGCACAATAGCCGCTGGACTGCTGGTTACCACCAACCGTCACTGGTGGCACTTCTTCGGTTTCTTTCCGCCGGGTCAGCAGCACCTAGTGGTGGTAAACCCGTCACAGTTGCACATCAAGAAATACTTTTTTTGAGATTCTCTCTTCCCTTACCATAGATTCGGGGGTCTTCCCAACAGGTTATGCTGTATGTAGTTGTATGAGAGAGAGTGTGTGCATGTATGTACGTATATGTATGTAGGTATGGGTGCAACGATTTCCCCCCCACCCAGAACCTGGAGGAATTTCAATGTCGATTGCCCTATTTGAGTAAGCTCGAGGTCCGTTATTGCCGTATGGAGGCTAGGCTTGGCCTGGATTCGCTTTGGGATACCGAGTCACATGCAATATACGGGGGTGGGTAGAGGGATTTGGAAGAAGATACCGAGGAAGCTCGCCGTGGCTTTAGCTTTGGACCTCATAGTTAATAATCGAAACGCCATCGGCCCGCATTCTATAGCAAACAGTTGTGGTTGGTGGGCTTATCTGGGCATTCTAAACCCGCTGTGGGAATCCTTCGAACTAGTGGAATGACTCGTCGACTTGGAATTCTTGGAACCCACGAAGGCTTACCAACAATGTTCGCGAAGCGCCAAGGGGAATAGTATCAATAACCCCTGCTCGATGGACATGGATAAAAGTGAGGGTAGGGTTATATGGTTAGTGCGAAGAACGTACCTATATGTGCTATGTCGAGTTATGCCTGACACGGTTCCTCGATTGAGGCTCGTCACCTGGGATACGGAATATATCGCATGTTCTCATTCTCACCTCTTTGGTGTAACTACGGCGTCATGGCGACAACTTTGACCGCGTGAATACGATGCGCTACAACGCGCTACAATGCGCCCCGAATCTCGTGCATGCTCTCATAGCCACCGGGTACCTGACAGAAAGGACCTTTGCAGACACGTGCCGGCATGCTCATAGTACTGGCGGTAGATCGAATTGACAGCTGCACGACATAGCCTTGAACGCGGAGCTGATTACCCAAGATTTCCTGATGAAGTTGAGAATTCCGTTGGTTATGTCTACTTTGAGCAGGGCTGACCGGTGGGCTGTGGGTTTGGTTCGGACGATGGACGGCTACGGGAGATGTGCCGACTTGAAAGATCAGGAGCTAGGACACCAAATAAGAAAGGAAAAAAGACCGGCTAATTAAGAAGATCGGATGGAGAAGAACGAGTTCGATCATGTATGTAAGTGTGTATGTATGTATGTATGTATGTACTTGACCTAGTTGTACATACGTTCTTTCGCATCCGATTCGAGAGATAGACTGTGGGGAGGGAGAAAGAGGCGGAGCCATAACGCAGCAGCAAAAAAGAAGGGTTATATAGGATAGGGGCGTATATATTATTATTATTATTAAGTACGCTCCTATGTCTTCTTAATCCTTTTGTGCTTTGGATAGCCGCAGGCATCAAGTACCAAGCATCGAGAACCGAGCAGCTATGCAGGAATATGTATATGAAATACCGAAGATGCTGTTGAATTGCTGCCGGGTCCCTGCAAAGGTTGTATTACATGTTGCTTGGATCGCTAATCGAGGACAGAATATCGGTCTCGGTTACTGCAGGACTCGGAGAGACATGCATACGACCATGCTACCAGGCCAGGACTACGGGTGAGCTTGGTGAGCACGGTCTTAAGAGGGTCGGGACCGTAAAAATGAGAATAGGATGCTCATTTTCGATATCAGGTTTTTTGGAGGGGATGGTGGTTTTGTTTTCTGCTTGTGTCCCTTTCTGTACTCTGCCATGGAACAAGAAATAATGAAATGGAGGGGAGAGAACCTTAGTAGTTCACGACTTTGGTGGGGACTTCAGTATGTACATGTACTCGTACTATTCAGCTACAGCTGTTGTCAGTTGTCAGAGCGCAATAACCTAACTCCGACTTTGATTATTAAACAGGTCGGAGCTGAACATTTTATTTAGGCATGTACGTAGTAGGTACTACTTGCAGGGACGGGGAGGGGAAAGGAAGGGGGGAGGGGGCAGGCTGGAAAACCTTAAAAGATTCCATGTGAGGACTTACCTAGGTAGGTACATGTGAGGAAAGTAGGACGAACCCCCACCCACGTGGACTCCTTGTCTTTGGCGAGGTCACTTCCAAACCTTGCTTTTTCGACCTTTGACCTTTTTTGACCTCAATTCTTTTTTTTTTTCCTCTCTACAACTAAAAAAAGTTCCCTCGTGGCAAAACAAAACATACGACCAACACTAACACCTAACCTAGCATACACCTAACATAACATAACATAACATATTCGTATACACACTTAACAAATTCAAATTATTGCCCAGGACATAAACCAACACGCATATACAGAGAGAGAACAGACCACACAGTTCATCTTAACTCATTCCAACCTTTACCTTTTTGGTTCCGCGTATAAGCTGAAAAGACAAGATCCCTACACTCTCCCCCAAAATGGACAAGGACAATGCCAACCCCACCATCCTCAATGTGTCGGAGCTCCCTACTAGACGGGACAGGAGGAAGAAAGCCTCTCGGAAGGCTTCCGAATCCAAGTTAGATGCCATTATGCGCAAACCGCAGTACCTGTCAACTCCCTTCTGCGATATACCGTGGTCCGATGACACAGAGAGCGACGATGACTTCACCGTGGAGCCCATCGACGAGCAGGAGGTTTATGGTGAGTTGCCTAGTCTGTGACTCTGCGACATTTTCCCTCTCTCCTGATCTCCACTGTCGGCATCGGTGTCGGCACCACTTGTCCGTCTTTTATCGTGCAGCTTCTACTTCGATGCTCTTGGGTGTAACGACGCCTGCGTTTCATCGTCATCATCGCCAACCCCCATTACCCATTCCACACACCGCGTAACCCTATTCCCCTAACCTAGGGCTTGTATTCCTTCCTGGGCTTGCCAGGCTTGCCAGGCTTGCTAGTCTTCCCCCCCAACCGTACCTCGTTAATGCTTGGTCCCCCCCCCATTTTATCTGCCCCCCCGAGTTCTGCATCGCAACACAAATTGGTTCAAATTTACTGCTCCATGCACACATCAGACGGCTGACGTTTCATAGACCTAATATCGACCATTTCTGATCCGGAGCATCCGCTATCACTTGGTCAATTGGCTGTCGTAAACCTTCCTGACATCCATATT
Organism: Camillea tinctor; assembly: GCA_022578605.1. Classification (NCBI taxonomy): domain Eukaryota; kingdom Fungi; phylum Ascomycota; class Sordariomycetes; order Xylariales; family Graphostromataceae; genus Camillea; species Camillea tinctor. The sequence goes on from MU394054.1 coordinate 256,740, forward strand.
TCCCCCTCTCCCTCTGTAGCCGCAGACCCTAACACTCTGACGCGTGTGCTGGTCAAAATCACCCCGACGATTACCCACTGCTCGCTTGCCACAGTCATCGGCCTGGGTGTGAGGGTGCGTCTCGAGAAGGCACTGCCGCCCAACTACCGTGTCGATGTTATGATCAAGGAGGGCACTCACAGCCAAGATGATCAAGTCAACAAGCAGCTAGCCGATAAGGAGAGGGTTGCTGCTGCTTTGGAGAATGTTACTCTCAAGGGAGTCCTCGACAAGATGTTGGAGACGTGTGTATGAGTATGAGGCCAACATCCTCGCAGCGATCAAGAGGGATCGCCACCTTCCCAACAGGTCCTCCTCGATGGAACCATTCCAGAAGCTCATATGAGCTCCACGCTTTCGTGCACAAATAGCCACCGGCCCACTCCAAGACGGGCTGCACAGCCCAAGTTGTTCTAAACCCGTCATGCGAGATCTTGATACGGCGTCTATCTGCAAGGGCTCACGCAACGCATTAACGTCAACAGATGATCTTCCAGATGTGGGGGATTAATGCTGAGATTTCCCATCACAGTTGTGAGTGGGCTGTGAAGACGCTCCCGTACACCCCTTACCCCCCTCCCTTCCACACCGGATCTCCTACCTGTTCCTCGCGGATCATCATGATACTAGCCCAAATAGAGGTGATCATTCAGTCCCAAAAGTTATGATGGTGTCGTTAGGTGGTTGCTTCGTCATCTTAGGGAGTCGTTATGCCAGCTCTGCTGGGACCGGTCCACCACCGGTGATTCGTATCAAGGTTTAGCTGTAAGGCTCATCCGAGGCGCAAATATATGCGCCTAGGGAACAGTCATGCACAATGTCATACTGGTCTATTTTTAAAAACCATGCAAGCTTATTCGGGTATCGTTCCCGTCTACTTAACCATATCAAGCTCAGAAATGTGGTTGATTCGATTTAAGATCGCTTTCTATGATCTTCGGTAATCAAACATGACCTACCAACTTAGATATCCAGAATAGTAAAGAAGATCTTCGATGGCCCCTATCTGAGGTTTTTTAGCCCTAGCTAGGATGTCATTTACGGTACACTTACTAGACCTAGACAACCTTAGCCGCTGCTTAAACTTCTTAACACGGAATATTCGGCAGCATCTAGAAGAAATCCGTAACGAGTCTCCCGCCAATTTTACTTTAGCGGTATAAACAATTCAATGGTACCTTTTCACTTATAGAGCACTTTTGCCTCACGGATGGGCTGATAATATCCCATCTCATATCAATGATCAACTCGGCCTAGACTTCCTAGATCGGTCTTGGTCCGATGTATAAACGTTTCCTATCCTTCCTCAGACCTGCCTTTGTGCGTCGTATCTAGCTTCTTCTGTCGTCTTTCGGTCTAGTTACGCCTCTCCTTGTTTGTTGATTATCTAACCTCCTAAAGAAATCATAGTCACAACTAGGGATCTAGGAGAACGTAATTAGAGCAACTCGTTTAAGCATATCTCTTGAGCTTCGTCTGATTGCTTCACCTAGCTAGCCACTACTAGTGTCGGGCTAAAATCGGTCGTCTCCAGTCTAGGGGCCAATGTCGGCCTATGGCCGAGAAGACTTATTGCGCGAAGTAGTCTAGCTTGTATGTTTTGCTGGTCCAGAGGAAGTTCATGGCATGAGCCCCTTCAGATCCATGTCACTCATAGCTCCAGTGATTCTGATATTTGTTTAGAGCCGTGTCTATCGATTCACACATTCATCCCTAAAATCCTCACGTACGCCTCTGTATCCTTCTCAGCCCAAATCCTACATGCCGTACACAAGACTATCTGCCGAACTTTCTAAGGCACAGGGTTTCGGATGGCTGCTTAACCTATTTGCCCCCCTGGTTGGCTCCCCCCTTAAGCCTTTGTTTCTTTCTCCGTTACTCCGTCCCATGCATATATTGTCGCCAACAGACCCTTCACAACCCCCCTACTAGCCGTATATCATGATGTCCTTGTCGCCCTAACTCAATAACCGGTGTGTTTTGTCTACGCTTCTGGCTTGCAGCAGTCCTCTCAACATATGCATCGATGCTCATCCTCTTGACCGGGTTTCAAAAGAAGCTCCTTGATTTCCGGTACCTTTACGCGGGAATATATATGAACGGAGATGCGTTCCACGGACACTACATAGCACATGAAGATGTCTTGAAATATTGAGTTCTTTGCATATTATAAAATGCATTATACACACACACGCCGACTCAGTATACGTATACATGCTTACACATGACCGCCATACATTATCACAAAGGACACGCACTCACGTAGCATGGCAAGAATAGCATATAATGTGTGTATGGTATACCTCTATTTCCTATCTAGCTTCAACTACTACATAACGAGCTACCCAACGCTGCCAGGTTGGTAACATAGCTTAGCGCTGTGTGCTCTGTGGGCGAGAATACATCACATATCGTCAATGCAGTCAGCATGCGTCTGCAACTATACACATCTATTGCTACTTGAGCATATGTTTTACGCCTGTCTACAACTGAATATTGGGTTAAGGATTTCCCCCGGTTCCTACCCACCCCCCCCCTCCCCCCTTCCCTTGCCAAGTTGACGTACTAGCTTATGTATCTCAAACAAGCAGTCAGTGGTACCAACACCACCCTGACAACTCTCCAACTAAATACCACTCTACCTACTCACTAGTCACTCGATCTTGTTGCCACCCTTACCTACCGCCAACTTACCATTGCCACATACCGGACCATATATGAGCAGCATTAGTTTGCTGGGGAGTGAGCCACCCTCTGTACTATGGTAACAAATGTACGCTCACACCCAGCAACTCCCCCCTAAGAACCCCGTGGCGTTGAAAATTTATATACATTACATATGTCGACTTCCACTCTTTACCTATCTACATAGGTATCTATATATATACACACACACACGTATACACAAAAGCAACAACATCCAAAGTTTCCCTTACGTGGTGGCTCGTCCCATCGTTGGGAATAACAGCCTAACGCAAAGCCTAAAGCTATAAGTTTTTTTTTGTTCATGACGCACAACCAACGCTAAGACAGAACATGGTGAGCTACTTTCTTTACGACTCTATCGTAAATCAAGTCCCGTCCGGGTATCGGGTGCTACCGGGCTGATCAGGGCGTCTTTGTACCCATCTGGGGGACGGGGGGTAGCAGTATGTGTAGCGCCATGTAGTGTGCTGTGTGTAGTTGTTTAATAGTTCTTCCCTATGTATCTTCTTTTTTTTTCCCCTACACCCTTCAAATGTATTCCCATCCCCTTCCCTTCCCTTCTCCCCTCCCCCTCTTCAACCCTCCTTCCCCCCTTATCCGATTTAATCTCCCACCTGATCGCCCCACTCCCCGTCCCTCCCCCCCCTTCTTGATTTTCTTCTTTTTTTCTTTTGCTTCGATAGTTCCTTACTGGGCGTTCTACGGAATCCTCCCTCTTTTTTTTTCTTCCCTCGCCTCTTCCCGCTTTCTGCTTACCTTCTAGCCGGGCCTAGAACCCCTTTAAGGCCGGTGGCATAAGACGACTTTTAACAAGAAAACCCTGGATCCTTCGGCCCCTCCCATGGCCTCGTCTGGTCTTGCTCTAGTTATGTCTCTATGTCTCTTTCCTACTAGGTTTTAGTTTATGTACCTGGGTAGGGTACCTTACGCGTCCTGTAGAACGTTCAGTACATGGAACCTATGTATCTTTCATGCATAACCATGCTAGTCTTGCAGGAGGAGGATACTTGGTTTTTACTTTTTGTATATTTTATTTCTCACATGGGTAAGGGGGTATGGTTTGGTGGGACAAGAATGAGGGGAGAGAGGAAGGGTAGACCTAGAAATAATTCAGATCCGCTTGATCTTTACAGCGAGGGTAGGTAGGCGGAAAAAAGAAAACTAGAAACTAGAAACGAGGTAAACCCAGTAACACATCCTGTCATAGATGTACATACAATATGTGATATCGTTTAACAGTAAGTAGTAAAGCAAAGGGGTGGGGGATGGTGGGACGGGGCGTGGAGCCCCTGAATCTGGTTACTTACTTTCTTTACGTACCTAACGAAACGTCCACCTAGATGTCTCCCTTGGTAACTGCCAACCAACCGCCTACAATCTATAACCGCCTGTGGGCTAAACGGACTGCTACTGCTCTCACTAAAACATGTTACGAGCACGCAGAGAAGAGGTCACTGCGTGAAGCATATAACCTATAGTATAAAAAGGGGCTGAGAGCAAAAGGTCGACGCACCTTCTATCACATCATATGATATCACGGACGTATACACCATAGTATAGTGGGTTATATCAAAATGGAAAAGCTTGCGGCGTCGTCGTTGTCGTCGTCACGGACGATATGATGATATTTTCTACACGCGTCTGGCTAACGTATCAAGGTCATCCACATGACAAGAAACCATAGCAAGTAAATAAATCAGTACTTGGCGAGCTCTAAGCGTTAATTAGCTCACCCATCTGTAAAGCGTAAGCCAGTGCGTAAAGTAATAGGCTTTGCTTTCTCCCCCCTATCTCCTTTCCCACCTGAAGTGTTACTTACACTGCCGAGAAGAACAATAAAAAATAATATCTGTTAAACATACACCCTCACTAATCCCAAATACGAAAGAGAAAACACGGGAGAGCATCTGAGCTAGCTCTCTCCCTGCGTCAATAAACCCAACTATCGGTCCCGGAGACAGGCGGGCTCCGGCTACACGGCATTGGGTAATCTGTCCCCTTATTCAGATACTCCAGGTGCTAAGAGATAGGCGAGAGATAACCTACGTAGGACAGTGAAGAAATAGTTAAGTAAGGTATATATGATAACGTGGGGAGTGAGGGAGGTAGGTAGGTAAAACAAGCAGGTTGGTCGCCAGGGGATCCAAACCTGGGTAAGTTATGAGTTGTGTATCTACTTACTGTATAATACGTAACCCATATCTCATCCCTATCCCTTCTTCTACTCCGCCCGCCGATCTGGTATCGATCTTCTTTTTTTCAACTTCTTGACTTTTATGTTTCATATCATTTTTCCTATTCCCCCCTTTCCGTATACTTATGAACACCCAATACTCGAGCAGTCTATCAATAAAGCAAGAAAACATACCCAGGTTGCTTAGGTCAAGTAAGTGGGTTTATAGGGATTTCCTAGTCTATTAATATCATCCTATCCTATCCTATCCTTTCCACCTACCCCTATAACCCAAGCCCCTGTGTATCTATCTTGTGTAACACAGAGCAAACACTAGCAGAGATAAACCATACCTGCCTACCTATTCATATCCAATCTCATCTCATTCTTCCCTTTCCCCTCTCTCTTTTCCGGTCTTCCCTTCATCTGCTTTCCCTCCCTCCCTTCTCTACATCTTGACCGGTTCCCCTATCATCCACCACCTATATCCACCCACCCATCCATCTATCCGGCATCACCAACCATCGAGCCCAAAGGCCCCCTCCCCCCTATAACATAGACCCCGTAAGCGTCGGGACCACCACACGCACCACATTCTCCATAAAGAGTCCCTCCCATATACATATCTCTCTCTCCATACCTCCCTACTTACTACCCACCCACCTACCTACATACCTACTTCACTCCACCACAACATGCCTCCTCCCCATCCCCATAATACACGCCCCGACCCCCCACTCATTCCATCCAACCCACCTTTATTCCGTCTTCTTCTTCTTTTCCGAATACACGTAGGTTATCAACTTTACCTTCCCCGTACCATCCGTCCATAGTCGCGGCAAAGGCGAAGCAAAAATCAAGAAAAAGAAAAAAAAAGAAACCCCCGAAACTTCTCCGTTGATTACCAAAGCACCTACACCACCAGTCTTTCTTTTCCCGTCTTGCAATTTCCTTTCCATCCGTCCTTTCTCTCTCTCTTCCTTGATTTCCCCCCTTATTCACATATAAGCGGCATTACATGGTAGCCAAATACCGAACAAAAGGGGGGTGGGGGGGCATCAATATCTTTCCCGAATCAAATACCGAGATCCTCAGTATACGAGACGAAAAAAAAGCAGAAAAAAAAGGAGAAAGGCAAAAAAGAAAAAAAGATAAAGATAAAAGAAAATCCGCTTTTCCGGTTGGCGAAGAAGGAAAAAAAATTGACGTACAACGTAATACGAGGTAAGACAAAGATAAAGTCGTGAGATGTATAGTTGAAAATCCGGATATGTTAAGTTAGGTATTGAGTAAGCTGAAAAAAAAATCGGACGTATTTTCTTTCCTGGGGGTGAAACATAAAAAAAAACCAGAACATAACCCCTATAATAATAAATATACACCCCCTTAATTCCATATCATTATACTTACGTACGTACCTAGCGTAGGGACATTATTTTTTTCTCTCTCTCTAATTAAAAAGTCTCCTGTTCTTTTCATTTCTTCATCTTTAATATTCCCCTCCCACCTATTAATTCTTTCCCTTTCTCTTTTTCTTTCTTGTTTTTTGAAATTTTATTCTCAGGGACTACCTAGCGTGCCGCTCTCCATGAGGCTCTGGTAGAATTCGGGCTCCAGGAACTTGGCCACGCTGACGTCCTCGCTTAGACCCTTGCGGCGCCTAGTCTTGAGTACAAAGTCGCGCGCGGTGGCCTGCGCGTCGGCTGCCTGCAGGGGCCGAAGCACTACGTCCTTGTCGAGCGGATCCCCCGGCACCTTCTGCCATTTGTCAAATACCAGGCTGACCATGGCTTGACCCTGCGTCTGGATGCGCACGTCCGTCTCGAAGCCGAACGAGTCAATTACCGGTATGAGTCCGCTCACGCGGTAGAGAGGTGTCCCGGCTACCGGACCATCCGCGAGCACGTGTCCGCGCCGACGTGCTAAGACGTTATACAGCACGGGCACGGCATCCTGAGGTCCTGTCATGGAACATGCGTACAGAGGCTCCATAAGCCGTGGCGACGCCATGAGGAACGAGCTATAGCACGTGCGGCGCGCAGTCGGGATGATCTGACCACCTCCTCGGAAGATCGCCTCTTGTGCTAAAGAAGCGTCCATAATACGGAACTTGGTATTGCGAATGGCTAGTATGGAAGATCTTGTGTTAGCACATCTAGACAATAGTTGCAAAGAATACGAACAGGTAGATTCCCCATCTGCTCCTCCTTTCCTCCTTAGACCCAACCCTCACTGAAACGGGAAATGGATATACGAATGAATGGACGGGCGGCACAGGATGCAACACAACAGGTATTTGGACCCTGGAGATGGGCATCAGGGCCAATCAAGGGGACGAAAACAGCTGGGCGTCAAAGCGCGTAAAAGGAGAAATAGCAGCCGGTCCTGTCATGGTCTTGCGGCGCATTTTTGCTTTCAACCGATTCCACGGGATGCAATACCAGTGACTCGCTTGTGCGGAATTTGCCATATGATCAGCGAGAGAGATTTACCAGCCCCGGACTGTTGGGTTAGTCCGTTGGGGTCCTAGTCCCAGTTTATTCCCTGGAAGACCGCGAGAACATGGGTGGCTAGAGCTGCGTAACCATGTCTGCTGCTTTAAGCTAGACCGGACGCCTGCCGACCAAAGCATGATCGCTTGTTCTCCATGGTATACCCTCTCCTTGGCGGCACCCATCCCCTGCGCGTAGGAATCTCGATTGAGTGATATCGGCGCAACGAGAACAGCGATGCGGAGAAGTCATCTTCAACCAGATGCGCAGGGAGCTAGGATGAGGTTTTGGGGTAGGTGCTAACAAGCTTGGGCGCGCGATATAAGGCCGAAAGGGAGGGATATAGCAGGGGGGTATAGGGTAGATGCAGGTTGGGTAGGATGGGGAGGTAATCAGAATGCAACCAAATGTAGGTACTTACGTTCTTCACAAAGCGGACCTTCACGGGTCGCCCAACTAAAGCCTTGGCGAATTGTTTCGCGCACACTTCTCAGAAGTGCCTTATCAACCTGCCGAAAACATTAGGTGTGATTCGAGAGCATTTCTAGAATTTGAGGCTGAAGGTGCGAGGATATTGCCGCATATGGAAACGACAGAGGGAGCGAGGCGGCCACCTATCGACGCCACTAGGCAACTTGTGTAGTAATATATCGAGAGGGCTTGAGTAATCATAAAATCAAGGGATGGGGGAGGGGAGCGGGGGATTGTTTACAAACCTCGGCAAGTGTGTCGTCCTGTAGAATGTTTGGTCCCATTTCATCCGGTCCGAATGCCCAGATGCTCCTCGCGGCGAGCAGATCCCACCCATATTTCTCTTGGAAGAACTTGCCAACTTTTCGCGCACCGTCTCGCATGTTGACGCGTCCGCTCTCAATATCCTCGGCGATACCGTCGTCGAGAGGCTCAGCGACCATGGTAATCTTGTTTTTCTTGTTCGGCGTGATGGCATAACATTTCGTAGCGGACATTTCGTCGACCGTCTCGCAAAACCGAGTCACAGGGTCGGATACTTTGATTTCCATATCGGCATACAGCCGCCGGAGATCGTGAAGGACGCAGTCCATGTACAGCTCGCCAGTTCCTAGGACAATGTGTTCACCAGACTCTTCTACCTTGGTAGTGATTAGAGGATAGCTCTTATTGATCTTTCTCAGACCGTCCAACATCTTGGGTAATTCCGAGGGGTTGATAGGCTCAACGGCTACTTTGAGAACTGATTCTGTAAAATGTGTGATTGGCTTGAAGATGTATGCTTCTTCATCATCATCAAGCTTTAGCGGTAGAATAGTTGCTGACTTGACTATCGAGTTATCGACGCCAGTCAGTAGCACCCAGTTACCGGCCGGAATGCCGCTGGTCTCAACGTTATACCGCGTTTCAGCGATATAGACGCTCTGGATGGTCGCCAAGGCCATGTCTTCCTCATCATCGATCGAGTACCCTTCTCCGAGTACCCGTACGGACATCCCTGGGCGGGCAATGCCGCTCATTACTCGGCCAAAGGAATAGAAACTCTTGGCATCAGTGGTGTTGAAGAGCTTCGTGACATGAATCACTAGAGGCCCATCTTGGTCACACTTCTTCATAGACTCCGCTACTTTAGTATCCAAGGGACCGGTATAGTACCGTTCTAACATGTGCTCGGCTGCTTCCAGGGGTGAAGGAACATGCTTAACGACCATGTCGACGAAGCCGGTGGACGGGCCGAAGAACTGCTCGCAGACCAGCTTGAGCAGTACTTTCGCATCCGTCTTGTACTGGGATGGTTTGAGGTATATGCCTAATGAGGCTAATATGGGCTTGAGATCCTCGGGACTCTGACTGATGGTGTGGGAGAAGATCTTGTAGATGGGCTCCAGCACGAATTTTATGAAAGAACGCTTGGCACCCAGCTCGTTGGGTAGAGGTTTCCTGCTGAAGGTTCTCTTTTTGGGGTTGAAGTAGATGTCACCCCAGAGGCGCCTGGAGAACTCTTCTGTATTGACGCCGGGGAAGCTGTCTGCATACATCTTGGCGAAAGACTGTAGCGTGAAACACCACCCCATCTCACTGCACGCGAATAGAACATTGCCCTTTTCCGGACTTAACCGCTTTTTCTCCCCTAGTCCCGGCTTCGTGTTCTCTATAACCGTATTGACCTCCTCGATAACGTGTTTCAACTTGAAGTAAGCGTCGCTCGGCGGTAGTCTTAGCTCTAGGATCAGTCGGTCCATCTTGTTAATTATCAGGGTCATGGGAATATCCTCGAGAACGGCATGCTTAATGATTTGCTCCGTATTGACCTGGACGCCCTCCACCACGTCCACAACCAGAGCCACACCATCTACCAACCTGAGCGACGCAGCAACCTCGTCGACAAAGTTGACGTGGCCTGGGGTGTCGATTATGTTGATAAGGTGAGATTTCCCCTTGGTGCCCTGGAGAACTAGACTCATAGGTGAAGCCTTGACGGAGAGACCGCGTTCGCGTTCGAGGATATGGGTATCGGTATAGCGCAGCTGCTCGTCCCGCTTCTTGCCTGTTCTCTTGTCGAGCCTGTCGGTGATGTTGTGGGTCTCGAGGACGAGCATGTCCATAAAGGCAGTCTTGCCGTGGTGCAGATGGCCAGCCAAAGCGATATTCCGCACCTGGTCGGGGAAGTTCATGAGATCGGTCATGAAGTTGCGGTCAAAGTGTACGGGCGGGAGGTCTGCCTCCTCGACGGTGAACCTCTTGACATCGACGGGAGCGATGATGGGCTGTGAGAGCGGTTGCGCATCCTCCTCTTGAACCATAGTCTCGACATCGGCTCCGTACACTTGTTGCGCGGTCGGGTAGTATTGTTTATCTTCGTGTAATATAACTGCATTGGATGGTCCTTCTTCGTCAACCTCCATCAATTCCTGACCTGTCGTTTCGGGGGCTTCTTCGGGATAGTCGTCGTCGAGATACGCGCCCGCATCAACGCCATGCTCGGACTCTTCCTCAGATGCGTCGGCATCCTCCCCGATAAAATTGCCGAACCTAGACGCGATGGTTAGTTTATGGATGAAGGAATTGAGAGGATATTAGGGTAGATTTACTCATCGTAGAGGTCATCCATGGCGTTTGATGTTGCTTGGGCGTTGTTGGAAGTGTTGAATTGGTCGGTTGATGTAGCTGTGAACCTCCCAAGCTAAAGAAAAGATAAGGTTGGTTTTTGTAAGTAGCTCTGATCTGAAGCTTCGTTAAGGAAGAAAAAAAGGTCCCAGCCTAGCTAAAACCTGCAAGGCTGACAACTTTTTTATCTTCTAAGTACAACCTGATAGGCTGATACGGTACCTGCAGTGGAACCTCTGTTTTTTTAAAACTATTATTATGTGGCTGGTTATCTGCTTATCTTTACTACCTAGTACCTAGGTACCTACCTACAAGCCTTACCTAAAAGTACTTAACCTAGCAGCTTACCTAACCTTTGGTTGAGGTATTATAGTGGATCACTGACATTCCAGTCCCCCGGCCGGTTCCAATTCAATTCTCAATGTGGCGCTCCGACTCGGAGTCTCCAGTGGCTCGGGATTCCCTAATTCTCTACAGCTCCGACCCGCTGAAGTATGTAAGGACCTTATACAAGTGATGGCAACCTTGCCGTATACAGCAAGTCCCGTCTTATAGGCGAACCTTAGGGAGCCCCCCCCTCCCTTCGGACCCCGCGCTAACGGTTTATCATAAGATAAATTGTTATGAGCCCGAAAGCTGCCATCAAATCATCTTCTCCGAAGGCGGTCAAGCTTTTGTAAAAGGACAACACCCAAAAACCTCAACAATTTTCTTATTCTTCTTCCTTTTTATTTTCTGTAATTCCTTTCCTCTAAATCAAACATTGCTCAAGAAACCTTTCTATCAAATCCATAAAAGTTGAAAAAGATCACCATCATGTCTACGCCCGATCGAGACGTTTACATTGTCTCGGCTAAGAGAACCCCCATCGGGTCGTTCCAAGGGTTAGGCTTTCTTTCTCCCCAATTCTTCGTGTCTTATAGTTAGGACATCTTCAAGTTGACTAACACCCTTCCAGAACGCTGTCGAGCTTGTCTGCCATTGATCTGGGTTCTAAAGCCATCGAGGGTATGTATATACCTAATTCTATCTAAACTGTTATGAACTCCCTACTGACTTCGAGTCCCAGCCGCCGTCGGTGCGGTTAAAGGTCTCAAGCCTGAGGACATCGAAGAGGTCTTCTTCGGCAATGTCTTGTCTGCTAAGTACGATACCCTTTCCTGGTGGAGTTTCTATTTCCCGAGCTCGTTGCTGTCCAACCACCCCTCCCACTCCCCCCTTTCCTCCCTCCAAGTCCTTCTCGGCCGTATATCACATAAGCTCACCTTTTCAACCTGCAGTCTCGGTCAGGCACCTGCTCGGCAGTGTGCCATCGGCGCTGGTCTTTCCAAATCGGTCGTCTGCACCGGCGTGAACAAGGTGTGCGCCTCAGGTCTCAAGGCTATCATTCTCGGCGCCCAGACCATCATGACCGGTAACGCTTCGATTGTCGTCGCCGGTGGCACCGAGTCCATGTCCAATGCCCCCCACTATCTGCCTATCCTCCGCAAGGGTGCCAAGTATGGTCACCAGACCCTGGTCGACGGCGTGCTGAAGGACGGCCTTACCGACGCCTACTCCAATGAGCACATGGGTCTTCAGGCCGAGCTGTGCGCCAGCGAGCATGGCTTCAGCCGTGAGGACCAGGATAACTACGCCATTGAGTCCTATAGCCGTGCCCAGGAGGCTATTAAGGTCTTGAAGAGCGAGATCGTCTCGGTCAAGGTCGGCGGCGGCCGCGGCAAGCCCGAAATCGAGATCGACACCGACGAGGAGGTCAGTAAGCTTGATGCTGGGAAGCTTAGGACCGTGCGCCCCGCCTTCAAGCCCCAGGGCGGTACCGTAACAGCCCCCAATGCTGCGCCCCTCAACGATGGTGCCGCCGCCCTCGTGCTCATGTCCGGGGATAAGGTCAAGGATCTCGGCCTGAAGCCCCTGGCCAAGATTCGGGGTTGGGGTGACGCCGCGTGCGAGCCCGAGCGCTTCACCATCGCTCCTGCCCTAGCCATCCCCAAGGCTATCGAGCATGCCAAACGCCTTGAGAACGAGAAAAGGGAAAAGGGGGAGGCTCAGAACAAGAGCGAGGACAAGCCCAGCGACTTTGATAAAATCGACTTCTACGAGATCAACGAGGCCTTCTCCGTCGTCGCCCTCGCTAACAGAAGCCGTCTCGGGCTAGAACCTGAGAAGGTCAACGTGTACGGTGGCGCCGTCGCCATCGGCCACCCGCTCGGCTGCTCCGGTGCCCGTATCGTCACCACCCTGACCACCGTCCTGCGCGAGAAGAAGGCTAAGATCGGTGTCGCCGCCATTTGCAACGGAGGCGGTGGTGCTAGCGCCATCGTCATCGAGAACTTGCAGTAAATGCAGCTCAACACATAAGCATACTAGATGTAAAAGTCTAGACTCAATGTTTTCCCCAAACAACCCGAGTTGGGGGAGACTAGGCAGATGAGGTAAATAGACAAAAGCCAAAGAGCTCAACGAGATAAATAGAGGCCAGCGGGGCCCGTTAACGAAAAGATAACGAATGACCTTGGATGAACTATGAGAGAAGGGAAAGGAGCAGTAACCTTTTGAGATGATTATTATGGGGCATGTAGACTTTGATAACGATGACGATGACGGATCACGGGAAAAAAGAAAGACTAGTCAGAGTCGGGGTTATTTAAAAAGAAGAAACCCCCTTAAAATAACGAAATAAAAAAAAAATTATAATATAATAAACATGCTAAGAGGGATATGTAGGCGTGTAGTTATTTATCTATCTATTAATACTAATAAGGTTGGAACCCAACCATTCAACCTGCCTTATCAAGCTTCTATACCCATGGTATAGGTAAGTTGGGCGTACGCTTATCTACATACTTACTGCACCCCCATTTAGACCCTACGTACAATCTAGGTACTCACAGGAATGAACCGCATGCATACCTGGGCACACTACAGTTTACTTAATCCCGCAATCACACACATCACAAAAGAAATCATTCATTTCACGGCAGAAAAAAAAAACCATTTAACCTCAGGTACCTAAGTACGTAACGAAACAATTAATCCATTTGCTTCTCCCTTCTCTCTCCCTCTCCCTCATTTTCTCTTATTCTCTCTCTCTCTCTTTAACAGGGAAACGAAAAACTTAGCGCACGCGTTTCTTTTGCTCGGGTGAAATTTAGGTATGATTTATAGTACAAGCATCATAAACGTAGTAGAAAAAATAAAACCACAAAAATCAACGCAAAGAGTATAAAACAGAAAAGAAGAGGAGGAGGCAAAGGGATAGGGAAAATAAGGGAACAGAATTTAGAAAGGAATCGCGAAACCTCTAGTGTAAAACGAAAAAATCCCCCCAGCAATTTTTTTCTCTCTCCTTTCCCCCTTTCCTACCCCTCCTCCCCTTATCTCTTCCTTTCCATCAACGACCTTGTCAACTGAGACTCCCAGCTGTTTTACCCTACGTGCACATCTCCTTCCTCGCCCCCTCTACTCCAGCTCTTATGATGAGTGGTCATGTAGTAACTACTTATCTCGATCAAGTGGAGGGCCGCATATAGTATCCGATGGTACTCCTTGTTGCAATAAAAAGATGACGATTGAGTCTATTAGGGAACTTGATTGAGAAAGGGAAAACAAAGGTAAGGGAAACGCTCCAACGGTATGAATCTTGCAGACAACAATGAGAAGAAATTCAGCCCATCTTCCCCGAATTTTGGTCGAGATCGACGACGCCTAACGCCAGCCTAATGCCTCCTTTCTTTTATTTCTTCATCCACATTCGTCATGCTCAAATTTCCGGTGATGGTCCTTATCAGGCTGCTGCCATCAGTAGGTGGGCCTCGAAGGCAGCATGGTAGTTGGTATGCAATAAGTTATTGCACGCCTTCCATCTCCTCGCCTCCTTCTCGGCTATTAGATACCGGGTTTACACCATCCTTGAACCATTTCTGGAACTTTTCATTGACCTTCTGGACCTCGTCTTGGCTGATGCCTCGCATCCAAGCATTGTTCATGACCATCTTTTCCCGGAAGCGCTGCTCGCGGTGCTCAGTCACTGCGCGTGCGTGTTCCTCCGTCTTCGCTTTGTCTTCGGCTGTCTCGGGATCGGATGCATAGATGAAGAACTCGGACGTATCCTTCTCCCAAACAATCTTGTTTGAGTTGAGGCAGATGCGCAGGATTAGGCTCTCGTCGTACTTCACAGGTTTAGGTACGTCGCCATCATCCGAGTCCGCTTCACTTGATGGCAAGTTTCTAGCTAGCACGGTTTTTCGAAGCTGGGACCGGGGAACCCCTTCGGTAGGCTCAACACGCATATAAGAGGAAATGTAATATTGCCACCGCTCACGCAATTCCATCTCGTCCATGTAGAATGTGGTTTCGTCGCGCTGTAGCCAGCGGATAGTAGCCTCGTGCTTATTGGGGAACTGGAAATGCAATGGTAAGTAATAGACAACTACAAAACGGGAGTGGGAATTTAAGATAAACGTACCCAGCAGATGACAAACAAGTCGCCATCTTTAATACATTTCTCTGCGAACTTTCGCGCACTGATCTCAGCCTGGTAGCTGGTCTCCTCTTGGTGGCGACTACTGAGAAATTGGTGGATCAAATCCGGTGTCTTCTCCTTAGCATCGGAGCTCGTGCAAGCGAGAGATAGACGGCAGAGGGTCTTGAGGAGATCCATAATCGTATACAATGTCCAGCCTTTCTTGAGATAATAATGACGGAGAACCTCCTGGTAACGGTTCTCATCGATATCACCGGCGATATATTCCTCGATCAATTCCACTGTCTTAGGCCAAAACGAGTTGGGATCGTTTTCATCAAAATAATTGATCTCGTTCACAGCAATACCAAGCTCCTTGGCCGGCTTTTTGCTCTTGGATCGTGCAATTTCTTCCAAAACGCTCGCCTTGCTCTCCTTGACATCCTTGAGACGCTTATACAGGGTTTGGAAAACACTGAAGAAGACGTAGATAGTTTGGTTGCAATAGAAGTTGTACCAAGGACGAGGAAAGAACCCATCGGCCTTCAATTCGCCATCAGTGTCAAGAAGGGGATTGTCTCCTTTCACTACTGTAGCACGAGGGACGGTAGGCAGCCAGCGCTCGTTTGACAGGTCAGAAGGACCTACGTCATCTGGAGCATCTGCCATCTCCTCTTCATTTGTAGACCCGACGTCGGGTGTGGTTTCCTTGCTCCCGGACGCGGCACTGTCTTCCTTCTGTGCCCTAGTCTTGGTGCCATTACGGCCAGGGTCAAGGACGCTCTGAAGCAGGTTGGATTTCTTATTGTTGCTTCGCCGAGTGCGACCGTTTGTGAGCTCGGCTGGGAGATGGTCTTCAGTATCTTCCTCTCCCGAGTCACGATCGATATCATGGAGGCGGTCTTGAACCTTCTCGTCCGGGAGTTCGAAGAACTGGGGAATAAACGACTCGAAGAATTCGACAATGCGCTCCTTCTCTGCGGCACTGTGCTGACCGTTGTTCGTTCCATAGAGCACCATGAAGCGTAATAAGTCAAGGATGACATCTTCGTCGGCAAGTTCGTACGAGAACTGGTAACGGGGAACCTTATTTTTGGCGCTTCGCAATCGCCGTTGCTCCTCATGTCTAGTTTTGATGACATCGACAAGGTGCTTAGCAGAAAGATTTCGTTTGTCATTCTGCTTGACTTGGATACCCATGTGATCAAGACTCTTCAGGTGCATGATCTCGGTTTGAGCTTGCCAAACCTTCTCCCACTCACGCTGGGTGAAGCGCCATTCTTCATCCTTCTGCTTCAGTCGAGCCAGCACTACCGGGACAACAGCGAAGGGATCAGTAAACATGTCGTTGACGACCTCAGCACCCCTCTCTGGGCCGTAGATCTTCTTAAGCACGCGCTTATAGATAGATGTACTGGAACCACCAAGTCCTGCTGGCATCTGAAAATGCTCACGCTCGTGAGGTAGAAGGTTCAACATCTGCTGTGCGATCGGCTCTAATAATTGGATGCATTTAACGTTTGCTTCAATGTTGAAATCGTAATCGTGGCGTTCCTCCTCGATTCTATGCAGACCTTCCTCGAAGGCGTTCTTGCGGTGAGCTACAAAGCCTGAATCCTCCGAAGCCCAAGTTGGATGGGACGCCCATTCGTCATTCAGGACTGCACTGCACATCTCATCGCGGCCGCCACAAGGCTTGAGTTTTTCCTAATCGTAAATCTGTTAGTACGCATACTTACTATGCTATGCAATAGAGAAACCTACCCGTCTCGGCAACAACCGATAGCTCGGCCCGCTTCCACGGCAGTTACTTAGGGAGACCTTTTCCGTAGGTGGCCGAGGTCGGTTCTCAATGACCTCATCCAGTCCCTCATAATTCACGAATTCCTTAAAGAAGTTCATTAATTCGGGATTGCCTCCGATGAACTGACTCGCCTTGTGGACTAGGTCATTCGTATCGATCAAGCTTTGGGAATACATGTTGCAGAGTTTCAGAAACTCGTTCATGGTCGACCTGTTGCCGATGAATTTCTTGACCTTGTCGAAGAACCCCAGTTCGTCACTGGTGGCATTTGCCGTTGACGTTGGAGGGAGCGGCTCCGGGAGAACAGGTGTCAATGTAGGTTCAATGGTCTGAGCATCCACCCCGAGTGGTTTGTGGTTCAGCTTCGGCCGCTTGGTTACGGGACCTACACCAGGAATCGTACGGGGGCCCAGGGCCGGGCTATCCGATATCACTGCCGGAGCAGGTGGCGGCGGCTTTTCATTACGGGGCCGCTTCTTGTTATCCTTGCTAGCGCTTGCCGGAGGCGCAAAGTTTCCGACAGGCGGCATTCTCTGGTTATCCTTCATGCTGTGCGAGGGCTGCGGTGTGGTTTGGGTGAGGCCGGTCATAGCAAGCACATCCTCGGACCGTGCTCCGTTCTTATTGGACGCCGCGGACTCGGGAAGGAATTGCTTAAAGTCCTCAAGAAGGTCGGGTGCGGTATTGAACAAGCTAGTAACCTGCGCATAGACGTCTTGTATGGGTTTCTGTTCTCTCTGGTAGGTCTGGAGGATCTCGAGGAATTGCTTGTAGATTTCGGGCTTGTCTTGGAACCGATTCTGTAGAGAGAATATAAAAAGATTATCATCAGTAAAATGCAGAGCAAGGGCTAGTTATTATAAACAGTGGTAGAAAAGAGAAAGGGTTTGTTTCAAGAAACAAAATCAAGAGGCGAATAATATTGAGGGAGTTATTAGTTGTTGCTTTTTTTTTTCTCACCTTGATTTTGTTCACATAGCTAATAGCGTGGTTGAACTCAACAGGCCCGCGTTTTTCAATGTTTGCCTGCTGATTACCACCGCTGTTAGGGCCACCTTGGGAGACTCCCGGGGTCGGCGTCAATGCGTTACGTGTCGTAGGTGCATTCGGTGTTGTTGAGTTATTCTGTACCTGCGATGTGCCGCGCTGCTGTTGTCCGCTATTACCATGATTCTCAAAGGCAGGGCCTTGACCCTGGCCAGGCCCAAACAGATTAGGACCGTTATGCACTGGAGCGCTGAATGAAGCCTCGGGGCTCTCGATGCTGTGCTGGGGCTGCGATTGTTGTTGCTGTTGCCAGTTACTGGTGCGATGGTTGAAAAAAGGTGCATTCGATCCGGATTGACCGTGTGCACCTTCGCTCTGATTAGCGCGCCCAGTTATAGACTGAACTGTAGTTCCCATTGGTGTTGTCACGCGAATCGTGTTCGGATCGTTACCTGCGCCGCATTCGATTCTGTACCCGGGGGGGAGGAATGTGTTGAAGCCCTGAATTAGGTTGGGATGTCCAGCGAAAAGTTCCGATACACGATTAATAACTCCAGGAGTATCGATTCTGGCCTGGGGCGTCAGCGTCATCTTCTAACATGTATCCAACATAGTTCTACGTGAGAATTCTTACGTTTGGCTCTTGAAATCTTTCATGATATCCAGAAATTTGTTGTATACATCTGGCTGGTCCGCAAACTGCACTTTAACCTGATCCAGGTAACTGAGCGCATCCTACATCGATAAGAGTTGTTAGCACATTAAATACCAGACAGGAGGGAAAACAATAACAAGCGAAATACATTTCCGATGTCTACTCCATATAAAACACCTTGGTGATCCATGTTGATGTAGTGGGGAAACGAAAGTCATAATGGTTCGTGGCGTTTGGGAAAAAGTAAAAGGAAATACAAAATCTGCTCTGCGTCGACAGATTTTATACATACGCGCCTGGTACGATTTGTGAGAGGCTCCACATCAAATGCGAAGCTTAACAGCAAAACGTAACAAACAACTGGGCACTATGGTTTCCCATCCGCCCACGGCATGCCCCAGAAATCAAAATGTAAAACCAAGCCAATCAAGCCATATGATGGAAGCAGTAGGTCAGGAAAAAAGGAAAGCGGGGGACAGATGAGCGGTGCAGCCAGAAGGAGAGAAAGGGCTCTGGGTAGCAAACCATGCACCCTTCTGTCCTCTGAAAGAAGTGAACCATGACTTACGTTAAGTATGGGCTGTTGGCCTTGTGCTATGGCATTGCCGTTGCCGTTACTGCCACCACTGCCGGGCACCGAGTGGCCTCCCCCAGAGATGGCACCACCTCCGTTTCCGCCACCAGTGAATGGCACACCTTGGTTAGAGCGGTTGCCCTCTTGTTGTAACGGTCCTCCGAAGACGGGACCTGGCCCTCCGCCTGGAACAGAGGACGAAGGGCCGGAGTTGGCACCTCCTAGCGCCCCGAACATCTGGTTTGATGCATTCTGGGCATTATGCGGATGTGGGCGATTCGGCTCGGGTTGTAGAGGGGCGCCAAATGAGTTCACGGGGCCTGCTGTCGCACCGAGGGGGACATTTCCTGATCCACCGTGGTTCGCAAGAAGGCCTCCAGGGCTATGAATCGCATTTGGGAGACGCGAAGCAACAGGCTGATGGATCTGCAATGATGCGGTGTTGCTGTGGTGAGGAGTGCCAACAGGATACTGGTCTCGGTGGTGTCGCTCGGCCGACTCGCGATCTCTATGGGAGATCTCGTCCGGATGGGAGTTCATGGCTCTTGAAGGGACGCGATCCTAATGAGATCAAGTGTTAGTTGGGGTTCATTTCTAATGTGAAGCTCTGCGCGCGCCTGAAGACAAGTAAACCCCCCAGAAGAGGCCTTGTCAGGAGATCGCCAATCGGACAACCAAGCTCTACAGGTTGGAGCGCTCATTCAAAGGAATTAAAAAAAAACAAAAAAACATAGAGGGACAAAAGAAATAGAGGAGAATAGGAGCTTACCAAAGGGATAATACGACTCTCTACATGGACACAATTGTACAGTATAGGACTCGAAGATGTTGGTTTGGGGGAAATGAGATAACCAGCTCAGTGGGAAAAGTGAGGACAAGCAGGACCTGGAAGCTGTCGCGCGCGGCTTTGGACTTTCCGATCAGGGCAGCGCCCGTTCCTATGATTGCGATAACGATAAACCCCCGGAAAATACTGCGGCCCGCCCTAATCTGCTATGTCACTTGCAATCTCCCGTCATCGGACACGTGAAGATAAGAGAACTAAGCTGGGATGTTCGCTGTTTTCTCGGCTAGAGCTTGACCCAAAGGGGATAAGTCCTCCCTGTGGAGCGCTCCTACAGTCCCTACAGTCCTCAGAATAGAAAAAATAGAAGGGGGGAGGTGCAGCAGTGGGAACACGCGGCTTCCAAATGTTCTTCTTTCACAGCCTATCACAGCCTATCACAAATGCTAAGCCCCCTTTTAGAGTATTCAGGAGGGAAACATGATAAAACGTCACCTCCGTCACTCCTGAGTCTGCACTTGAAAGAACAAGCATGAAGGCAGATAACATTAACATATATGTATCCTATGTATCCTACCTCTTCTCTTTGTGTGAATATTTCTAGCTCAAGATATGCGAGTGCAGAAATCATATAGCTAAGCACAATTTATTAAATACCTAACTACCTACTTAAGCTACGTGAATTAACTTGCCCATTGACTCTAGGTTAGTAGGCTAGTGTTGTTTCTTACCCACAAGAGAAGCCCTAAGAAGCCTATCATAGAAAATATTTTTGTAATGACCCGAGCCATACCGAATACGGAGCAAGGTGGGCAAATATGAGGTAAACACCAATGCCAAGCAACTTGAGCATAAGATGTAGTGAAGTATTTATAGATACCATTGTAACCCACCCTGCCTACAACACTCAAGATGGGAAAGGATATTTTATAGCTTGTGTCTGTGGCATCGATTATCCCCCACAATCCTTCAACCATATAAGGTGAGTTATGATAACCCACCTGTAGCACTGATACGAGCCGGGTGATGCATCCAATATTGTACTCATATGAAAGTTGGATCATCCCATCCACCTTAGAGACAAGACCGTAGAGCGTGCTAATGGTGTACTTTGAAGAGTCCCGACACATGTGGTAGAAAATACATGATATCAGAGTAAGTGTACTTGGCCGAATAAACTAGAGGCTTCATTTTTTTCAAGTATAGCATGTATATCTAGAGTTAACTCTATATAGTCAGATTCGTCTTGAATATCCTTAGCCATCGTCGATTATGTTGAAGTTCACAAGGTGAAAAGCCGAACAAGCGCCTCGTGCTATATCATCCACTTACCCCTGGAGCAACAGACATATACTTCTAGACTTGGGTGGCACTTCATATCGGATGCCTTGTGTATCCTCACAAGTATTCAGTCATCGTGTGTAAAGTCATGCATTCATCCTAGATGCGCTGTCGAATTTGATGGATCAGCTAAGTGTTCAAACCCCCGTACTCCAGCTAATAAGTGCACGTTGAGCGGATAATCTCCTTCAGGTGTAATTTCGCACAGCCTTCAAGATCCATAACTCTCCGTTTCCGACCCGGCTTGCAACACTCTGGATTTCGATACCATCAGGTTGTAACTTAGGACAGTCAGCATCCCGAATCAGTTTCATGGCAGTGAAGTGACCTACGAATTTACTGCCGTCTTTCGTTTCCCACCATATCTCCCGGTCACCATCCAGAAGTGTCCTGGCCTTCTCGTTTTCGGGCCACGGGCTCCTCGTCACAATATGTGCCTCGACAAACCTCTTTAAGTTTCTCTGCGCTCTGCTCTGACCGTCTTCACCTTCGTATGCATTGGCTCCGAGTGTGTCGTAGTCTTTAGGGTCTTCCCACGGTTTGCGCGGGAGCTTGTCGATGGCCGAGTTCAACGGAGCGAGGACGGTGCTATTCTCAGATGACGAGTCTAGGCGTCCCGATATGGACTCAACATCCCGTGTGAAACCGGCGAATATGTTGATACTACGATCGCGACCCATGACATCGGAAATCAAAACTCCCCCCTGGGCCGGCGCTGACTGGTCAGAGCCAGAGGGCTTATCGGTTGGTGGAAGTGCGGGCATGATGAGGGGCTCCTGATTGTGGATTTTGGGATGGGTTCCGTAAGGGAGTGCGACTAGTTGAGAAGAGACCGTCGCGGCTAGAATATGGGACCCAAATATTATTGAAAGTTTCATTATATAAAGTAGATAGTTAGTAGGTATTGGTATAGGGTCGTCTCATCGTTAGCCCTGGAGATACCTGTAGGCGCGTAAGTTGCGAAGCCTACGCCAGCTTTAACTGGCTGTTAGCTAAAGATGACATCATCTGATCTCCTGACTAATATACCTAGGTACCTAGGTAGGTATCCACTTATGTATTCTGCATAACCTACCCAGATTGGATATATGCATAAGACATGATAACTGTGCTACCTATTCTTATAAGCAGCTACCTAAAGGGGAGCGTATGCGGGGTATAGGGTATCTTACAGCTTAATTCGGAGGCACGACGATTCTTTTCCAACTAAAGTACAAGGTACTAAAAGATTTAGCTACCTACTTAGGTAGATTAGATTGATTTAGATAATCATGCTAATAATATTTAACGGTTGGGAAAATGGAAGTTCTTTGCTGTCTTAGCACTCAAGCCATCTCAGGATATTGATATATATATATACGACTTGAAACTGCTAGTTGCTAGGCTGGTAACTAACATATTCCCGTCCTCCAAAGTTTCATGACAACCTTCCCTATTCATGCCTGCCTTCGAACACTTGACTGGGAATATAGGCGCTGGTGTAGCCCCGAGGCTCGAGGCTCGAGGACCGTCTTCAAGAGTACAACACCATTATTTGCTTGCTGCCTTCCAGGCGGCATCAAACTTCTTGAGCTCCTCCTTGGCCTTCTTCTCGTGATGCTTCTCCTTTCCCTTCTTTCCCTTCTTCTTTCCTTGGCCATCGGAAATAGCTCCCGAGCATTTTTCGACAATGGTTGGCTTAGCGTGCAGATACTCTTTAAGAGCATAGGACTGCGCTCCGTCGTCGGCTCGGCTGGAAAGGGTTTAAGTTATGTGAGTTCTTGAGGGATGGTTAGGATAAGCTAGAGAATAATACCTGGTATTGTCTTGGTTGGACATTTGTGGATCCGAGTAAGAAAAATGAGTGTTTGAGTAAGAATACTGAATGGTTGAATCCATAAGAGGAAACACGTGTTGAAAATTATTATTCTAGTTGCTGGTTTCTGGTTCTTGTCTTTGTGGATGGTGCTGTGTCTATAGAGCTCATCTTGAGAGTTCATCAGTCCCATCATGGGGTATATATATACTGCTGACAGAAATTCCTAAACTACTACATTCTGTAAGTCTACCTGAGATATTTGAAGGTTGAGTCCGTCACAAATCCTGAGCGAGACAAATCCTGAAGTCAAAACCTGAGTTGGTCGCTTGACGGCATCTCGATACAAATCCTGGCCTTGGCAAAATGAGACGGCTACCTAGGTAGGTAAGGCCAGCGTTGATTGCGAACTAAGACTAACCGTGCAGGGTACATGAAAGGGCAGCGTGGATTCGATGGTTCCCATAGACCCTGAACCAATGATACATAGAATGAATGGCTTTGTTTATGTCACCTCTACCCACTTCTCAAGGAATTATACCTCTTGTACTACGGCAAGGCTATGTCAACTTCAAGTGTAATCTGCCGCTGTTCGGCTTATCTTGAGCGGAAATGGAATGTAGCCGAAATTCTAGTCAGCAGGTTTTGTCCCCTATCTTAAACAGCGAATAGTTTAATCAATTCCCGCGTTCAGCCCCAATGCATCTAGTCTTAGCACCAATAGAGAGATAGTATATGCGAGTGCAGCTATAACAGACGCAGGTTGTGTTGGGAGTCTTGCTCGATAGCCTATCAAAACATATTCTCCTCCCCTGGGCAAATAGATGACTTTGCCTTGCTGACTGGGAGTAACAAAATGCATTCAGTGCTGCCTGATGCGACGTTAGTTGCTTGACCAAGCACAACCATTTCCTGGGGACATTTTCTGGGACAATTCCTGAAGTCCTAACATATACTAAAACGCTGAAATGCAGAAAATTGCATGCTAACAATCTCCTACCTTCTACACTCCCTTTAGATATATCATCGTAAATAGTCAATGGTATAATTCTTATTTTCTACTTTTAGATATCCACATTACCTCGTTCCAGCCTGAGCTGTTTATGTCTTTATCTATGAGTTGTTCCCCCTTTTCGTACGACTAATTTCCTGCAACTGTGTTCCCCCATTAGTCCATTCGCCCACATAGACACCATACCTTGATAAATCATCATATCCTTAAGAATGGCCCATCAATCTCGAACAGTTAAGATCCCTGATGAAGTCTGGGCAAGACATCATGAAGAGATACTGCGTCTTTTCATCGATGAGGGGATGGGATTGAAGCATATAAAAGCAAGAATGAAAGATATCCATGGATTTGACGCAACGTGAGTGTTGACTCTAATTGTTTTCTCTCCGAGGTCCTAACCAAGAGTTTTGAAAGAATTTCCCAATACGAAGCATATCTCAAAGCCCAGAACATTCGCAAAAACTTGCGACGTCAAGAATGGGACAACGCATTCCCAATTATTGACCATCTTCCACAAGGCACCCGCCATAGAGTTGTCTATAAAGGCCGAATTCTTCCAGATAGCACAATCCGGCGGGCTAGAAAAGAATACAACAAGAGACAGAGAATACAATCACAGAGAAGGGAGCATTCAACTATCAGAGACTCTCTCGGGGAAGGCATTAGTGCTTTCGTTGAAATTCAACAGCCTGATGGTACCTGGTCCAGATCCATAGGGCCAGCACAATCTTCAGCAGTGCCTTTTCTATCCCAAGAGGAGTCTCAACTCGGACTCTCTACAGAAACCAGACAACCAGACCATGGTTTCTCAAACTCTTCTGAGAGATCCGGATTTCCCAGCCCCTCCGCAAATCCTGTCTTGCCGAGCCCTGGGGCATCTGTCACCGGATCTTCGATGATAATTCATCAGCTACCTGTGAGTCCTTACATTGGAGACGAGCCCGTCTTTGACGACGACCCCGTCTTTGACGACGACCCGGTTAATCTTTGTTCTGCCGAGACTCTTAACATTGGCCCACAAGTTCGGGGCGCGTCGCCTCCGCGGTGGTTGATCCCCTACGCCGGATTCGGTGCACCATCATTCGCATGGCTCGGACAGTTGAGCTTCATATATATTCAGAACGAGTTCCCCGCCAACGGATCCGAACTCTTCCTTGGTAATGCCGACCAAAACTGGGGACTCTTAGTTTCTCCTTCTCATAACATGGATCAAGTTCTCAGTGTCGATATAGACTACTTTCATAAGATAACAAGAAAACGATCCATTCTATCATCGCTCAGCTCTCTGCTACCAGGGATAATACCTCGGATGGATGGGCACAGTTACAAAGAATGGGGTATGCTACCAGTAAACGAGATACTCGCGACTAAGTTCCACCATATCCTTTTGTTCTCCATGGTCAACGGTCTCGCAGGCTTAGATAACATTCCTACGGAAAACATCATTAAGGCCCTCTCTCATTCTATGAGTCTGATGAGCATGATAACATTAGTCGGTCACCTTCTCCAGTCAAGAGATCAGATGTACGCCGCAAATGCGTTCTACAAATGCCTCTTTCGAGCCGCGATTGAGGCCAGGGACGCAACCATCGTCAAGCATTTATTAGACACAGGTTTAATCAAAATGGGTCGTATCGCATGTCTCCATGAGGGCGATATGTTCACTCCAATCGAGCGTGCGGCCATGTTTTGCGATCTACCACTTGTAAAGGTGTTGCTGAATGCAGGTGCAGATGCCCGGGTTGGATACTCTAGAAGTTCTCGCTGGCCATGTGTAGGCGCTCAAGATATATTTTTACAGTCGCAATTTAAGTCGCAATCTAAGTCGCGATTTGAGCCGCAATTTGAGCCGCAAGTCAAGTCGCCATATGAGTTTCCATATAGGTTGCCATATAAGAAAAGGGTAGTTGACTGTCAGTTGACAATGGAGTGGATAGGCGTTTGGACGTTGTTGTGCGAGGCAGACGTTGCTGGAAGCCGTGGTATAATGGGATTGCGCAAGCTTCGTCGGTTCGCACCAAAATACAAATGGACCTCAGAAACAATTGATGCATTCTTGAATGCATGCATGACGAACAATAGCTACCCCCCGGAGCTCATTGACACTGATATTCTACGATCAATAATAAAGACACTGGAGGACGCGGAGGCTACTCAAGTTTGCCATCGGATTCTCCAATGCTGCAAGTGGGAAGAAAGCCAATGTGGCTCCGAGACCATACCCAACATCCTAATCGCTGGGAGCGAGGAGAAGCATGTGCGCTTGGTCGCATCACTGCTTCCACGTTGCCAACCCTCCTATATTCCGACAGTCCTCAGTGCCTCAATCGAAAGCAAGAATGACGACCTGATCAACACCGTCCTCGAGGCATACCTCAAGCTTAACCCTTTCCGGAGTGGATTTGATAAGGAGGCACGGGAAGCACGCCGGTCTGACTCTGATTTACCCAAGTTTGTTTCTCCATTGGCCGTGGCGATCAATACTAGAAATGCGCCGCTTGTGAGAAAACTTGAAGAAGAGGGTGCGCTCCAGTATCCCTTAGACGAACATATGCCTTTTCACGATGTGATTGACGCGGCTGCACGAGTCGAGGATACCGAATATATAAGGAAAATCCTGCACCAAACTCATTTCAAATTTCTTGATCATGCATTGGAAGTCGCAATCCTCCACCAATTACACGAACTTGCATGTGAACTTTTCGAAGAAAAGCGTCCCTCGTATAGAAATCAGTCGGATCGAACGAAGCAGCTCCAACTTACAGCCATACGAGAAGGTAATTTTACGCTTGCGTATATAATTACAAACATCTGCAACCGTGGTATCGATCTAGGACGTGCAGCCGAAGCCTTTGAGCAATCTGTTCCCCACGACGTTAAATCGACCATAGAGCGCATTCTCAGGTTTTCCGGACGAGATATCACTAGGGAGCGATCTTTTATCCCAATGCCTGATCAATATAATTGGCCAGCTGCTAGGCGGAGAGAGTACCATTATAGGCTTTGTTACGCTATATCCAACTTCATTTACCAACTGGAAAGACCTTCTCTGAACGATATTAAGTGGTGCTTAAGAATCTCGATTTTTAAGAACGATCATCACATGGTCCAAAAATGGTTGGAGAAATGCCCCATGATTTGGGATGAAAACGTGCTAGTGGTGGCAGCACAGGGTCATCCAGGATCACTTCGTATTCTTTTAGATCATGCTCGTCGGTATAGATTTTATGGAGTAGCAAATTTCGGGACACCGGCTCTGGTTCAAGCAATCCGAGCAGGCGTCAACAACATTGAATGTTTCGATATCCTCCTCTCATCGGAATTGGTTGACCTCGAAGGTATATGTGAAAATGGACATCGCAACATACCCAAGCCATTTACGTGTGAGCCACTATCAAATGATACAAAGTCTTATGATTTAGTCGTAAGCCCTCTATTGGCAGCAGTGAAGGCTGATACCAAAGACGAGACTTCGAGCCTATTTTACACCAAAAAGCTCTTGACGGCTGGTTGTCGCCTACACTGCTATTTGAGGCATCACGCAGCCTACAAGTCTACCTTCCTAGAGGCCATTCGATCAAAAAGGATAGAACTTGTGTCTTTGTGTATAGAAAGTGGTGCTGATGTCAATGCCGAGGCATTATTTGGTATAACCCGAACGCCATTGCAACTTGCTGTAGAAATCGGAAGCTTTGAAATTATGAATCTACTTCTTGAGAAGGAGGCGGATGTCAACGGCAAACCTGCGGAGCGAGACGGTGGAACAGCTCTTCAATTTGCTGCTATCACTGGCAATTGTAATATTGCAGCCACGCTTCTAGCAAAAGGGGCAGAATTGTACGCTGCACCATCGGAAGAAGGCGGGCGGTGGCCTATTGAGGGTGCTGCAGAACACGGTCGCCTGACTATGATCGAATATCTCTTGACAGCAAGGAAGAATATTATCTCTACCCAAGATAATATCGAGACTGGTTTTGAAGACAAGCATTTTCGAAGGGCAATGGAACTAGCTGGAGCAAACAACCATGTTGCATGTGTTGAATTGCTTTCTATGCTCTCTGGAATACCTATCGAAGAGTCTTATATCGTTTTGCCTGCGCCACATAAAGATCCTAAAGCCCCTGATAACCCCTATGCCCCTTTTGATTGTTGCCTTTGATTGTTACGGATTGGATACTGTTGTGGGGATTAGGGGAACCAGAAACCGTGGCTCGGCGTAAATAATGTGTTGCTTTACGATAGATGGAGTTTTGCTTTTGTTTTTCTTAATCAGTCGGCGGTAGTTACGAAGATCAATAGGTTCCCTTATCTTATTTTATCTATATGTCTCCCATACAACCAACCAGTACGATGACTGGGTGCCGTAGACTGAAGACAGGCTTCAGTTCCTCAAAGCCTCATGCAACTGAGGGCAGGGATCTCCTCCATCCGTAGCTCAATATTCTTCTGTTACAGGACTCACTTATAACTACGTAACCGCTGATCGGAAGGAATGCCGACCTATAGAGGAAAGTATATGATGCTAAGTGAGGGTAAAAAACCAATGCTTCAACAGATAGGTACTATTCTAGCATAATAATCCCTTTGTTAGCAAAATAGCCTATGTTGTTTTATTACACATATTCGAAAGCTCTCTTAGTGTAGACCAACAATTGATTTGTTCATGAACAGAATAATGTTTTGACTGCATATATAAACTAGGACAGGCTCCCCCCCTCTATCAGCCCCTATCCTTCACTCATCACCATCGACTCTCAACATCGAGACAAGCCGAACATCAGGAAAACACCATCCCAAAGCAATAATCAAGCCATAGCCACTCAAAATGTCTCCCAAGTCCCACTTCCGTGGAATGGTGGGTGACCGATTCGCCGATACCATTGAAAATTGGGGAACTCAAATAACTACTACTGTAGCCGGCACTGCATTCGTCATTGTCCTGCTGCACATCGTTTTCGCCGGGAACTGGGCTGAGATTGTAGACGAGGGGTATGGCCGCCATCTGAACCTGATTCTCATGGCGTTCTTCTATCTCGGGTCTCTGCTCTTCCACACGGTTGAATATCTCGCTCTCGCTGCTCTAGTTATCGGTTTCGTGCTCGGCCTTCTCTTCCCGGCTCGGGTCTACCGCCGCGTCATCCGCGGCTCTCGATCCCCCTCAGCGGTCCCGCCTCAGGCTCTTACTCCTCTTAGCCATCTCGATGGTTGGGATGACGTGCGCCGTAGCTACTTTGGTCACCGCCTATGGCAATATGTTCGCGAGTACTGTTACACCGATGCCCAGACCCAGAACGTTGTTGGCATTTTGCTAGGCCAGGGCGAGCAAGTTCTTCTCCAGTGTCTGGTCGACGACCGGTTCCGCAGTGCTAGGATTCATGAGGCGCTTATGGCACTCTACAGCTACAATCAGTAAGTACCTCCTACCATTGCAACTGAATATGTGTAGTTAGCCTTGAGATCTATTAGGAAATAAAGGCTGGGTAAGTTGATTCAGGTGCCCCTGCATGTTTAACTGAAAACCAGTAAAAAAAAGAGAAAAAAAAAAGAAAGGAGAGTTGATATTGACTGAGGATGAAAGGCGAGTTTATCCCTATTATGTCCTTGTTTTTGCTATTTCCTAACACCAGTTATTGTTTTC
The DNA here is from genome assembly GCA_022578605.1 of Camillea tinctor. Classification (NCBI taxonomy): domain Eukaryota; kingdom Fungi; phylum Ascomycota; class Sordariomycetes; order Xylariales; family Graphostromataceae; genus Camillea; species Camillea tinctor. The sequence continues at coordinate 286,283 of MU394054.1, forward strand.
CAGAATAAAGAGAATTGCAAAATAAAAAGAATTTCCCAACTTATAAGCAAGGACAATAAGTTCTTTGAATTAGACTACATGTGTATAAGTGAAAGGCATTGTTCCGTTTTATTTAAATTTCATGTCCAAAATTTGTAGAATTGTAGATCAAGAGAACATGTGTAGTTCCTGAAAATCTAGGGAGGTTTTGACAAAGACGTAATGTTAGTTGTGCCTACGTAATAGCCTCAAGGAGGATATCTGAATCTGTAGTTGCCTATAGTAAAGGGGTATGTATGCTACTGCCTACCTATATAATCTGATACGCCCTCCATTTAGACATAGACATACTCCAAAGAACGCTATCTACTAATGTGACCCTATCTGTGGACAACTAAATAAAGTCAGTAAGATTCTAGACTCTACTCAGGTTCATTGCTTTACATAATTAAGCAGCCCCTGATCTCGGGAAAATTATCCCATGGGGAAGACCCGGGGCCCCGGGTTGGGGATGTGTCCTCCAACTGGCTATCCCGCAAGGGGTTTGACCATTGCAGTGGGAGGACGAGCCGAGCCTGTCCAGGCACCGCAAAGCTACCTTCGCATTCTACAGGTGCCTGAGACTAGGCATCTGACGGCGATGACGCTGTCCTGTGGCCTCTCTGCCGAGGCTGGCACGGGGAGATGAACCCTGCAAGCTACACTAATGTAGGACAGCGTTGATCGACTTGTCGCCATTGGATGCGGACGAAGATGCGGCTCTTCCCATCTCCGCGTTTTCAAGCCTGGGGGTGGTGGCCAACTACACTAGGTACCCTGCTACGCGCAAGTTCAGTGTTGACGCCAGAATAGCCTAGAGATCGGCTTACCGATTTTCACATGCAAATTGTCGAGTCGTAAGCAAGGAGTCTCAGAGGCGTGTCTGAGTGACAATAGAAAAGTACCAGGGCTACCCTACTTCGGGGATTCAAATACCTACTAGCAACCAAAGAAGTCGGACCATCAATCATTACCATTGTTTTCGACTTGAAAACAATGATCATCTGACGTTGACTTTCCTTGTCCGGGGGTTGTCTGCTTCGTCCGTATGCACACTAGGTACCATACCCAGCTGCCAGCATAATTACCCCGTATAACGTAACGGATCACATGTGAATCGTCTTACATCCTCCACTCGGTCTCCAAAACCATCCAAACCAACCAACCCAAGTTTCCCACAATTTACGAAATTGTTTCCAACGAAGACGCCGTCTCCCCGCAAATGCCAAAATATCCCCGTGGGAAAACTTTTTTTATTTTAAGACACAACGGGGAATAAGGGGGAAAGAGTCCATAACGGGACAGTTCACTTCTGTGGGGATAGAGGATTGAAGAGAAGGAGAAGAAGAGACAAAAGAAGGAAAATAATTCAAAAGCGGACTTCAAAAGGTTCAGGACCGGCGATTTTTGCCCCTCGGACTTAACTGCCACAAGCTGCGAGTCCCCATTATTCCCAATCTGGTAGGGGGTAAGTAAGGGACCTCGGCATTTTGGCCGAAGGCGTGCGCGCCGGCTAAGGGGGCTCCCCTTGGGTTAGTGACATCACCCTCGGCCAAAGATGCTACGAGACCACATGTACCTACAATTGGGGTGCGTCCCGTATGTATCGTACCAAGGTTTGTAAGTACCTGAACAACATGGAAATGCATGACATAATTGAATAGTGTACATTTGCCTAGGTCAGGTCAGGTACTTAAGTACTCCATACTTGATTCTATAAAAGAAGTAAATAATAAATAAAAACAACCTTTTATAGTTTAACAATATCTTTAGCAGTTCCAAGATTGAATGATTTATCAAAATATTTCTTTTTTCAAGTTATTGAAGCCCGTATTGGTGAAGTGAAGTGTTTACTGCTAAATACCTAACCTAGGTACCTACTTACAATATAGAATCAGTTCTAGTTGTCTATTTGTTGTTTAGAGTTTAGTCTTATGTACCTAACTAGAAGTGTGGTGTACCCAAAGTGCTAGGGGAAGGCAAGTGGGGAAAGCTTCTGGTCTCCAAACAAGAACCCCAGGCAACTCCCCCCCTTCCCCCAAAACTACTACGCTAGGTACATACAGTACATACAGTACATACATATGCACCTAGGTACCTATTACGACTAGGTAAGTTTAGCAACCTTACAGCGCCCATAGAATCTCTCTTTCTGCTTAAAAAACAGTGGAGGTACAAGTCGACCTCGGCTCATATGCTAAAGTTGCACGAATCAGCGTGTCAGCAATTCAAAGACTTGGGAACCGTCTGCGCCGAAATATCAACCCCCGACATTCCTCACCAATACTTCTTCTTTCTTTGAAACCTTACAACTAACTTTTCTTCTACTCTTTTCCCTCCTCGTCGTCTAATTCCCCATCCTACTCCTCTCTCTTCTTTTTTCTTTCCCTCTATCCATCTCCCTCCCTTCAACCAACAGGAATTGGTAGTAGTTGTCGCATTTGGTATCCCTTTTCTTAACAAGATGGCTCCGCGAGTGATTGTTGTTGGTGGTGGTTGTAAGTTTCGCACTCCCTTTTCTCTTTCTTACTCTTACTCTTACTCTTACTTTCACTCCCATACTCAATTGTTCACGCGATGAGGACAATGATGAGCTGACAATTTATACGCAGTGTCCGGTCTTAGTGCCGCGCATACCATTTACCTAGCTGGCGGCAACGTAGTCGTTCTTGACAAGCAGAGTAAGACCTAACCTAGAAGAGTCGTGTTGTAGGTTTTCACACCAGTCTAACACGGCGTTTCTCTAGGTTTCTTCGGTGGCAACTCAACAAAGGCCACCTCAGGTATCAACGGTGCCCTAACCCGAACGCAGGTTGATCACGGCATTGCGGACAGCGTAAAGCAGTTCTACGATGATACCCTCAAATCTGCCAGAGATAAGGCCAGACCCGATCTCATCAAGGTTCTCACCTACAAGTCTGCTGCCGCCGTCGAGTGGCTCCAGGATGTGTTCAACCTAGATTTGACTCTGGTTTCGCGACTTGGGTAAGCATTTAGATAAATCTACAACATAGCATGGCAATTCGCTAACACCTCGTAAGTGGACACTCCCAGCCCAGAACTCACAGAGGCCACGATGCCAAGTTTCCCGGTATGGCCATCACATACGCTCTTATGCAGCGGTTAGAGGAGCTCGCCGAGACCGAGCCCGAACGAGTACAGATCATCAAGAAGGCCCGCGTAACGAGCCTGAACAAGGAGGGCAACAGGGTCACCGGTGTGCAGTATGAGGCAGATGGCGAGACAAGCAGCCTGGACGGCCCCGTCGTTCTGGCTACTGGTGGATACGCCGCAGACTTTAGCGACAGCTCGCTGCTGAAGCAGCACAGGCCCGACACCTACGGGCTGGCTACGACCAATGGTGCCCACGCCACCGGTGATGGCCAGAAGATGGTTATGGCCATCGGAGGCAACGGAATCGACATGGACAAGGTCCAGGTCCATCCCACCGGTCTAGTCGACCCCAAGGATCCCGGCTCCAAGTGGAAATTCTTGGCTGCCGAGGCTCTCCGAGGTGAGGGTGGTCTGCTGCTAAACGCTGATGGTGACCGATTCTGCGATGAGCTGGGTCACCGTGATTACGTCTCGGGCATGATGTGGAAGGAGAAGGACAAGGGCAAGTTCCCTATCCGCCTCATCCTCAACTCCAAGGCCTCCAACACCCTTGACTTCCACACCCGTCACTACTCCGGTCGTGGCCTGATGAAGAAGATGACCGGCAAGCAGCTCGCCAAGGAGATCGGCTGCACACCCGAACACCTTCAGAAGACCTTCACCACCTACAACGCCATTGCTGAGGGCAAGCAGAAGGACCCGTGGGGCAAGAAGTTCTTCCACAATGGGCCCCTGGACATCAATGACGATTTCCACGTCTCTCTGATGGAGCCTGTCCTTCACTTCACCATGGGTGGTGTCGAGATCAACGACAAGGCTCAGGTCCTGAACCAATCCAAGCAGCCTTTCGAGGGTCTATTTGCCTGCGGTGAATTGGCTGGCGGTGTCCACGGTGCCAACAGACTGGGTGGTTCCTCGCTTCTGGGTTGCGTCGTTTACGGCCGTGTCGCTGGTGATTCTGCCAGCAACTACCTCTTCCAACAAGCTCTCTCCGGTGCCGGAGGTGCTGCCCAACGTCTGGGCCAGATTTCTCTACACATTGACCCTTCACAGCCGGGCAAGATTGCCGTCGAGTGGGGCGGTGCTTCAGGTTCGTCGCCAATTATTGGTCAACATACAAGTGCCGCTGGCCCTACGCCAAATGCTGACTCCGGGAAGTCTCCTCAGCCGGCAGCGAAGCCCCAGGCCCCCAAGAAGTTTGAGGTGCCCGAGAAAGAGTTCACGATAGAAGAGGTGGCCAAGCACAACAAGAAGGACGACCTGTGGGTCGTTGTCAAGGGTGTCGTCATGGATCTATCAAACTGGCTTGACGAGCATCCCGGTGGTCCCCAGGCCATCATGAACTTCATGGGTCGCGACGCTACAGAGGAGTTTGAGATGCTGCACGATGATGAGGTCATCCCCAAGTATGCGCCACAACAGGTAATAGGACGGGTAAAGGGCCAAGAAGTCACACTTGAGTTTTAAGGTTCCTTATGCTTCTCATCCCCGGATTAATTAAACTTGTGGGTAGTGGGGTTATTGTCTATTCATGACAAGCATTGCTATGCTCACAATCTACCACCTGCCAGCCCGCCTATTATATGTATCGCGTTAGAAAAAGCAGGAGGGTTTGACGCATCATTAACATCATTATTATTATCATCATCATCTATCCATCTATCCTCTCCGCCGAATTTGCAGGATCCGTCTAAGGAGGAAAAGAAAAAGAAAGTTATTATCTGGGCTGGGGAAACTTTTCTTGAGGCGCTTCTTCACGTCGTTGAACTTTTTTGGTCTCTATCACGTTGATTTCTCGTCTTTTTACCATGCGCGCACGCATCATTGTTATTGTTATGTACCCCCTTGTATAGGTTATTCGATAGGTACTGGATAAGGTGTTATCTTTATATATCAGTATATTACATATACATGTGTATATCAAAATAGTCTTGACGCTTTGAAATGAATTAGGTGATAACTGATGGGGTTTGATCGTGATGAGATGCCAGTGCTGAGTTTTTGAGATGGGGTGTGTTGGTAGGGAGGTAGGTAGGTGGATAGCTTGCTGATGGGTTGGGTCGTGATGTAGGTGCGTAGGGAGAGGGGAGATTGTGCTGGATCTTGCTGTGCTGTGACTTGGAGTTTCTATGTACACTCGTACGTGCGGTGTAGTCTGGCTTCATATCGAGTCGGGCAGAGATACTTTGCCCTTATTCCCGATACTTGCTACAGGCTAGTTATCTCTCGTGTATCGTAATGTAATCAATCAATTTAATCGCTCTTCGGCGGATGGGAGTTTCGTCTACGGATATGAAGATTTCTAGGTTAGAGGAAGAGGTGGCTGTTTTAGCTCTCCCTTCCCTCTTTTCTTTTTTTTTTTCTCTTTCTTATCTTGTAGTTGGGAAGAGGGCGGAGGAGTACTATGGATGGGTGGTTTTTGGATGAGTTTGGCGGATGCGAGGGTTGTGAGGGTTGTGAGGGTTAAGGTTGATAGGGGGTTACGGTTGAGAGAGGTGAAGGGCTGGTATATGTCTAGATGCCTGAGTAGGTATAATCATACTACTTACTTCTTGGTGAGCTGTAAATCATCGGTACATCTACTTTGGTGGTGAAGCCCGAGTTCCGGACAACAGCGGAAGGGAAGGGAAGGGATGGAATGGGGATAGAGGTATATCGGATACAGATGGTATCTACATTATTTAGTGGGAAGGATACGCTGAGGTGGACTTGTGTATGAGAAATTCAGGGTATAGGTATGTAAAGGAGAGGAAAGGGGAAAGAAGGTTTATTGTATAGGACTGGCTAGCTGAATGGAACGAGACGCCATTGTCCTATCTGCTTGGTTTACAGGACTTCGTCAGCGTACGTAGAGATGAGGCTTCGATTACAGGAGAGTCAGAGTCTAAGTAGGGCGCGGGATCTGTTGTGTATATACATTATATCACTAGGTTGACTATATACGGAAGCCTTCTCTGAACAAGGCTTAGATGTCGAAAAGGCCATCGTTTATAGTGATGGCCTCTGGTCACCTTGTTCTATTCTAGCTAGGAGTGTTCGCCTTGTTCTCTCGTGGCCAGAGGTGATGGTAGGGTGGTTAAGTGATGACAACCCCTATTTGTGGTTCTTGAGTTTGATATCTCCCCTTTTACTTGATGATCTAATAAATACTACTTAGACCTATATGTGACATGTATATAAATATTAGGGCAACGCATCGGACTCCTAGTAGTTATAAAAAAAGGAGGGGAGTTATCTGGCTACTCTGAAAATCACGTGCCAGAATCGAGGCATATTTCTACGCAAAGCATGTTTAAGGGGAAGACGTAAGCTCATGATGCCTTAGTAACTATTTACGTGTCCTGCATATCATACCTACGCTGATACCTGATGGAAATTTCATAGATTTAAAACGAGCCACGAGTAGAACTCACACGAGTTTCCTCATCGTAGTTTCTACTGCTATTAGATACTAGGGTTAGGTATATACTCTTATTTCTTAAATCCTTCGAAGGAGATCAATACCTGCAGTGTTTCTACCTCTGTTCTGCATTTTCCCGTTCTCTAGAAAAAGAAGATCGAAGTGACACAAGACTTGATATATTTTCTCGACGAGAGGTGCTAAAATCGGGTTCAATAGAATATCATACGTTCAGGGATATATCACAAATTAGGAAAAAGGCTTGGTGGGCCGTTACGACGATGTGTTCCCGTCATACGCAATTAGTAAACTATTTCGAGCCTGCCCGCTTACCTGGGTTATATAGATTCGATGCTCGGGACCGGATGTTGTCGTACTGTGGCTTGTATCCCCGGCCTTTAACCCCTCCTAGTGCCCCCCCTTACACCGGAAGAGACATGATATTCGTTTTCGTGCCAATGCCAACATGAGCCCATTGCTGAAGACACTAGGAGTTGATAATCTATATCCTATGTCATCAACCGGTATTCTACGCACCAACTAAAGCCCTTTTATCACCCCACCAGCGGCTTTCTCAATAGTGTCGGGTCAACTTGGAAGGAGAGTAGACATCGCATGATCTTGTGACGTATAATATATATTACCTAGATGAAGTAGCAAACAACGTCTATGTGAGTGTGAAGTCAAAATGTTATCAGGTACTTTACATGAGATGTGCTATAGACTACTTCAAGTATCTGGCCATACCATTCGATACGCCTGAAGTTGTCCCTGATATGATTTCAAGAGCTGTAATGTACGCATGAACAAGATTCTCGATGGCTGTTTGTCCGGGTCTGCGGGCATCCCTTCCCACCCCTATAGGTCGTGATACGTAGCGATGCGGCATATTCCATGTCTGTCTGGGGACGCTGTGTGCCTCGAGCATCCGGTGAGTAACCAGCAATAACGTGGCAAGCCAGGGCGGGTAGTATACTGAGGTGTGTGGGATCACGGATCAGCAGTCAGGATGTGAGTTGGGATATAGTATCTCTATCCTGTGAAGCTGCCCCATTTGGTGTCCCTTGCTGGTTGACGTATGCTGTGCTCCCCCCTCCCCTTAGTTGACTTCTCGTCATTGGCGGTCCAGATTCCCGGGCAGATAGGCTACATGTCACAGTAAGGGAGGACGAAGAGCGTTTGAGTTACAGTTAGACTATTGACTGTTTATTGATTATTTTCGTCCTTATGAAGCCTAGATGCGTGAAAAGCTTAAGAATACATAGAAACTAGGTAGAAGGTTTCGACCACTTGGGCCGGCTTATATACTCTTGCACTTCCTAGCTGGGCTCATCTCTGTCAGGGGCAACGATGGACACGTAATCTAAATCCATCAGGATAGAGTTATCCTACGTCAAAATTGTTGAAGGAATCGTTAAGATGTAGGGCGCAAAAGCTTGTACTTACCTACATAAATGGACATCTTGATTTCTGGGGCCAGGGACAGGGGAGAAGGGAGTTGGGCAAAGTGATTACTTGCATACACATAGATAGTGGTATAATTAAAAATCTCATTGGAGCAGATGGCTTGAAGAATTCTGTCTATCAATGTAGTAGCCGCCGCAGCATAGTCAACTTCCCCGGTTACCTCTACGGCAGTTTTCCTTTTTCATGCAATGTTTTCAATCTAGGCGCCTACGCATAGCTATCCGGGAAACCCCCAAACATCCGTATGGATCATCTCTGTGTTCCCTCAAGTTCGAATACCCATCTATGGAAGAAGGCTGGGGAAGAAGAATTGCACAACTGTGGTCAGACAAGGGGCGGAGGGAGCACTCTTGCCTGTTGTGTGGAACTATGTGCACGGTAGATCGAAAGGCTGCGTGCAACGCACAACGTGTAGGCAGAGCAGTAGGTCACGCAGCAAGACACATATGACAAGGCACGGGTGCTTACCTGAGAGAAAGGCATGTAGCAGCCGCGCCTAAGTAGCATTTACGGACAGTCCGAGCTGGTTCATGGGATGACCCCCACTTCGTCGTCACTCATGGAGGAAGGTTAGTTCTGTAGGATTCCGCGATAATTTATGCGGGTGATGTGGCTTCGGAGAGCGTGATTCACAACTAGGTATCAAGGGTCTGTGTTTCGGTAAGGCAAACCCTTGGGTGAGCACAGAAGCTTGATGGCCGTTGAAGCCGAGGCATCGACGAGGCTACCGTGCGATTGCACGTTATAACTTCAACTGCAAGGGGGAGAAAGACAGAATCTCTCGAGGGCGAATGCCAGGGAATTCTCATGACCGGATCCGTACCCCTAGACGATAAGGTATACTTGGATCAAAGGTTTCCCTTTTTTTTTCTCCCCCTTCTCGACACGATAAAAGGGTGCTAAGTTGGACTTCCAGATATGAACCCGGATCCAAGAGATGGCGTCCGTTATCCACAATAGCCTATTAGATACCCGTGACTTGCAGGGCTACCATACTGGAAGGGTTTACACGGTATTAGTTAGAAACTTGGGACCAAAATCCGAATTTGATCATATATTCGGGCTTTTCGTCAGGCCCCCAATGGTATTGTGTCACCATCCAGGGGGCAACTTGCTACGGAGAAGCAAGGAGAATTGGTGACAGCATCACTAACGTGTGATGATAACAACATCGAGGCATGCTGCATCAGAATTACAACGAGCTCGAAATTTAAGCGTAATCCTTTTTTTTTCAACGTTCCCCTTTGGACATCTCATTCTCGAACGACGTCGGGATCGGGATGCTGAGGAGCCGTACGCATAAAATTAACCCATCCTCGGGATATCACAGACCGGGGGTTCCGCACAATACGGTTGTTCCCCCCTCCCCCCTTTCAACCACGGTAGGTAGTTCAGTGAGCATGAAGCTAACGGCTATTGCGTGAATCACTGAACCAAATCGAGGATAATTCAAATGAGCCGCGGTTTTCCTAAGCAAGCCATGACCTTATTCTGACGGGGAGCGAGAGTGAGTGGTGGGTTGCACCAAGTGGTAATGCAAAGTCGAAAGGAATGCATCATACAACGTCAGCAGCAGGTGATGGGGGAGAGGCACTTGGGCAAAGGATGATCTCGTTTGCGGGCCATCGCTAATAGTGTGTAAAGGACAAGACCTTGTTGGTGGTTGGCAGAGGACCATATCGAATGATTTGGGGGGGTGCCATTCCGATTGGATTGGCGGCGGGTCAGTCAAACTTGGGATATTGCTTTCGCATGGTCGCGGGTCCCGGGAAGCCAGGGATGGTCCAGTATGTGTGTGAGCTGATGCTAGATTCAGCACGTTATGTGGCTCGCCATTTGGAATATTACAAAGTGCCTACATATGCGTAGATAGGGCAGGACAAGGATATAGGACAGAAGAGGAGAGGAGAGGATAGGAGGGAATAGAGAGAAGAGAGGGGGTTTAATTCTGATTGCCGGGATCACAAGAGGATGATGATAGTACCTAACCTAGGTAATACCTAGCCTAGCACTATCTATCTCCCATGTGTAATGTAAATGTAAAGAGAATATATATATATGTATAAGTGTGTACAGGATTATTCTTTGGAATAGGGATGTATGTATTGATGGATGTTGATGTAGTATGTAGGTATTAGGTAGTGTACTAGATTAGATAGGTAAGTTATAAGTCTAAATGTGAACGGACTAACAAAACTTGAACCTTCAAATTATTAGGTATATGAATATGTAGTACCTAACAACCTGGTTAGAGTTTACCTAGTCTATGTAGGTAGTACGGAATAGGGTTCAATAAGTGCCATGTCCCAATCAGTCTATACTACTGACCTATCTTATCCCGATAAAGCTGCAGGCTGCCCTAAACTTCCTGACTTAAACACCCTCACTTACATACGAGTAACCTCACTTACATACTATGTCCATACTTGACTTAACATTGAACCTTCAATAGGGTTTGGTACTAGAGCTATCAATTGATATGTTCGGTAGGTAGTACTCACTACATAATATCATCAGGTAAGTATGTAGTGAACCTACTATAATTTCTTACTACCTATCTTCTCATGTCTAGGTATACACACCGGTGAATGTGTGGCTGATGTCAGTTTTCGGAAACCCTGTTCTTCCTGAAAGGGAGACAGAGAGAGAGAATTTCGGTCTGCAGCACGCGAGTAATGGGGTCTGAATGACCAAAGTTATTAATTAATATCAACTTAGTCTATTGATGTATGTAGGTAGAGGTATGTAGGCAAGTCTATACTACAACTAGGTATTACAAGTACTACCACTAACTACATAAAGTGCTAGCCACTAATAGTTTAGGAGGTGACTGGGTGACAAAAGACCCTTTGACTCTTTGGATAATTTTCCCCGCAAACCAGTGCTGCAGCTTTCCGGGGACCCCCCATCAACTTATCCAGAACTACACTAGTGTAGCACAAGGTCAGGTCACTTGTCACCACCTGGGCTCTCTAGTTGTAAGTGCAGTGTAGTACCTAACATATCTCAGATGTAAGACTATGCACATAAGTAACCTAAATTAGTAGACTAGAAATACTAGGAGGCAGGCACACTTGTCTATTGGTGTTTTAAGTTAGACTAGGTTAGGTAGGTTAGTCAGGTTAGTCAGATTTTATGAGTACTTTAATTTTTTATTCTATCTCATCCTTTTCCAACCCTTTCCCTTCACCCGTCTCTGTTTTACCCCGGCAGCCGGGTAGACACACACACATCACACCCACCCACACCCACACCCACCTCCCTCCCTCTCTCTTTTTTTCTTGTGAGTGTAATGGGGAAGAGAAAACAGACATCAAGCTAAGAACATGACGAAAGACATTGATGTCTTTTCCCAGGTCTGTGCTACCCACGAAAGCTAAGACAAGCAGCAAGTCGGCTCTCTGCATCTCCCCGGGATCTAACCACACACATATCCCATTACACACATGTGCATCCCTAGCAACTTTTCTACACTAGAAGTCAAAAGATTGAACCCCGTTTCTGTCAGTGAGTCGATCAATCAATCAGGTCGTTAGTCACTCTGGTTGTGTATCTCTCTCTCTCTGCCTTACAGAAACAACCCGGATACCACCCATCCACCCTTGAGAGATCGTGGACCACAGCTCCGCGAAGATAACCTCATCTTGGCAAGTGCACAAGGCAAAAGGATTAAAGACAGATAAAAAGAAGATACATGGTGGTTCGAGCAAGGGCCAAGTCGATGAAGCACAAGGAGGACCAAGTGACCTGCTGAATAGAGTAATTGCTCATGTCACTCTCCCACCAGACATAGGCGATCCCATGCACTCAGCGAAGATCATTATGGTACATACATCAACTTACTATACACTGAAGGAGAGCCCGATACCACTCTCACCTTACTGCTCACCTACGACGCCTATCTCCATGTGAAGGTACAGGTAGGACTGGCATTTCGATATATTAGATGCCGAAGAACAATTAACCACTGAGACAGAGCTACACAGATACAGAGAATAAGAAGAAGGAAAAGAAAAAGAAAAAAAAGAAAAAAAAAGCATTCAACTAATTATTTACATTTCCACCACCACCTCTAGCTAGCCACTTTATACCTAGTTCCCGTTTTTTTCTCTCTCTTTCTCTCCCTGTCTTCCCATCTCTCACTCATTATACTACACTACTAATTCACTAGACGATATTAGTGAGAATTCGAAGTACTCCGTACATACAATACAACTGAAGACCACCACCACTCCCCTTAAGAAAAATAAAAAGGAGGGGGCTGCTTATTCTTTTTTTTCTCTTTTTCTCTCTCGTCTGCATTTGTAGTTGGGTTCATTTTCTCAAGCCACATTACCTAAATCTGTCGAGCTCCGTGGTCTTGTATCCTGTACGCAACCTATCAACCTGTCAAGCCCAGCAAGCCCAGCAAAGGCCCAGCAGAGGCTAGGCCAAACGAGGCGGTAGACACCACACGAGACAACTGCACGGATCCTGACAGACAGCGAATAGGCGGACGGGCTAGAGACCAGGATGGAATTCCCAAATCTTTTCATCTTCTCCCCCGACTAGACAGAAACTCGCTTAAGCACGCCCTCCTCTAGACCAATCAGACGTGCGTCTAAGTCGTCGGCCCTCGCAGCCTGTTCACCCTGTTCACCAACTTTCCTCGTGGCCCCCGGCCTCTCCCCATTGCCCCAGCATCGTGCTGATCCTGTCCGATCTTGGGCTCTGGGCCCTTTTTGCGTTCTTCCCTCCCGCTTTTTCTTCGCTGGCTTTTTTTTCTCCACCCTGCAACTCAACTCGCACTCTATCTATTATTACCCATTACCCATTATCGTTTTACCCATTACCCACTATCCTCTATCAATGGGAGCGGGAGCCCGCAAAATTCAACGTCAACGTTAACGTCAAACGTCCACCCCTTCCATCGACCTCGAAACCCCCATCCACATCGCCCAAATTCTCATCGACTCGTAGCAGCGCTGGCTTGACGTCGAAACTTCATCCACCATGGCGATAGCCATGGGCTGGCACAAACCCGACAATGTTGCCGGCTCTTCCGCGCCGGCCATCATGGTCGGTTTGTTCGTAGCGACCGGTGGTCTCCTGTTCGGTTACGATACTGGGTGAGTCCCAACCCCATACCAAAACCTCCCACCTTCGAAGCGTGCCTCGATATATCGCCAATTGTCTACACTTCAATTCCTTTCTTTCTCCATCTTTGCTAACCGTAGCTATGTCGCCAATAGCACGATAAATGGCATTCTCGCCATGACGTCTTTTAAGGATCAATTCAGCACTGGTTATATAGACACGAACCACCAAAAGAACCTCACACCCGCACAAATATCCATCACCGTCGCGATACTGAGCGCTGGAACCGTCGCCGGCGCACTCATCTCCGCCCCCTTTGGCGATTGGATCGGTCGTCGAATATCCATCATCGCCTCCATTGGCGTTTTCGTCGTCGGCGTTATATTTCAGATCTGCGCCAATGCGATTCCCATGTTATTAGCCGGCAGGTGTGTTGATGTTGAAAATCACCATGTTTCATGCCCCTGGGTCATGTGTATTGATTCGTTTCTCCAGGTTTTTTGCTGGTGTTGGTGTGGGATCCGTCTCCGTCCTCGTACCTCTATACCAGTCTGAGATGGCTCCGAAATGGATTCGGGGTACGCTCGTCTGCGCGTATCAATTGTCTATAACGTGCGGTCTCCTTGCCGCTTCGATAGTCAACCTTCTAACGAGCGATCTCAACGGCTCGTCTGCTTATCGAATTCCAATCGGCCTTCAACTCACCTGGGCCTGCGTTCTCTGTCTCGGTCTGCTTATTTTACCAGAAACCCCTCGATATCTGATCAAGTGCGGCGACAAGCATGCCGCTGGTTTAGCTCTTAGCCGACTGCGACGTCTCGATATCACACACCCCGCCCTTGTTGAGGAACTAGCCGAAATCGAAGCAAACCACGAGTACGAACTTGCGCTCGGCTCTGCCACGTATCGTGATGTATTCTGTGGCACGCCACACCTCGGTCGCCGCCTACTTACCGGTTGCGGTCTTCAAATGCTTCAGCAGCTAACCGGCATCAACTTTATCATGTATTATGGGACTACCTTCTTTAAGAGCGCTGGTGTTTCAAATCCATTTCTCATCTCTCTCGTCTTGAACGTCATAAACGTCGTCTCGACCATCCCGGGATTGTTTGTCGTAGAGTCGTGGGGTCGTCGCAAATTACTCATGGTTGGCGCGATAGGCATGGCCATTTGTCAACTAATCATCGCTATAATTTACACAGCTGCCGGCGAGGGAATGCAGCCACTAATTGCCGAGCTCCTCATCACGTTCCTTTCGATCTTCGTTTTCTTCTATGCCGCTTCATGGGGGCCTGTCGCCTGGGTCGTTACCTCCGAAATATACCCTCTCAAAGTCCGAGCGAAGTCGATGTCGATATCAACAGCGTCCAACTGGCTTCTCAATTTTGGCATAGCGTACGGCACGCCGTTTTTGGTAGAGGAAGGAACAGGGTCTGCGTCTCTAGGTGCCAAGATATTCTATATATGGGGCGCTTTCTGTGTCTTGGGCGGCATATTTGTATACTGCATGATATATGAGACCAGCAAAATCAGTCTCGAACAGATCGATGAGATGTACGAACGCGTGCACTTTGCATGGAAAAGCAAGGAGTTTGTTCCTAGCTGGAGCTTCCAACAATTACGCGATGATGGGTTCGCCGACAGTGGTATCCCGCCACCCGAGCACGAATTGGAACCCTCGCGGACAGGCTCAACTACAGATACAAGCATACAAACGATACACACAGACACTAATCATGAAGAAAACCAATCTGAGGAGGACAAAATTATCCATCAAATGGGTATGGGTAACGTCGACTTCAGCTATTAGGTCTCCAAAATAAACGACAGCATCATTGGGCTAGTAAAGAAAAACAACAAACAAAAAAATGATTAAAAAATACAAATCAAAGTATCCCCTATCCTCGAGGCCACCGTTACCTCCCCGCACGACTTTTCCGAGGTGCCCAGTCCCTTTCGAATTATATGTTGGATATATATATATCAGCGCTGGAGTTTAACGTGACGGAGTTATACGGAAACAGGGATTCTAGGGCCAAAGGGTGCGGACACAATCGACACCAGGTTTCTTTCAGGGGCCAGGTCTGGCTGGGGTTGGGGTCTGAATTTTTTTTTTCCGGTTACGGTGTAAAGGAACATCATTGCTTTCGGGGAATCGGTTATCACTACGAAACAAACTACTTGGGGCGCTTGTTTGTTTTTATTGGAATTATGGGCTCAACGGACGATGGTTTCTACGGTTTTTTTCTTTTAGGGAAAAGGGGAGAAAGGAAGGAAGAGGAGACATACCCATTACGACTCTACAAGGAGCCTTGTTTTTCATATTTGAGAGGCCCTCTCGTCAGTCTAGATGGACAACTATCATCATTCATGTTGGAGCATTTATGTACGGCTGTGATAGCCTCCCGTTTTAACACTACTCGTGTTTTCTCGAGAGGCTCGAAGATATTACGTGTATCATGAAGCTTGGGCTATATTGTTCGGTAGGGGCCGATCAAATCATATCATGTGATTGTATATGAATGGCGGTTTTAACAAATCTAACCTATTTGCATATCCGCTGTATTGGGTTGTTATTAAAAGTATACTAGGTCATATATTTTACATCTTGAAAACGTGACATGGTGTTTATGCTTCATCTGGTTCACATAGTAAGTGATGATAGACAAAGTAAGCATCGTAGGGATGCCTGCCATGACCCTTGTATACTGGGGTAGGTTAGGTTACTTCGTATGCTACTTGGAGAAGAATCAGTTGGGTCGATATCGAGGTATGTAGTTCAAGTTGGTCACTTAAACTCCGACACCCTGGGTATATATCAAAATACATTTAATACTCTGGACCTTGTTCCCGTCTCTCTCCCTCTCTATCCTTCCTTTCCTCCATCTATCTCGTGAAGTCCCCTTCCTCCTTCGAAACCAACCTCCCTTTCATTCTCAGTCTTTCTGTTCCGTCTATTTCCCCTTTCCACCCATCTCGCGCTATAGACAAGGCACTAGGCCAGCTAGCTCCCCCTCGTTTTTAGTATAGTAATAATAATCGTCTTTCAGGGTTGGTTTTTAGCAGTACATGGGTTTAGATACATAGTATACTATTATAAAATTTTGGCCATGGGGTCATGGGCATGTTTACTACCCCCTGCTAAACTATCTGCGGGTTAGACTAGGCTGGAAACTAGTCGTCAACTAGCAGTTTTGCGGCAGCGCATTGAAGCGAGTACGTAATGGAATTTAGGAATAGAATAGATATCTTGTGTCTACTAATGAACATAGCTTATGGGAGACTACTGGACTGGGAGAGGGTGGTAGGGAGGCAGAGGTAAGGGGTTTTTCTTGAAAAGCTAGCCTTCTATATTGGTGTATTGAACGTTGGTAACATACTTACATACGTGCAGTATATACTTCTCCAGGGCTCTACATCCATATGATGTTATGACTTAAGGGTTTCCAATAGTAGTGCTGAAATACTAGATACCCGTTGCTAATTTTATCGATTCATCTATTGTGTAATAGAAAGATTTAGTCGCCTTCCATACTTTAGCTTAACCACAAAGCGTCAATAGAACAAGCCCCCCCCTGAAAAACTAAAACAGTTGTTTACCTAAGTTAGTTTTCAATATACCGTCTTGCTAAGTAGTTTTTTGTGTGTCATATGGATATGGATGTTGCCTATTGCTTGGAGAGCATTACATAGTATGAGATATGCAGGTGAGGCAAGTTACTCGTGTGAGAGTGTATACACTACCCTATTTTTCAGAACCCCTGGGTTTTCCTCGACCCTCTCCACCCTCCCCTCCACCCCCCTTTTTCTTCTCCACAATCCCACATCCCGCTTGTAAGACGGGTCATTTATCTAGACCCCGACCCCTCTCCAACCCCGGGTAACCTAGGTAGATAACTTACTTACATACACTATGCTGTACGTATATCGATGTCCTTGTATACTATAACTAGAGCCGTTGAGTTAAATGGATAGGTAGATAGGTATAGAATATCTACTGAATTAGGTATGTACACAAGAAAGCTGCTACAATTGAAAACATCTCTCTCCGCGGGCCCCGGCCCCCTACCGGACAAGTCCCTCTCTCCGCGCCGAGATAAAACCAAGATGTATAGAACAATCTATTAAGTATTTATTTATGGGACTCTGTGTTTTTGACATGTGCTATCGCCTCGTCTCGCCCTTGGGTATATTGGGATTTCCTTCTCATGTTCCATCTCCCTCCTTTTTGGTTTCTCCGCTCTCCGTAGTGTTTACCTAAGTCTATTTTCTCGAGTTCTCTCCCTTCTTTTTACTTCTCTCTCTATCTTTTACTTTAAAGTCTTCTCTAGATAGGGGAGTTTATTTAGCTATCTGATGATTAAACAGATCACGTTTCTAATGTACTCACTACGACGCTACGTGAGAGCAAGAAAAGATCAGGTATTATTTCATGGGGTCATTAATAGTAAAAAAGTGGTTTTGTTCCCCTGCCCGGGAATAGGTGCATCTGTATCACTATAGGATTTCCAATGCGTCACACATGATTCGGTATAGTCCCGACAGCGTAACCTGATAGTATTACCTCAAAAAGAGAAAAAGGAAATACGACGAAAAAAAATGGAAGTATACGCTTCCTCGCTTACGCACCAACCTCGTGTTTGAGGCTGATCAAAGAATAAAGAACCCTAGAAGAGAAAAGGGGAAAACGCGAGCAATCCAAAACATGGGGTTGAGACAGAGACAAGACGGGGAAGATGCTACTACACCTGAGAATTAAAAAAAACGTGGCAAAGTCGGTTTCTTCATAAAACTTGAAAGGGGGTGGGTGTGGAAGAGAAGGTGTTATTTCGGTGGTTTTGAGTGTAGCTACATAGGTAGGTCGCTGATTACGTAGGGCGAAGGGGTAAGTTGCGAGGGGAGGGCGGTTGATAGGTAGTATGTGCATCATGACACTCCTCTGATATTACCCCAGACGCATTCCCGTACGTATACAGGCAAGCGAGTATAGAACAACGGCCCTTTACGCAGGTCGATATGTACGTGGGTTGTGTGTGTGCATGGGCTAGGCTGAGTTTTTTCTATAACGAGCACATGTCATCTCGGCATCACTATGATTAGCTTGCCCTGCAGGTTCCCAGATCTTGGAGCTTATACATTGTGTCTTTTTTATTATTCGATTATTATACATACCCAGACAGGGAATAGTGGAGGAGGGAAGGAGTGAAACTTAAAGTCAATTCTCTCTCTTGTCTCCGCCCTTCCGCCTTCCGTCCCCCCTAATCGTAATAGCAGGCCCGAAACCTGGAGTGACGATATGCAGACCAACTACCCTAACCCTGTCTACCTATACCCCTTTCTGCACTCTACCCCGTACCCTATGTATGGCAGGTATGCATGTGCATTGCATACACACATGCGCGCACGTATGCAATGATTCTAAGCGACGACAACTAGCAATATACCGTCCCTTCCTCCCTATAGCCACCCGCCCCCTTTTTCATTATCAACTCCGGTGAAAAAAAAAATCAGAGCTGAAAAGATCAAAAGAATTTTGAAGAAGAAATTCCTATTACCCGTTTCCGGTCCCCTTTGAAACCG
Source organism: Camillea tinctor (assembly GCA_022578605.1). NCBI lineage: Eukaryota > Fungi > Ascomycota > Sordariomycetes > Xylariales > Graphostromataceae > Camillea > Camillea tinctor. Next base: position 304,938 of record MU394054.1, read on the forward strand.
GGTTTCATGCAGTGCTTTTAATATGCCCAGTCTGCTCATCTATCCATGTGAACAAAAAATTCGATCTCTCTTTTTTGGATCTCTCTTTTTTGGATCTCTCTTTTTTGGATCTCTCTTTTTTGGATCTCTCTTTTTTGGATCTCTCTTTTTTGGATCTCTCTTCCTTGAGAATAAAAAATAAAAGCACACCTCCCAAGAAACCCAGTACCGTACTCCCGTGCAAGTGTATGGTGCGTATACAAGTACAGTAGGCAATGAAACAGAGAGTAAAAAAACAGAAAGCGAAGATGGGAGAACTGCATAGCCAAGTTCGTCCGTTCGTCCCCCTTTACCCCTGATGGGCCAAGTAAGCAAAGAAGAGTAGCACCATCCAAACCACTCTCCAGCTTGTTGTCCAAATCTCCCTCCCAATGAGGCCGAGTGTCGACCGTTGCCGCGATGCCGGCTTCCATATGTCGTTCCGCGCCTTGTCGTAGTATCCATCCCTCCTGATCTCAATGCGAGGGCCTCGGTTCTGGCCCCAGCCCCACTTCCCCGGAGCTGGCTTGCCTTTAGGTTTAGGTGAGGCATTGCGCGCGTGCGCTACTAGCCCGTGGGAGAGGGAGGGGCCACGGGGTCTGGTAGATGTGCGGGCCGATGGGAGATTCGATGCGGGGGTAGCCGAGGATGTGGATTTCAGGTGGTAGACATCTTGGTCGTCGGTCTCGGTCTTGGCCTTGAAAATGGGAAGCACCGCTGATGGTGGATTCTGCACAGGGTCAAGCGCGAACGGCTCGAGCTTGAGCACTGGCACAAGAACAGCCCGCGCAGCCAATACCAAGAGACTTAGAACCCCCAGAACGGCATAGGTAAGAAATGTCGAGAGTTGATTCGGCAGTAAGCAGAGGTGAGTTTGTATAGTTTTCGTAGCGCTAGGGAATGGGTTTCCTTGGCTGTCCACAGGATTGTAGAGCGAAACCATCTGAAAGCCCGGAGTGGGCACGCCCATAGCCATGCTCAAGCTTTTGACCGTGATCTCACGGACGTTCTCCTTCTGGTCAGAATGGACAACTTCACAATAATCATGGTCATCTCCTGAAAATACATGCTTAACATTGCCAATGCTCTTGATCATCATGACGGAATCCTCTTCGCTCATCACATTTTGGTACTGGTATCCGCCTGATACACTAATCGCATTGCGATGATCTGGAAACACGGATGCCGTTTGGCCCTTGGGGGGTTTCGTTGGTGGCCAATGCTCTCGCATGGGACCACAGGGCGTACCAGGATCGCGATACAATGGTACGTGAGTTAGGAGGATAGTTGGGAAGTCGGGCGCGTCTTCTCCAACATCCATGGTCGGTAGTCTGCTATAGTCTGCATTATCAAGATCCTCGACTCTGTGGTCAAAGGTGACCTGGTCTATCTCGCCTCTCCAGAAACGAAGCTCCCTTTGAACAGCCCTCCTCTTGGTCGCCTTGACTTCTCCCAAGAACTGTTGAACGGGTTCATATATACCATGCAAATCCACTCTGTCTTTCATGGCCGAGGTGCCGGCGCTCAAGGATACTGAATCCACAGATACGAATGTGTGGTTTCCAATGACGTCTACTCGATTCGTCTCGCCAAAGTAAGCACTGAAACGGTCTCGCACAGGTAGCTTAACTTCAGCGCCGAACCCCAGATCGTGGTTTCCGGGCAAGCTCGAGATGAGCTTGCGGCCTCTCTGCCATGGCCCCGAGAAGACGCCTCCCAGATTCCAGTTCTGATAGAATATGTCCCCAAATCGCGAGTACTCCCTCAACCAATAAACCTCGCCATAATTCTTATGCCACTGCTTCAAATACTTCTTCTCTTGTGAAGGTCTATGGTCCTTAGCCCATTCTGGGTCGTCGAAGTTCCCATGCGCTGTCTTCCACTCCCTACCGCCGTCGAACAAGTCCCCTAAGAAGAAAACGGTATCCGGATGAAGCACCTGCTGTAGCTGGTTGTAGGATCTTCGCATGTAGTTGTCGGTAATGAGCATAGTTAAGGGGTTGAGCGGCCAGGGGCGGCCGGGGTAGGAATGGGGATCGATGATCTGGGGGTCGGCAACGAATATTAGGTGGTGTGGTGTTGCTCCGGGAGGCTATTTGCAGAGCAGAAAGTCAGTTAAAGAATTGTTCCTATGTCCTCGATTATGTCTTCGAGAGGCGAGTAACAAGGGATGAGGGGCGTGGGCAGCAGGGAACGTACCCAATCCTCCCAATGGTCCCAGTCACAACTCCGCACTTTGTTTGAAAATGTCCACCGTTCCCCCCAGAGCATCACGACCATCCAGAAGACAACCAGCAGGTGGGGGAGGCTGAGGATTCGCCGTCTTATCATGTTGCGCCTGAGCTGGTGGCCACCCCGCATAGCCAGACTCCAGACCATTTGCCTGCCCGGACCCTGAGCATAAGCCCACATGCGCCGGAGGAGGGATTTCGCACCGGCTGCTATGTCGTCGCATATAGACTGGAAATCGCCATGGTCCCGCGAGCTATAGTCTTCGTCGTAGGGCGTAGAGTAGTAGCTGGTAGTAGCGGACTGGCGATGACCAGAGCTGGAGCCGTAACTATAGCCGTAGCCATTGCTGTTACCGTTGCTATACGACGGCGCCATGGTGGTGATGTGCTGGAAAGGGATCCATAAAGGCCTCAGGTAATGCTATGGTGGCCGTGCCTGTGAGAGCTGGCGCAATTGGGCAGGACAGAAATAAAGAAAAGAGATTGATGTGGTACGTAAGAAGCTATAACTTAAGTGAGGTTCCTGGTGTACCTAAGGTATAAGATGTATACCTAAATAAGTTGTCGAGTCCACTTCCGGAAGTTTTAGAGGGGGGGTCCTTGTCATATGGAGTACAGTATCTTGAAGCTACACGCGTCTGGGCTGACACAGTGTAAAACGTTAAAAAAAAAAAAAAAAGAAGGGCAATGGAAAGAGGATTATGGATTTTATGTGGAGAAGAAATCGGGGAAGATCATCTAAAATAGGAAGTAGATTTTAAATCAGGTTTAGCGTCACTCCTCTAAAACCTCTATTATGGCTGGTAGCCTCTATGCCGAAGTGTAGCCGGACTTATCGATAAAGGGATAGACAATCAGGTACTAAGTGCGAGAAATTTAGGTAGGATCACAAATACTTTAGCACGAACTTTTGAACAGCAATTAATTCTTTTTTTTTGTTTTGAAAAAATATTCTTAAAAAAGAAATGCCTTTATTTATCTTAATAGTGAATATTTAAAATATCGAAATGTATGGTTGTTAAGCTGTTGCTATTTGAATTAAGAGCGTTGGATGTCTCTTAACGTCCGCTGTCTAGGTTACCTAACACTCACTAAATTCTGCATAGTTAAAAAGAGGACATCAACATAATGATCTTTAACCATTCCAGTTATAACACTAAAAGCTTTATTAATGCGCATTAGTATTAATACTATAAATGTATACTTAAACAGTTACTTCAATGGCCTTCTTGCTATAACATGAAATACTCAATTTAAATTAATGATAACGGTAAAGTTAATTATATGGGATACCATCTATCAACTAAGTTAAACCGTTAACTTAGATTAGCAGGTATACTCTATTCTACTATAAGGGGATGTATTGATAACATGATATGAGAATGATGATGCTTCTGGGTCACACCTATTTAGCACTATCGTCATCGCCATCCTCTTTTTTTCCCGTATGGTTAGCCTTCTTTTCCTTGCTCTTGACCTTATCATTCTCGTCATTAGACTGATTATCCCCTGTTGCAGAGCTACTGCCCTTCTTCGATTTACTGTCTTGTTGTTCAGCAGGCTTGCTCTCCTTTTTATCGCCGGTGGGTGACCCAGAACCTAACCCTTGCCTTCTTGGCCTGGCTGCATACTTCTTCACGTGAACCCTTAGTCGTTTCGAGTCGATAATCACTTTGTCTTCACGAATTTGAATGAGCTGAAGATGGCTGGGCGCCTTGACTAATGGTAGGAATTCCTTTAACATCCCAAACTCTTTATCGTCCCGTATACGCGTCTGCTCTAGTTCATAAGCCGGGCGGTACACGAAACCTGTAAACGATGGGTGCAGAAAAACGTCTTTTAGAGCAGGTCTCCATTGAGATATACAGGACATGACCGCGTAAGAGAGAGCCCTAAAGGTTGGGCCGTGCTGACTCTTCTTTATGCCTGAAGTATTGAGCACATTGCGCTCGCACTGGGGAAGATCACACACAAACGTGTCTATATAGGCGTGAGTCATCTCATGTAGTGAGGTTTCAACCAAGTCCGGAAGAGCATGGAGACTACCGCCTGACGTCTGTCTCACGATCCTCAAGATACACCGAAGAGCACCGTCTGGATATTTGCTATACTCACACTGGCCAAGACTTCCCGGATAGTCTTTATGCTCGCCCATCTGCGCTTCTACGATGGGTTGAGCGCCTCTGGCCATGGACCCGAGGAAAAAATAGTCATCCATGTGTTCCACAAAACCCTTCAAGATTTGGGCCAGGTCTTGAGCGTGCAGTTCTTCGGTAGTGTATTCCATACAACGGTCGAACCTCTTGAGGAAATTCTCTTTCGCCTCACGTTGAAACAGAGGCTGTTCGTCCTCTGGAACATCAAAGAAACTGCCTACAGTGCAGTTGAGCAAGTCCCGAGCTTTGTATTTTCGAACTTCCAGTTGAGGACGATCTTGGTCAGCCTTTACATATGCAGGTGGTGCAGGGTGACGTATTGGGCATGATTCAAATGTTTTCATAGTCTCTGTGGGCTTGATATTGTGTGATGCCATAATGCTATTGTGTTGCGTTGGGTATTGGATTTATGTGATACTCGGGCTGTCTTTATGATTTTGATTGGTTATTGTTCTATTTGCGAGTACAATCGAGTACAATACAATAGTATTTATAATATTTATAGGAGAAATAGTAAGGGTTCTATATAGGTCTAAGGGTGTCGGCAAGAGCCTATTGTTATCTCGAAGGTCCTATCCAGGTTCACATTTAGGAACGTGACCTTCAAAGAAGTTGACTCTTTGCAGACCAATGGGCGTTATATAACACTTGCATAGGTTGCTCACCCTCTGAATGCCCAAGAATATTTATGCATGGTTAACTCGGGTTGCATCTAATTGATTCTGTTCATGTTATTGAAGACATAAACCCACACGACCGCAGCACGTTTAGAGCATTTGTGTCTAAAGAAGTCCATTTCATAGGATAGACCTTCATGATAGGCAATAGTACCATGTACTATTATGAAACTTGCCGAATTGCAACTCTCTAAGATGTTATCATACATTTAAGCATTAAATATATCAACATACATGTGTAGTCAATCATATGTGCATTGGAAAGGAACTGTAAGTAATCTAGTTCATTCCATTTCAAAGTTAGGCCAGCGTACTATACTCATGCTACTATACAGGTCTGCTAGGTAGTCTTGGCATATTGCTTATCCGAGCAAGTTTAATCTATATAATTGGGTTTAGATGGTTAATTTAATATGCAGCATCCAATCACATGACTACCAGTCAATTGGTTAGGGCGCAGTGGCAGAGTGGTCTAATGCGCAAGACTAGAAATCTTGTTCCTTCGGGAGCGTCTGTTCGAATCAGGCCTGCGTCGAATTGCATTTCTTTTTTTAACTCCCTTTTCTCGTTACCCCTTTTATTTCTATTCACTTTAAGAACCTAGGTACACCAGACTTATTTTCTTTTTGTTCACCTCTAGTGTGTTGAGACGAAATTTATTCGAAAATCCGACTTCATTTATAGCAATTTGAAAGTTCCAAAATATTCTTGTGTGCGGAAGTATTTAACCATTGGGTCTTCGGTGGTGAAGAATCATTAGCCTGGTTTACATTGTTGAATTCAAAACAACTTTCTCGGATTAGATGTATAATACCTGGAGTAACTATAGTTCCTTATGTCCTTGGTGTGAAATCTATGGTATCGTCTAAGGCCATAGCAAGTACCGTAATAGTTTTCGTCAGTTAATACAACGCCACGCATGATTTTTACATGGCATATTAGACACTTTCCTCCTTTCTCGCTGACGGTCTTGATACATGCTACTACTAAGAACTGTATCTCTAGTTTCTTTCTATGTCCCACCTCCGGTATTTCTGTTACTGAGTAGCACGGGATCTGCCTGAAAACCCCCCAAAAGCCAAGCTAGACCTATACCACTCAGGGCCATCCAGCAAATGATTCCTAGGAATTCCCAACTCGGAAGCTGGAACGGGGATTCACCAAACGAAGAAGTCGGCTGAGTTCGTTGCTGGAGATGCCTCGAATAGTAAGCCTCGTTCCGAAGAACAACAAGGTCGATCTTAACATCATCCCCGTCCACCGTGAACCCCATGAACTCATCGCGCATGGGCGCGGGTGGCTGCGGCGGCAACGCTCCCCCCACTCGCTGTCCTTTAACCTGAAACTGCTGTCGGTATCCCAAGCGCTCGCCTAGTATGTTCTTCCGGAACACATCTCCATCTACGCCGATCCACCGGCCCAGTTCCGACATGACCGCGTACTCGAGCGCGCGGAACACAGAGCTGCCGCTCCCTAGACTGATGGTGAACCAGCACCTGCACGGCTATAACACTAGAAGTCAGTAATTTCCATCTCGAGTAGCTCTTTTACTCTTTAGCCCATATCTTAGGAGTCCAAATTCCTCCGCCTACCCCTAATACGCAAATCTCCACACACACACACACACACTCTCTCTCTCTCTCTCTCCAGACCAAAAGGGGGGGGGGGGGGCACGGGATCCGCGACTCTTATACTCACCACAGGCTTATCACACGCGAACACCTCTAAATAAACCCGCACCATCTCCCGCACGAGCGCAAACAGCATCGGCGCAACCGGCCTCTGCGCCGGCTGGTAGCCCTCCCAGCTCAGCGCCGCGACCAGGAGCAAGCGCTCCTGCCTCACGACGCCGGAGGGGTGCGCCACGGTGCCCACGCGCGCGGGCTGCAGCGCGCCGAAAAAGAACGCCGCGTCCAGGAGCTGCGCGAAGCGCGTCAGCAGCGCGGGCAGGTCGTTGGCGTGCAGGAGCGGCAGGGGCAGCGACGACGCGTGCGCGTACAGCTCCGCGAGCGACTGCTGCGCGCTGGCTTGAGAGGGCGCGAGGTCCGCGCGGTAGAAGCTCGCCGTGGTGTTGACGAGCAGGCGCTTGGGGAGGTAGGATTTAGGGGTCAGGAGGGGAGGGGAGGGGGGATGGGGTTCTCCCGGGTGGTGGAAGCAGGGGGGCTGCAGATGGAGGTCCTCTTGCATGGTGGGGGAGGCGGGCGGGAGGGATTGGAAGGTGGTGTAGTGCGGCATAGTGGTTCTTTTCCTGGTCGAGATACGTGATGTATTGATATCGCATCGCGGGTTTCTGTGCTGCTCGCTCGATTCAGGGGAGAGGACATGGTATTTTTCTATAGGGATAGAGGCGAATAGACATTGGATAGTATTGCAATATTCTTTCGTGTTCTGTCCAGGTCTACATCTTGCTCATTCAAAATCAGGCCACCATGAACTCCCTTAAAGAACAAATTATCGCCCCCTTCTTTTTGGTTTGAAGGCCTAGGGAAGATATCTCCTGTGAGAGCATCACACCTTGCCAACTATCTACGTCGGAACTCCGAGACACAGCAATGGGCAAACCACACCGGTACTAAGAACATAGACAATGTGTCAGAAATATGCGAAGCTCAACGTAGCTGATAGAAGAAAATAGCCAATACGCTACAGTGACTTTAGATGGATATGGCTTAGAATCTTCTTTATGCTGGACAAGACAGAACCTTGTGGAACTTAGAGAGCGGGACTGTAACATTTTGATAAAGAACGTCTACGTATTGACGAATGTAAAATATGATATTGCTTTCTCAATTTTATCACATACCTCCGTACGTAAAAATAATGTAGAATCGCGAGAAGTACTGTCCATAACACCCTAGAGGAGCGACCTCCAAGACCAGTTTGAGTGCTGGTATACCAAGTCACTTCACAAGGATAAATCAAATAAAAGAAAGTGATACTGAAGCACGGAAATGCAAGTCATTACCTAGTCGGACTCTCTATGTAGGCAAGTAAGTAGCTCTAATGAGAATAAAACAACGTGACAAAAAGCCTAGGCTCTTTCCTGGCTACCCCAGTACACCAAATCACCTCTGCTCTGCAAGGTATCCATCCATCCATTTCATTCCATCCCTCTCTCCGCCTTCCCTTCAACCTGCCTTTGCGGACAGGACGGGGGTCACTAATACAATAAGTACAAAGTTCAGTTTTCGTAAGTAGCGCAACGCAATGTAAAACACAAACGCGTAACCGAGCTTTTTTAAAAAAGAACGAAAAAGCACAGAAAAGGAAAAACGTCCCTTGCAAAAGAAAAGAAAAAGAAGCGAAATCCTATCTTAATTCATTAATCACATCACGTATCCCTTCCATATCTCATCCAGCCCATCCATCATCTACCCATGCTTCGCTCCCCTTACCTCCCGTATTAAAGCCCTGGTTTATACACGCCGTCCTTGCACAGCAGCACGACCTTCTTGAAGAAGCGTCTCCACTCGAGCGGATCGCCCTTGACCTTCACAAACCGCACCTCGAGCAGGCCACCGCCGACGGCGCCCTGCAAGTCGGCGGGCACATGGTACCTGTCGACGAGGATCTCGCCGTGGAGGCCCTGCTTGCGCTCGTCGATAGTGCGGACCTTGAAGGAGGACACCCTATCGCCCTCGCCGACGTGCGGGGGGCCGGGGGGCAGGGGCACGTTGAGGTTGTGCAGGGCGTCGCTGAGCATCTGGGCGAGCAGCTGGGGGGGCATGTGGGAGAAGAAGCGGGTGAAGGAGTGGGCGGGGACGATGTCGTGGAAGTGGCGCGCGCGCTGGGTGAGGGTCAGGGGCACGACGCCGGGCGTCTGCGAGAACTGGCTCATCGACGGCTCCTCGGCCAGCGCGTCGAAGAAGTTAGCTGACTGCGTGGTGGCGTCGGGGAGCGCCGAGTTGGAGATGGGCTGCGTGGACGAGACGGCGAGCATGCCCAAGGAGCGCAGCGTCGGCCGCTCCCAGTCGAAGAGCACGTCGTTGATCGGCGTCTCGGGCTGCGAGAAGGACACCTTGTGGTGGAGCGCCGGGGCGGTGCTGTCGATGTCCATGGCGTCCGGGAGTGGGAGGGAGGAACGCTGGGAGGACCGGGGGCGCTGGCTGAAGTCGATGTGCAGATTCTCGAGCATCCTGGTAGCGACATTAAGGGGATCGCAGATCTGACCGTCGTCGGCAAGGTATGGGTTACGGCGGGTGTACCAAGGATGCTGTCGTATCTGGGCAAAAGTGAATCGCCTCTTGGGCTCGATGTTGATCATGCCCCTGAGTAGGGAGAGTGCATCCGCTGGTATCTTCTCCCATAGGCTGTCCGTACTTCGGCCATTCGTCTTCTTGTACTCTTGAAACTCCCAACTCTGAGGGGTGGGCTCATCCCACGGCGTGTTGCCGACGAGCAAGACGAACAAGATGATACCACATGACCATATATCGACTAGTTCCGCCGAGTACTTCATTATCTCCTCGGATTTTCGCTGGGCTCTACCACATGCGAGAACTTCGGGAGCTATGTACGGTGGACTTCCACACATGGTGCTGCTCTGCTTTCTTTGACCTTTGTACTCGAACATAGTGGCCATGCCAAAGTCTGCCAGTTTCAGGTTGCCGTCTTCCGACATGAGGATGTTTTCTGGTTTCAGGTCACGATGCGCAATGCCCTTGGAGTGCATGAAGCTTACGCCGCTGATCAACTGTAGGAAGTAAACATGAGCGATATCCTCGGTCACACCCTTATCGGCTTCGATCTTGTCGAACAGGTCGCCTCCTTCGGCGTACTCCATGGCTATCCATCTCCAGACGGGATCTTCACCGGTGGCGAACCATTCAATCACATTTGGGTGTTGGCCAATGTGAGAATGCAACGAGACCTCCATGGCAATCTGCTTTGCTGAAATGCGGCCATGTTTGGTGGCATACCCTTTGTGAATCAACTTGACGGCGAAGACTGGTGTGGGTGCATCTAGGGGTATGGCTTTCTTGATGCTGTAAGCGGGGTTAGCGCATATGCGGGTTATATAGACAAGATACCTCTGTAGGCCATATAGGGATGTACACCAGGTTAGTGTATAAGCGCCAACTTACGATGCATAGGCTCCTCTTCCAATGGTTTTCGAGATTATTCGGAAGGGGAGATCGGTGGGAAGTGGGTCCAACTGAGACTGTTGCATTGTTGTCGTCTATCTCTATGGTCAATTCAAGGTGTATCAAATGTGTATAGACATCAACCAATGTGTACGATAGGAATATACGATGGAGCGAGCCGTAGTTGGTACTAGCTGGTAGCTGGACTAGCGCATGTGATATCCTAATAAGGAAGGATGGGAGAGAGAGAATGTGGTGTATATTGTACTGATATGCAATGCAATGGAAAAAAGAGAAAAAAAAAGAAAAGAAACAAAAACAGCGAACTTATATATAAAACGATACAGTATTTCTAGTCTTAGTCTAGATTCATACATGTATGTCTGTATATATATATATATCGTAGGTAAACAACAAATAACACGAATGACTCACCATATTGATTTATAAACGCGTATGATCGCGCTGGAGCCAAAATCAATTAAACTGTCCCGAGTCCGAGACTAGGACCCGTTATGTGTGTAGCTGTACTGTATGTAATGAGAGATGGTCAGTGTTGAGGGTGTTATGAGAGTTGGTAAGGATGAAGGTGTGGTAAGTAGTATGGATGGGGGTGGGTTTTTGAGAATGTCTTGCGTTTCTTCCCGGATTCATTGGCTGCAAGAAATAATTCCCTGCTAGGATTTAGAGGACGTTAGGGAAACTTACCTCCACAAACACCCCACCTAAATCCATTTGCTGCCTGCCGTTAGTGTACCTGGGTGTATAGCGTACCAGGATGTATACCTACTAAGACCCACAGCAAGGGTCCTGTCACTTCCAATTCATCATCGTGCCTGCTGTCAGCACCTGACGAGGCTTATCATCATCTTATCGCTTTCGTTATCGCTGTGGTTGCCATAGGCCTGCAGTGTAGATCCGGCGGGACAACCATCGTTTTTTTTTTTTGCTGGCCATTGTTTACCTGCAGGTGTTAGTCGGGTGTCACTAACACAGCTTACCTTTTTTCTTCTTCTTCTCCCCCCGTTCTCACCTCCTCTTCCTCCTCCCCATTCTCTTATTTTTGTGAACCTCACATTTCCCTAAGAGATATCAGTTCATCACTCACTCCTCAGAAAAAAAAGGTCAGTACAATTCATGTTGTAGTCACAATTGTTTGATTTGGTATTGCATTTGTGTGTGTTTTTGTTCCTCTTGTATTGTCTTGTCTGTCTTATATTGTTTCACGGCAACTTCACCCAACTAGTTGGTGAACTTGGACTTGAACTGGATCAAAGCGAGTGATTACAACTCATTCTTACTTTAAGAGAAACCCACTGAAGACTAACAGCCACCACACATTCCAGTCCAGGTCACTTCTCTTTCTCTTTCCGACCTCTGTTAGCCTCCTCCACCTCCAATTGTACCATTGTGTGTGCGTCTCGTAGTCCGGAATTGAGCGGCAACATACCTACCGCCAAAACGACTCGACTCAACTATCATTGTCTTATTCTGATCCGACATTGATCACAAGAACCACCTTCTCTTCCCTAATTTTCAACAACAATTACACAAGCACGATGAGCTTCTCTGCAGAGGACACCCAGAACTCGGCCGCTAAGGTTGGCGGAGCGCGTAAGGGACCCGATGCCCAGAGCGTCACCAAGAGGTATGTTACCGTACTGCTCAACCCTGCTTGTCGGATATCAATCAGATCCCCTAGGTACCAGGCAATGCTGACATTTTCACCTCATAGATTGCAGACCGAACTGATGCAATTGATGACCTCGCCGGCTCCGGGCGTGTCCGCCTTCCCCTCCGCCGACGGCAACCTGATGTCCTGGGGCGCCACCATCGAGGGGCCCGACGACACCCCGTACGCGGGCCTGACCTTCAAGCTGTCCTTCGCCTTCCCCTCAAACTACCCGTACGCCCCGCCCACGGTGTTGTTCAAGACGCCCATCTACCACCCCAACGTCGACTTCTCGGGCCGCATTTGCTTGGACATCCTTAAGGATAAGTGGACCGCTGCATACAACACCCAGACTGTGCTGCTCAGTCTGCAGAGTCTGCTGGGTGAGCCGAACAAGTGAGTTGCTATTCCGTGCACACGCAATCGTTAGGAATATATCGTGTATATTACTCTCGTGCTAACTTACTACCTCTGCAGCTCGTCCCCTCTGAATGGAGAGGCCGCTGAGCTCTGGGATAAGGACGCTGAAGAGTTCAAGAGAAAGGTTCTGGCTCGTCACCGCGACGTCGACGACGACTAAGTATGAGAACATGATGCATGTTGTACCATAGATTGGATTTCCTTTCTTTTTTTCACGACTATTCGCGTTTACAAAAGGGGAAGGGGAAGGGGAAGGGGAAGGGGGATAATTTCTTTTTACCGGAGTCCTACCAAAGCATTGGGGAAATGGAGTCGGAACTCTTGTATAGTTGGCCGGCTTCCATGGCGTCTGCCCTTCGAACCGCCGGGTCACACTAACGTCGTCTTGCATTTACAGGTGGGTTTCAAGGCAGGGAATGAGTACGTTTACTTGCGCATTTGCAGATAGGGCCGCCCATAGGATCACCTATCAATGTCATGACCGTAGATGATTATTTGTTTCATTGCCCATTTGATTGCTTTGTGTGTCATGCCATGACTGGATATATCTCTGGTAAGCATTGGGTCACAGCCCTTGGATCACAACCCCTCACCTCACTAGAAGCGATCGAGCACACGGGGCCAGAGACATAACTGCATTGCATGCAAACAGTATCGCTGAACACTCACACAGCCGCGCATAACAGCATCGCACATTGGTAGGCGTTCACAGGTCTTGATTCATCGACTAGTGAAACTGAATACCATGAAGAAGCCAGGAAGGAACTCCGAAACCATGCCCTACGCGAACCCAGCCGGTATCTCTCTCAAGTCAGGGGAAACCTTTTTATCGTATAATGTTGTTTTTTCTTTTCTTCTTTCCTTTCATTGACCCTTTAGTCTACCGATACTGCCACCCCTTACTCCTCGACAATGGCTGTCACCAGACCCTTGGGGTTCTTGACATTGACGGCCTGGACGTAGCTGTAGAGCTTCTCCTTGGCATCCTCCTCGTCGTTTCGTCTTCGGCTGATCCGGACGCGGAGTCTGTATGGGACACCCTTGATACCGCTCTCCCAGACCTTCTTGTTCAGCTGGGGGTCGATGCGGACGTCCGAGGTTTGCTGCGGTTCGGAAAACTCCAGGTTAGTTTGGGTTCGGCCCCTCAGATGCATATGTATAGTGGGGGAAGGCGAAGTGAATTCGTATCGCATTTACGGGATAGAATTTTCGGCACGGGATATGAAGAAGGTATAGGTATAATCTGATAGGATTGGACTGGGAGGGATCTTGGTTTCTCTTCGTACCATAGCCTTCTGCGCAAACGCCTTGATCTCCTTGATGGCGCGGGGAGCCCGCTTCTTGAAGGTGACACCGTGCAGCTTTAAAATCATTTCAATCCGTCAGCGAAACTTGTCTCGGAGGCGCCCAATTTGATCAATTTCTCCATCGCAATTGCTCATCGTCTCGGGATTTCGCCAGATTCATGGGAAACGTACTCTCTTGTGGAGGTGGATGGTGTACTCGCGGGCCACGACCTGGTCGATGGCGGACTTGCCGGCAGGCTTCTTTCCCTTCGTCGTCGACGACATTTTTGTTCGGGCTAGGAAAAAAAGGGACAGAGTTGTTAGTATCCTGAGAAGGACCGGCGAAGTACGATCGAGCGCAGGTGGTGAAAATTGGCTTACTTCGGTGGGTGTCTGGGTGGTTGTCGGAAAATGTCGAGGATCGTTGAGGTGTGGTTGGCCTTACAAAATATTGGAGGGAGTGGTAGGAGAAGAAAAAAAATACCTATGTGGGAAAGCTGAGGGCAGGAATTTGTGGGCAACCGAACCAATCACGTTAGGGCAAGCGAGGGAAAATCAGGTGTGGCTAGTGCTGTATGATGGGTAATTGTAGGTTTGTGGCTTTATCATTCCATGCGTTAAAAAAAAAAGATTTAACCTAACCTAAGTAGATGTGGCTCAGGGCTATCCATGCATGGTACGTACCTAGGTACCTTATGTAGCTTATGTGCTTCAAGTTCTATTCTTCATGTGCTAGTTGTACATACGCTAGCAGTGAACTACATTTTACCAAATATCACACTAACGCACGCTACATGTACCTACCTAAGCTGCTAGGTTAGAGAGATGGATGTAGCTTGAATGACAATAACAATTCTTCTTGAGAGGTTAAAAAAAAAAAAAAATCTATGATTTTGACTCTTTATTTTTCCTTCATGTCTCGTATTATGTACTAGTCGATGTGATATTTAATTTCCAATTCGGCGACTGGCAAGTGACTTGTGCAAGTGACAGGTTGCATGCAGTGGATAAGGTTTGGGTACCTAAAAAAGATGTAATTTAAAGGTGGTGGTTGTGCCACAATGCGTGTCACCCTCTAAAGCCCAGCCACCCTAGCACCTAATTTGACAGAAAAGAAGAACAGGGGAAGTCAAGAAGGAAAGCAGGAATCAGGAATTACCTAGTTGTACCTACCTAGGTATTGTAGTAGGTAGACATCACGATCATCAAACCTTCTTTTTTTCAAGGCTTTGCCAATTTGAAACTTTTCTCAACCCCAACAACATACACATAGACACACACACATCAATACGACCTTATCCGATCCGATCGTTCTGCGCATTGCGCAATTCCATTCGTTTTACGAGGGGGTTTAGATGGTTTTCTGGCAATACTTTATTTGTTTTTCTTGTCATTTGAACTGAGGAAATCAAATAACCATAACCATAACCATAACAACAGCCACCACTAATCTTCATCGTTTGCCCCATCGAACAACAAAACACGACAACAAATCGCAATTGGGAACCGATCCTGCCCACCTATCGCCCGCCTCACTTTTTCTTTTTCTTTTTTTTTTCTTTTCGCGCAGCAAGTACTGCACGATTACTGCATCGCTCCCGTCTCCATCTCGACCCCTCACTTTTAATAACTATCAAAAACGAGTAATTCAACACGAATACTGCAAAAGATGGCACTTGAAGGACGAGGCCCTCCATCGGAGACGAATTCTCCATCACCTCTCCCAGATGTGACCCGAAATCGATTACCAACTCTCTTCGAGGTCCTGAGTCGTCGCACGCACCCTCCTGTCGATCTGTTCTCGTTTTATATCTACATGCGCGACCAGCAACGATCTGTGGACTATCTCGATTTTTGGTAAGGTTGCTTGGGTATCGGCGCTCGGAACACGCACTGACAGGAATCAACCCACAGGCTTGATGTTGCGCAGCACATGTCCCTTTGCCGTCATTATGTGCGAGAGCTACGGAGATCGGTGCTTGTCGGCACACCTGATATCGAGAAGGAGGAGTCGAAGCGCTCGTCGAGAGCTCTGGAGGCGCTGGGCGATATGAGCCACTCACCCGCCGGGCCATCGATGTACCCCTCCGAAAAGGAACGGGAGCAGAATGCGCAAATGTCGGCATACCTTAGAGAGCAGCCTGCGCACGACTCCCCACAAAGCAGCCAAGAGCGCAGAGCGCGGGCTAGCACTCAGCTCAGCGCTGGCACCCCGTACAACTTGACGTCAGACTCCAACTCGCCCGCTCATACTGTTGCTAGGGAAGATATTAGAGCGTCCGCCGAGAAGATCCTGTACACTTTCTTGCTGCCGGGGGCCGAGCGAGAGATTACGCTGCCCGGTTCCATCACTATCGACATCACCACCGCTATCGAGCAAGATGGACGTGATGACCCCGAAGTGTTCGACGTGGCTAAGGATTACGTCTTCCAGGCTATGGAGCGGGACGCTTTCCCTGGATTTCTTCGAGCCCGTGCTCTGGGCAACCTCATCCCTCCTACCATCATTGCGAGATTGATTATTGGTCTGATCGCAATGTTCGGTGCTTTCTGGACGGCTTTCGTCCTCATATTCCTCGATTACTCCCGTCTTACTCGTTGCTGGGTTCGTAGTATTCATTTTAAACTTTAGCATACACATCTGGCCATAAGCTAACCGAGAATACAGGAAATACTTCCTTTCACTGTGGGTGTATACTTCCTAGCGTCCTACCAGTACTCGCTAGACCCCATCATGGCTCTCCTCGGCTTTACCGAGTACACGCCTTTCAACTTCTCTCGCATCCGCGAGCCGTATGTCCGGAAGTTGCTAGTCAAGCGCTCCATCATGGTGCTCGCCGCGACGGTGCTGATAGATGCGGCTTTCTGCGTGTTGTTCATCCTGGTACCCGGAAAGAGGCTATGAAAAGTTGCAAACTTGAGAAATCGGGTTTTCTCCTCTGAACTACTCATTTCATTGTCTTCTCTTCCGTAGCAACATCGCTACAGCTACCATACTTACGACGCTATGAATATAAAAAAAAACACTTACTTCTTTGTTTCTTTTTTTCTCTCCCGCTATTCACCCGGAGTTCTCAAGAAAAGGTCTAGCCATGCGAATCGCGAAGCATTTCATCACCCTATCTATTTGTCGTCTTTCTCTTTTCCCTGCTTGTCTGAATAACTGCATCCGCTCCTATTATCGTTAGGAATCGAAGAGGAGGAGTAATGCAGGTGCCTGTCACATTGAGACTATGCTGGACTACATCGTCGCCCGCGGGAAGCCGCACATTAAGCTTATCCCCCAGCCCTTGCGTCGTTGTGAGCTTAGTGGGTAAAAGATGGAAATCGAGGAGGGAAAGATGGAGGGGGCCGGAGTTTTTGGCGTGGTGGCATGGCTTTCGATATTTCGTTCCCCCCTTATTTGGGCTTTTCGTGTTATATGTTCTTTACTACTACCCTGTTCGATTTCTCTCATAAGCAGCCGATGGGGGAGGAAAAAAAAATGAGAGAGTAAAGAGGATTTGTTACTTGACCTTTTTAAAGAAATAACCCTTTACTGGTCAATGACTTGCGTTTTTTCTTTCATTTCATTTTCTCTTCTCCACGTCCAATTTTGTCACATGGTTTACTAAGGAAGAGGGGGGAGAGGTGAAGATGATATACCAAACTGTGGAAGGGGGTTTTGCTTCTAGGTCTTTATACTGCGTATAATACCAATAATACTTCAAGTGCCTACCCGAGTTAACCTGGAAAAAACAAACAACGCGTCATATGAACAATTACATTCCTCCTCTCCCCTTTATTCTTTTCTCTATTCTCTTGGTTTTGTCTTCTTTTAATAGACGCTTAAAAACGGAACTATCTTTTTCTTCACTTCTTCGCTGGGTCTGCGATTAAAAAGAGTGGACGATTACGGTCTAGAGAGGATTCATGTGCTAAAGCGGGAATATTGTTTGCAAAGCCGCATAGTGTAATGGGAGTTTAGGAGAGAGCTAGAGATTGACGAAGAGAAGAGAAAGAATGGGATTTGTTTAGTATAGGTTTAGTTATGAGATGGGGAAGTTGAGGTAATATCAAGTCATTACTATTCTTCTCTCTTTTTAACTATGCTCGCGTGGTGAAGGAAAGTGGTTCTGGTCTTTTCACGTTCATACCCCGACTTTATGTATATGTCCGTTTTCGTATATTTATAGACCAAGAACCCGTGCCTATGGGCACATCTTGATATATGATAAAGGAGGTGGGGATAGGCAAATACGTCAATATAGATTAGGATGGTCTCTTAGTCAGTCGTATGCATTTGCTTTTCATGGATTGCTGTCTCCTTCTACCATAGAACGATTATCCTCTTCGTCGAGCTGTGGATGTCTACTTTTGGAAGTATTCTGTACACATGTGGTCCCTTAACAAGCAAAGCCGCTTATCTTTGCATAGCCATCGATATACGCATCTACTACGTATCCATATGGCCCTTGTCTCTTTTTGGCTTTCCCTCAGATAATAATGGGCTATTATCTTCCGCCCTACCGTTCTGCATACTAGCTTGATATGTGTCTATTTTATGGCGTGCCCTCTTGAGGTTTAGGTCGGAACACGGCCACGAACTGATGTAGCTTGCCCTCGTCGTTACCCGGGCGCGCTTCTTGGCTATCACGTTCCTAGAGCTTCCGCCGACTCGCACGTTTCTTGCCCGGGCCGCCTAGGGAGGCGCCACCGCCGTTGCTGCCGTATTCTCCATCGTCCTGATCATCCTCGTCTAGGTCCATGGCCTCGTCATCGTCTAGCCCCGGCTCCAGACTGCCGCTGCTACGCTTCCCGCCGAACCGCGAACCGCGCAGGGCTCGGTTGATGATGGCGCTCTGGCCACGCCCGTGGGCTGAGTGCTCTGCGTTCTGCTCCTCCTCCACTAGCCGGGCTTGGAGGGCTTCCCACGCTCTCTTATCGGCGTGGCGCTGCGCTGCGGCGGCCCGGATAGCAGAGATCTGGGCCTCGAGGTCCGAGAGAGTATCCGTGCAGCGGCCAGACCAGGCACGCAAAGATGCTAGCATTGAAGGAATCGAGTTAGGCGCCAGGTCTCGCAGCGGCGAGACGGAAGAGATATGGACGGTCTGGTTACGGGGATCGAGCTGGGCCTCAATAAGACCGGCGTAAACTGCACTGATTATAAGGTCCTCTACAGCACGGGAGTCGGGCAGATTAAGGCTCTGTTGTAAGGCTGCGTAGGTCAGGTTGTGTGGATCTTTGGCCAGTGTGAGGACCGACAGCTGTCGTAGCTTGAGCGCTTGTACATCGTTGAGGTCTGGGAGGTTCGGGGTAGAGGTGTAGGTGGTGTATGTGCCGTGGGAGAATATCTCGAGCAGCGAGAGGTAGACTGCATAGTCTGGTGCTTCGGAAAGGGCCTGGATCTGGGGCGCCTGCAGGAGCTCGGTAAATACGTAGGTATTGGGGTGGGATGTCGCTTGGGTAACGAGGTCAGCGGCCGCACGGGGCGCTGTCGCTGATTTGGTGAGAGCTAGGAAAGGCTGCAGAGATAAATTCGTGGTGTTAGTATGTCCGTTTGATACAGGTGAAGTGAACCTTGTCGTCATCTCACGACATATACCCTACCTCTAATGCGTTTAGAGCTTTGGTCTGCTCCATGTTGGGCCTAGCTCTCTCTTCACAGCAATCAGATATCACGATGAAATGGAGATGTTTGGTTTTTGACCGATGCTAAGCTTTTGGATCGGCAGGCTGGCGTGCAAACCCACGATATGACGGGGAGGAATGCAGGGGGGGATGAAGTCTTGTTAGAAGATTGTCTGGCGATATAGTAGGCCAAACGTTGACAAAACCTGTGCGAGTGTTGATTCTAGAAAGATAAGCCGGGGGTTGATGTGAGATCGGACCAAGGATGTAAGTGTGGATTGAAGTTTGGGGGGAAGTTGAAGTTCTGGGTGAATGTTCTGGGTGATGTTCTAAGTGGTGGTGCCTTGTATCATCACTGTTTGAGCTCCATGGTGTCACATAACGTGGGGTTGCGCACTATAAAACAAAAGAGGGCCTAAACCTCAGCTTTGCCAGCCGAGAGCGACCTGGTCTGCTAACTTACACAGTTACTCCGTAGAAGGTATATGTAGGTAGCTCCTGACCCGAAGTAAGCTTATCTTATCTTGAATCTTGTGTCATCTGCAAGATATGGTGGGGCACTTTCAATTCTTCGACTCCTTGTCCTCTCGTTTGTTTAACCTTCTTCATTCTTCGTTTCAGTTTCGATTCAATCCATCCAGTAGAAAGAAATCTCTTTTTCTTCTTCTCGTTTCATAGTATATTACTAGTCTATTTAATATTAGGTAGAGGCAGGGTTGTTTTATAGGTTTGCTTCGCTACCTACAATAAACTATGTATGCCTACTCCATACACTCACACCTTAAACTAACACAGATGTAAATGTAATAAGTGACATATCCATTTCCACATCCTCATCATTATTGTACACAACAACTTGAACTTGTTCTTACCAAAAAGCCAAAAATGAAAAGAAAGAAAATTAGACGAAAGGAAAAGGAGAAGAAAAAAAAGACAGCTCACCAAACTTGCCAGTGCTAGGTTCTTTCTTGATTAGTGAGATCATTGACACGGAAGGGTTCTAAGCCTCAAAATGGATACTAGTTACGCTTACCTAGTAGTAAATATAACTACTAGTTGACATGAGTGCCGAGTGGGGTTTCAGAAGAAAATATATTGCTTTTTTAGCACCCCATCCTGTCATCTAACCAGGAAAAAAAATGAAACAATTTCTGCACTATGTATAACACACAGTAAGTATTCGAACCTTTACACTTACAAGACTTACACACACCTACTTGTATGTAACTAAACCCAAACTTCACATTGGCCGAACCAAATCATCCGGGTTTTTATGTTTTGGTGTATTGCTTGCCGGATAGTATATAACCTTATAGATCATGACGCGAAAAGTAGATCAGGCCATTTGAGAGGTCAAGAAAGACCTACTCCGGAGAGAAATGACCAATTTGGCAACAAGACCTGTCACGAACCTGCACGCACGCACCGAACCGAACCGAACCTACCGAATCTCTTGAGTTTATCTAGCAGTACTTAAGTCTATCTAAAATAAGAAAAAGGCCGAGCATAGATTATAATAGCACCTAGTATTCGTGGCTGGACCAGTGGCGCCCCTCTCTACTAACACGTTCGGGGCATAACAAAGTACCTTTTTTCCGCCGGTCATGACGACGCCCACTATCTGTGTACGTGTGCTACTTGCGACTCAAGACAATTAGTACAGGGGGTAGAACTTGTAAGACCGTTACATTTGCAGCTCGCACGGTCTACCCTACCTCCTTCTTCTCTTCCCCCCCCCAAGCTGACAAACCAGGGGACCTGATAAAGCACCCTGTCCCTAAAGCACCCTGTCCCTAAAGCACCCTGTCCCTAAAGCACCTGAGCAACCTTCAGGACCCTTTCCCCCAAAAGCGCAGGTGGCTTTTGCTTGGTTTTTTCTCTCTCTCTACCAAGTATTACCCGTTGTACATCGGAGAAAGCATTTCTTACATTCAAAGCATCGTTCGATCCGGCTTATCCTCCTTCTTTTTGCTTCCTATTCCGCACACCCATAACCTTTTTATCCGCAATACGAACTCCTCTTTCTCATTAACCTTCTCGTAAGCCTCACATCATTCACCTTGCGCTAGATAATTAATAAAAGCATCCACCACACCCGGCCTGGCGCTTGGTTTTCTTCCTCTTTGGCAGTCTTCGGCACTTCTTTACTACTCTTCGCTTTTTTCTTTGTTTCTTATAATAACCTGTAGTCGCCTACAATGATATAACACCATCTATTGTATAAGCAATACCTGCCATTCACGTAAGCGATTCGCCTACTGAATCCTCGTTTTGTTTTATTCTATTTTCCTTTCTGTTACTCTTCCACTCTCTCCTTGAGACGATTTTCGTCTTTTCTCTCTTTCGCCTATCGATATCCGGAGTTCACTTAACTCCTAGCCAGTATGGCTCCGACACATATTAAGGTCCCTTCGAAGGGATCTGCAGGATCCTCCTTGCAAAGCCCGTCGCCTGCCAGATGGGCGACCACAACCGTAAGAATTGGTGGAATGACGTATGATTCCCAAGCATATTCTCCCTGAAGTCTTCATCCACCGTACATTAACACAATGCAGATGTGGCGCATGTACTTCGGCCGTTGAAGCTGGCTTCAAGGACGTCGAAGGAGTCGGCAACGTATCTGTGAGCTTGGTAATGGAGCGCGCCGTAGTCTACCATGACCCCCAACGGATACCCGCCGATAAGATACAGGAAATCATCGAAGATCGTGGGTTTGAAGCAGAGGTTCTTTCGACAGACCTACCCACGCCCATGGCTACGCCAAGACATGTTCCGAACAACGATGGGCCGTCCACGACCGTTACCACTATTGCTGTTGAAGGTATGACATGCGGCGCGTGTACGTCGGCAGTTGAGGGTGGATTTGCCGATGTCGCGGGTGTTAAACATTTCAGCATATCGCTGCTGTCCGAACGAGCTGTTATAGAACACGATGCAACCCTATTACCGGCCGAGAAGATAATTGAGATCATTGAAGATCGCGGATTTGGCGCGACGTTGGTGGACAGTGAGGTGAAACTAGCGCAGAATGCGACATCCGAATATGACAGTTCGCAATCGTCTATTGCGACTACGACTGTGGCCATTGAAGGGATGACGTGCGGCGCATGCACCGCTGCGGTTGAGGGCGGATTCTCCGAACTTGATGGCATCCTCCGGTTCAATATTAGCTTGTTGGCCGAAAGAGCCGTTATTACACATGATACGACGAAAGTATCGCCTGAGAAGATCGCTGAGATCATCGACGATCGAGGCTTCGACGCTACCATCCTCTCTACGCAGTTCGATTCGACGGACCAAACATCATCGTCGGCGGCTCAATTCAAGATATACGGAGATCCAGATGCCGCGGCTGCCAAGTCTATTGAGGAAGCTTTACTGGCCCTCCCCGGCGTCACCTCCGCCAAGTTGAGTTTGTCTACCTCGAGGCTTACCGTCTCGCATCATCCCAACGTGACAGGACTCCGGACGATTGTCGAACTTGTCGAGGGCTTAGGTTTCAATGCCTTGGTCGCCGACAACGACGATAACAACGCTCAATTGGAGTCCTTAGCCAAGACGCGGGAGATTCAAGAGTGGAGAAGGGCGTTCCAAATTTCCCTGTCTTTTGCAATTCCGGTTTTCCTCATCGGCATGATTTTCCCCATGTGCATACCCTTTTTAGATTTCGGTGGTCTGGAGCTTCTTCCAGGCCTGTTTCTAGGTGATATTGTTTGTTTATGTTTGACGATACCCGTTCAGTTTGGCATAGGAAAGCGTTTCTACACTTCGGCGTATAAGTCAGTCAAACACGGTTCTCCTACCATGGATGTGCTAGTTGTTTTGGGCACATCCTCTGCCTTCCTTTTCAGCGTTTTTGCTATGGTTGTTTCGTTCCTATTCCCGCCGCATACACGGCCGAGCACAATTTTTGACACCAGTACGATGCTTATCACTTTCATTACCCTTGGTCGTTTCTTAGAAAACAGGGCAAAGGGGCAGACATCAAAGGCCCTGTCCCGACTTATGTCTCTGGCACCATCTATGGCCACGATCTACGCTGACCCAATTGCTGCTGAGAAGGCAGCCGAGGGCTGGGACGCTGTTAAGGATTCATCAGATACAAAGACGGCTGGCCAGGACGGCAATGCTATAGAAGAGAAGATCATCCCCACAGAACTCATTTCGGTTGGCGATATTGTTGTCATTCGTCCTGGAGACAAGATACCCGCAGACGGGATGATCGTCCGTGGAGAAACTTATGTGGACGAAAGCATGGTTACCGGAGAGGCGATCCCAGTCCAAAAGAGAAAGGGGAGCAATGTGATCGGTGGAACGGTTAACGGCCATGGCCGGGTTGATTTCCGAGTTACCCGTGCTGGCCGGGACACTCAATTGAGTCAGATCGTCAAACTCGTGCAGGATGCGCAAACCACTCGAGCTCCCATACAGAGATTGGCCGACACTCTCGCTGGGTTCTTCGTGCCGACAATCCTTGTTCTCGGTTTTTTGACATTCCTTGTTTGGATGGTTCTCAGTCATGTACTCGCGAACCCACCGAAAATTTTCCTCCAGGCTGAAAGCGGCGGCAAACTTATGGTCTGTGTTAAGCTTTGTATTTCCGTCATCGTATTCGCTTGCCCGTGTGCCCTCGGCCTGGCTACCCCAACAGCTGTCATGGTCGGAACAGGCATAGGTGCAGAGAATGGTATCCTCGTGAAAGGTGGTGCTGCTCTCGAGACGACTACGAAGATCACGCAGGTGGTTCTCGACAAAACAGGAACGATCACCTACGGGAAAATGAGTGTCGCTAAGGCGAGATTACCATCAGTATGGGAAGACAGCGAGTGGCGACGACGTATCTGGTGGACTATTGTAGGTTTGGCCGAAATGGGTAGTGAGCACCCAGTGGGTAAAGCTATCCTAAACGCTGCACGTACAGAGCTTGGCTTGGGGCCAGAAGGAACTATTGACGGCAGCATTGGTGATTTCAATGCTGCCGTAGGCCGAGGAATCAGCGCCATCGTAGAACCATCTACTAGTGCTGAACGAACCCGCTACAAGATCTTGATTGGTAACGTCCGCTTCCTTCGCGAGAGCTCAGTTGAAGTCCCAGAGGATGCTATTGAGGCCTCGGAGGAGATCAACATGAAAGCAAACAAATCCAAATCAGCGTCGTCTTCTGCAGGTACCACCAATGTTTTCATTGCTATCGATGGCAAATATGCTGGCCACCTTTGTCTGGCAGATACAATCAAGGAGGGAGCGGCTGCGGCCATTAGTGTCCTACATCGCATGGGCATTAAGACTGCCATTGTCACCGGTGACCAACGGTCCACCGCATTGGCTGTTGCCTCGCAAGTTGGTATTTCTCCTGAAGACGTGTTCGCTGGTGTATCGCCAGACCAGAAACAGGCCATTGTTTTGCGGATCAAAGAGCAAGGCGAATGCGTTGCTATGGTTGGTGATGGAATTAATGACTCGCCTGCGCTTGCTACCGCCGATGTAGGCATTGCCATGTCGAGCGGCACAGACGTCGCGATGGAAGCGGCTGATGTCGTCCTGATGCGGCCTAATGAGCTTATGGACGTTCCGGCAGCTCTCCACCTTGCCCGAACGATATTCACACGCATCAAGCTGAACCTGGCCTGGGCGTGTCTCTACAACGTTGTCGGCTTGCCTTTTGCCATGGGCCTGTTCCTGCCCCTTGGCTGGCACCTTCACCCCATGGCTGCCGGTGCTGCTATGGCCTCTAGCAGCGTGAGTGTTGTGGTGAGCTCTCTTCTCTTGAAGTTCTGGAAGCGGCCGCAGTGGATGGAAGAGGCCCTTCTTGAGGATAAGGGTGGTATGAGGAAGCACGGTCGCGGCTGGGGTCTGGACGCGATCGTCTTGCGAGTACAAGATATCACGAGCTCTGTGCTTGGTAGGAGGTCGAAGAAAGATGCGGGATACGTCCCGCTCGACACTCTAGATCACCCTGACGCATAGGCCAAGTCACTGTCGCTTTTATTCAGCATTTCTTGGGGTTCGGTCATGAAGATAAAACAGGAGTTGTATTTGGGATTTTGATTTGGATACGTATATATACTTATTCTTCCACGTAGCCTACTTCTATGGGCCTTGCGTGTTCTTTGATACTTAGCGGGTTTGCTTTCTTGTACGCAAGCGCACTTATTAGGCTCATTCATCTACGCAGGCTACTTTGTATCTATTACTTCAACGAACTATACATTATATTTTCACCTTTATCTGATCTTATCTCCCTGTATTTCAATATGAATATAGGCGATCCGCCAGTTTTTATATGTATATATGTATGTCTATAGGAGCAGAAATTCAAGGTGGACCCCAGCCTGGTGTATTCCTCAACTTCTCGCCGGGAAACCCGGCGATCCGGTACGTCCCACTTCGCCACCTCGGGAGATCGACACAGGGGACTTAACCTAACAAATGTACATACGGGAAAGCCATACCAGAGTTTAACAAAGTCAGTTCCTGCACCTAACTTTTTACTCTCAAGGTGCTCAGGACAAGTTATTTTTTTCTTGTCCTTTGTGTGTGTGTGTGCGCGTGCATGTGCATATGCGTGTCATGGATAAGTTGGGTTACGGATTTCCCGGTCACGCGGGTGAAGGTAGGATAGGGAGAAGTTTATTTTAACTCCTTGTTTGCTAGTTGGGGCCATTAGCGTGCGATAGTAAGTTAATAAGCGCAATGCGTAGGTAGGTAGGTATTTATTAAAATTTAAGAACGGGATTTTAGGATAAAATCATGAGGGGAGAGGAGGGGGAAGTTTTTTTTTCCGGTGTCGTTTTTTGCTTTTATCACGGTTATTGTAGGATAGGCGGGTTTATAAACGATGGGTTTGAAGAACTTACATGACGTGAGTCTTACTCGGCAGTGCGGTGAGGAGTGCACTTGTTTCACGGCTCTTAACGTTATCACTACAAATATAAAGTAGATGATTCTATATGCTAAGCAGAATATTAACACGAGGCAATTCGTGTAAGCATAAATAATAACATGATTGCTACGCAGACGTTTTGAAACATATCTAACATAGTACTTTTATACCTCTTGTTTAAGCGAGACCTAGATTTTTATATACGGATGCTCTCTAAGAACCTACGCTTAACCTAGGAACGGCTACACCACTCCAATTACCCAATCAATCCGGTTCATTCCTGACAAATCCTACTTGTATTATTGACAATCCGTGATTATGCTATCTTATCAATTATTGTTGCCTCCTATTTCTTGGTGAACCAGCGATTAGCCAAGTCCTGAAGTCCTAGATCTAGGACTATATGATGTGTCATTTTTGTTCAGGTACATAGACTCCTATTAGAGTATAACTACGGGATTTGTATGGTTCAACAACTATACCCTTCCATAGAAGATCACCGTTTCACGAACTATGGTTATATTAGTAAAAAGATACCTAGTAATATGACACAAAATACGAATCTCTGAAAAGAGCCCCACGATGGATAGGACGCTGGATCGTGAAATGGCCTATGCAAGTTTCCCCTATATACATGGTGGAACAATGTCTCTGGTAGGTCTCTCCGCACTGACGTTGTCCTACCCGGTATATGGTGTGACAATTGGCCCGGGTACGGCTTGAGTTGCTCCGAAATATTGATTTTGTAGAGCACGTTCCTACTGGTCGGTTCCGAAGGATTTAGATACTACCTAACCTAGTATATAGGAAAGCTATGCCCCCTGTACCGCGTTCTAGAAAACGACTACTAGTATTCGTACGAGGCACTAGATATCATTGAAAAGGAACTACTATGGCTACGACTGACCATTCTCGAAAATACGACCTGGTGCTCGTAGGGGCTACGGGATACACAGGCGCACTCACCGCCGAGCACATAGCCCTTCATCTCCCAACCAACCTAAGATGGGCTATAGCTGCCAGATCCCCTAGCAAACTTGAGGCTCTCTCTGCGAAGCTAAAGGAGCTCAATCCAAATCGTCTGCAGCCAGGTAAAGAGAATCACTTGGCTACGACTTCTACTGTGCAATCTCACTAATGTTGGGTTATTAGCTGTGGAAATTGCTACACCTGAAAATAAGGCCGAGTTCCATGCACTCATCGCCAATGCAAAGGTCTGCCTGAGTGTGGTCTCATACTGGAGCATAGGCGAAGATGTTATCGACGCCTGCGTCGCGAACGGAACGGACTATGTCGATTGGTGAGAACACCTCTAGAAATGCACTTTTCCCACTGTAGTCATAACATCCCTAACATAAATCCCGACGTGCCAAGTGCGGGAGGTTCTGCAGAAATAGGGGGGTGGATTGAAAAGTACCACGATAAAGCCCAGGCCGCCGGCGTCATCGTAAGCCTCACACTCAACTAACTAACCTTTCGGACGGACAATAAGTTGACGGGAAATTTTCAAAACAAAATTAGCTTATCCACTGCTGTGGCATATTCTCCGCCCCGCAGGACCTCCTCTCCTTGCTAGCGGCCCGCACCCTCGCGGAGAAGTACTCCGAACCAACGAAAGAGGTCATCGTAACCGGCACTGAGATCCCGTGAGCCTCTCTAAGAATTAACCACACTCCCCGCTCTGCCTGCGTATTATTAACGCATGAGAATCTTAGCACCGACCCCAGCGGCGGCAGCGTCGAGTCCATCATGCACAAAGCCTCGCTCGACCCAGCCATCCTCCGCGCCGCCGAGCAGCCCTGGGCCCTGTCCCCCATCCCCGGCGGCCCCACCTCCCCCTCCACCAACCTCCTCGGCATCCGCACGGACCCGCACCTCGGCGTCCTCGCCGCCTGCGCCCTCGGCGGCGTGCAGAACCGCGGCATCGCCCACCGCACCTGGGGCTTGCTCCAGCACGCCACCCCCGCCGCGTCCCCCTACTCGCCCCGCTTCCAGTACAACGAGTACCAGCGCGAGCCCTCGCGCCTCGCCGCCGTGCTCAAGGTCCTGGCCGCGCGCGTCACGGCCGCGGCCCTGCGCTTCGCGTTCTTGCGCGCCGTCGCGAGGAGGTACTTGCCGGCCCCCGGCGAGGGCCCGGATCCCGCGGATGCGAAGAGGTTCCCCGTTAGCGTGCAGGCTGTGGCGCTGGGCGAGGGGCGCCAGCGCGCGTTTGCGAGCTTCGCGTTTGATGATGGCCCGTACCCGACCACGGCGCTGTTCATGGCGCAGGCGGGCGCGTCGCTGGTGTATCATAGACGGTTGGTGGGGGGCTGGACGGGGGGGTGTCTAACGCCGGCGTTTTTGGGGGAGGATCTGGTGGGGAGGTTGCAGGAGGCGGGGGCGAGGGTTGAGATGGGGGTTTTGTGAGGAGATGGGTTGAGGGAGATGGGGAGGAATGGGTTCTATATGGATTGGGTTGAAGTTAGGGGGGATGTATCTCTGGCGCTGGACACCACGTAGCTTTTCCTAGTTAGGATAGCAAAAAAATAATTTTTTTATGTTGTTTGGTTATGATGCTGTATGGTGCTCTGTTGTTTGTCTACATGAGTTTTACCGGCTCCTGTAAAGGCGGGTTCGTGGAGCTAGACTGGTGAAGTCAGAGCTAATACTTTGTTAGATAACTCAATATTGGTTAGACACCATCTCACTTTTCTTCGCCCTCATCTTGAATCCTATAAGAGGTCTTGGTGTGCGTCTGTATACCACGAGGATCGGTGTTTTTGAATGAGAATAGGTATTTCGTACTTCGAATTATATTGAGGCTTGATTACCTATTTTGATAGATTTACTTGCTCATCTGATGATTTGGGGTCGAGAAACTAATGACTTTCTCCTCACACCAGATCCATCGTAGTGTCCAGGCCTCCCCGTCTTATAGTGCTTTAATGGAATGCTCATGTAGACGCCCAAGTTTCTGTTAGGACTGTCCGAATTCACGCTAGTGCCTGACTTGAAGACAGTGGACTCTTGGAACAATCGACTAAGAGAACGGCGACTCAAATGTACTGGCTAGTTGTCAACGCTGTTCATGGGCAGAAAAGGGGCTGGCAGGCCTTTCCGTTGTCTCCCCTGTTCAACGAATGTGTTGGATACATTATATCAAGAACATCAGCTAGATAACGCTTCTAGCACAAGGCAACGTTCTGCTTCTAGCTCATCCCCAAACTTTCTTAAATTAAGAGGAGGCTTGCCACTCGCCCTGACATTATTGGGAAATAGATTACCAAGGCTTCTTGAATCTCAAAACCAGTTGTTGCATTTATGAGTAAAATGGCATAAATACTGAGATATAAATTAACAGAACTAGGTAATACCCTTAATGTCTCATTCATATTCAACTCCCAACTCCACCTCAGTATCCCAAACTAAGAAGAAACACTCAACCCAAATAACAAGTGAAATACAGTTCTCTACTATACCCAATATTCCACCTAGATTACCATGTTGTGAGGCCTGTGTAGAATGACCTTATGGCTTTCCAAGAACTTTGCGACCGCAGTATGTCTATAATCGTTCGCAGCATTAATGGCTGCTTGGAGATGTTCCCTATTCAACCCGCAGGTTTTAAGTGCATGGGTAATAAGCAGCTTGGTACAGTCAATCCTACCCCCTGCAGCTGCCGCGGTCAGGGATGGCATGGTTCCTTGGTCGATAAGTTCCGCACCCCTCTCAAGTAAAAGCTTCACGATCCGAATATAGCCCTGGCTCGCAGCACAAGCCAGTGCTGTGTAGTTTGTGGATTCCATACTGCCTGGGGCGTTGATATCTGGCTTGTTCTGAAGGAGTATCTTGACGATATCTAAACGACCGCGGCTCACTGCAATCTGAAGTGCAGTAGAGCTATAATTACCAGCTGGAGCGTTTACATCTGCTCCGAGGTCAAGGAGCAACCGAACCGTTTCAATGTGACCTCCCTCTACTGCAGCTTGAAGAGCAGTAAAACTCGCATATTTCCCTGCTGGACCATTTACATCGGCACCAGCTTGTATAAGCCTGTAGACCAAGTCGTTGCTCCCAAGTTTAGCTGCACACTGAAGTGCTGACAATCCCCCCCATTCTGCAGGTTGATCGTCTGCACCCGCGTCATTGTTGAGCAGTAAGTTGACTAACTCGAGGTGTATTATAGAAATTGCTGCTTGAAGGGCCGTTTTGCCAAATATACTTGCAGCTGGGGCGTTAACATCAGCACCAGCTTCCAAGAAAAACTGCACTAGTCGGGTGTGTCCGTTCTCAACCGCCACTTGGAGTGCAGTGCGTCCTCCTTTTTTATGTGCTGGTGCGTTCACATCAGCATTGTGTGCGATGAGGTACTGGACAAGCTCTTGATCTCCATTACGAGCTGCAGTTTGCAAAGGGTTCAAGGAATCTTCATAAACATTATTGCAGTCGGCCCCATGCTCAATGAGGATAGCCATGATCTCTCTATTTCCTGATCTGGCAAGCGTTCGGAAGATAGGACACCGGAAGATATCTGTACCCGCATTTGGATCAGCTCCATGATCAAGCAGGAACTGGACAAGTTCCTGGTTGTTGGCTCCCACTGCATGGTATAATGCAGTTGGTTTTCTGATGATGTCGATGCTGCTGGACTTATTGATGTCAGCACCTCTATGAAGTAATAATCGGATCAAGTCATAATCTGATGACTTGGCAGCAGAGATTATCGAAAAATCTTGGCTTGGGTCAGCCCCTGCTTCAAGCAGGATTGAAATCATCTGAGAGTCTCGATTTCCGATCGCTGCTTCCAGCGCGCTAGTCTTTCCCCGAAAATGGTTGACATCAGCTCCGGCTGCCAAAAGATATTGAACCATTTCGTAATTGCCCTTTTCGACAGCAATCGCGAGTGTTGTGGCCCTAGGCCATCCTTGTTTGCTGTTTACATCGCCTCCATGCTCTAGAAGTAGAGAGAGGATGGCCATATTTCCGTTTGTCGCAGCCCATTCTATACAATTTGTTCCATATGGGAAATAATCATGTCGAATATTAACTCGGGCCCCATTGCGCAACAGGCGGGCTACCATATCTTCATCATTCACCATGACAGCCGCTTTTAATGGCGTTAGATGATATCCCCCCGAGACGTTAATGTCGGCACCACTCTCCAATAATAATTCTACCAAACCATGGTATTTGGTCCGGATGGCACATTCCAGGGCACACCCATGCTCTTCACCAAAACAAGCATTGATGTCAGCACCTTCATCTAGGAGAAGCTGCACCATGTCGTAATGTTGACCAGCAGCAGCGTACTGTAAGGCAGACGTCCCACACTTTCTTGGGGTGTTCACAACTGCCTTATGAGCAATCAAAATCTTCACTATGTCTAGGTGCCCCCCTCTAGCTGCGATCTGCAAAGGTGTTTCAACTGATGTCAGACCACCTCCGCTACCTGTAACGGCTTTGTAAATTAGCAAGATCTTGGTCATCTTGAAATCTCCGACGAGGGCAGAAAACTGCAGAGGAGTGACCATTTCAATCAAGTGATACCGCTGTCTCCACTCAACGGGCGTGTTTGGATCTATGCCAGACTCAAGAAATATTTGAATCATTGATAAGTCTTGCTGTCGGACTGCACTGCAGAAAACCTTTTTTGCGAACGAATCGATCGATGGCGTGGCCATCAAGAGCATCGCGCGGACAAAGCGTCGATTGTTTCCCAATTGGAACCACTTCAAAATCTCACCGCTGATAACGTCACCACCTGATCTAAACCGGGCGTAGGAGCTGTAAAGTAGCAAGTTGTTGGATAGTACATATATAGTCAGCTTCAGAAATTCCCATGTCGAATACTCTTTGTCGCCGGCAAAGACAAGGTTCAGCAGGTTGTAAACCTCATCATCCTGGTCGAATGGTAAGATGTTGTTAAGGTATTGAACGATACGCTTAATCAAACTGGGGGTGCTCCCCAAGGGGTCATGGTAAGGGACCAGATAGGGGACCATCTCCCTACGTATGTCGCTGGGCACTCGAATCGTGATGTTGAGGATCACTGTACCATTGTCGTTAGTTATTCCTAAACTATAACTTCGGGGCCCTTATTTTGCCTTCATACATTGCTCTACCTGCCTACAGAGGTGCTGCCAAGGAAGGCCATCGCCTTTGACGACGTCGAGGTACATGGGAGAGATAGGTGAGATGATAGCCACATTGTCTAGAGTTGGTAGACGTGCTATATACGGGAGCATCAGCAAAGAGTACTTATCATGACAAGGAAGCAGATATTTACCTGGCATAATCGAGTCTATAGAGGAAACAAAAACTCGAGATGGAGCTGTGCGTCTTTTGACTATTGCCTTGTCGATGATGTTCCCATCGATGTAGACATCGCTTTGACTTCCTTCGGATTCTCTGGCTCTGAGTTCTCGAGCGACGTACTCCCATATCTCCGGGGTGCCGTTCTTCCGGCATCTCCACACTTTGAGTTGCCGCTCGTATTCACTTTTGCTGCCAGAGAATAAGTAGGTTTTAGCACAGAGAGTGAATATATCAATACCTTGCTGAGAACCCATGATTATCTCGCATGTAGTCGATAATGTACTTGAGCGGTTTGTTCTGATAAAGATATAGGGATCTGATTGTAGACCTGTGAGGGGTCCAATCTCTCGAGAGTCTCTTCATTTTCCGGATCCTAATGATTCACATGCAGGTGTGATAAAGCCGTGGGTCGTTATTCAGGGGCTGGGGGCGGCAGAATAAGGCTAACCTGGTGTCAACAGGAAAGCCAACAGACTGAGCTGCGTAGAGAACAAACAATGAATAAAAAAGTAGAGAGATTCAGATGGATGGAGTTATAGAGAGGGTTGGAGAATTATCGAGGTCAGCTCTAGCTTTTTATAGACCTCAACTGGTTAATAGATGCAGAGGGAGGCTCTGTGGGAGGTGACCTAACATTGGGAAATTGCTCCTCATGTTCTCAGCCTGCCGCCGCCCAAGAATGTGATTGGGCGAAAACAAAAACCGTCGCTCCCTAGTCCTAGCAACCGTACTGGCTAGAATCGAAAACCCTCGAGTCCTTGCTCCTGCAGTTCCAACCTATAACCCCCCGGTCATCTAGCCCCTCCAAAGTGCCACTTCACGTCATCATCGTTGTTACTCTATCTGCTATCCTTGTATATTCCTGCACGCTTGCATATATGTTGGATTGAACGGTTAGTCGAGGAGACACCCTTTATCTACTTAGTGACAAATGTTAACCTGTGCTCCCGGGTATAACGTCCTATTTTCTAGGCTAGTAGATTATTTTGATTAGGTTGCTATGTAAAGGTATACCTTTTTTGTAGAAAACACTCTTATAAGTAGAAGTGGGTTACAAAACCCTGGGCAACTTTCTTCGATTTGTCTGATATCAATATTCAGCGTGAACTTTAACCATAGTTATTGAAGTCTATATCCCTCTTATAGGTAATATTATTCTAGTAAGTAGGTACTCTTCCTACTGGTATTTACCTCGTACCCCTTTCATATGGGTACCTAGGTAGGTGTGTAACTATGTAGGTACCTACCGATAAGTCAATATATTACAACCAAAAATAAAATCCGGTAGACCCAATTTATCTTTATTAGTCTACTTCTACTTCATACTGGAGAGGGTTTCTGTTTTTAACGAATCATAGTGACTAGTTATATGCAGATCGGATCGCGCTGATATAAGAATTAGGTTGCCGTTTTCATGTACCATGTAGCTGGACCGGCCACCAAGGGCTCCACATGCAGAAAATACAGCCAATGGCATATTACATAGTATTTGTCCTGCGCGCAGAAACTGATCTCTATCAAAAAACATATATCGATGATACAAGGACAAGTATTGCCGTGCATTGCTGGCATGCATGGGTACTGAAAGTTCTCATGATTGGCCCAACACAAAAACCTTCCATCCTCTGCTTGGTGCGCCCTGTTTGGTCTCTGTCCCAGGGGCTAAGGCTCGTATAAACTGAGCGATACGTATAATGGACTCATGAAGGATTGTAAGACATAAACAGAAGAATGATGAAGGGTGAAAACTATAAAGACCGTGACCACTCTCTTCCCCTATCCATCTCCATCTCTCTCTCGAGCAGGATCTAGCCATCACTTCCTCCTTACATCATTCTTTTTCTTATTCAAATTACTTTGCCAGAAGCTCTGAAGTCCAACTTTCCATAAAGCCCTTACACTACTGGGAAAAAGATATTTGTTATTACTTTCTTGAACGGAAATATTCATCCTATATATATATATATATATATATATATATACTATCTACCAAACAGGATATAAGAGAATAACGGCAAGGCAAGTCCTTAGTTATAATTGGATTGAACTTAGAAATCATGGCTAACAAGGAAAATATAGACAGATAACATGCCGAATGCTTCGGAAACTCAGAACGATCTCTTGGGAGTGGGTGCTTGGGCTTCGACAGATGATAAACCCTCCGATACTCTCGAGCTCGACGAGCCAGAGGCTGAGAAGGAAGGGCATGGCCCATGGGAGTCAAGACTCAACCGAGTCAAAAACATCAGACAGCAACTAAACTACTGAGGCTGCTTCATTTGAGTCTGCTGGTTAGGGGCTATTTGGTGTCTGAGAAGCCTCGGCGAACATGGAATCAAGAATGAATATATTGCTGTGATTAGCAAAGGGGGTGGGTTATATATCACGAACTCAACCACTTTTACGTGACTTACTACTTAGGTGGTTAAACTTATTGGACCTGTATTTGCTTATTTCAGTCACGTCATGTCACTTATACGCATACATACACATATATACACTCGTTGTTTCCCTTTGTTAAACCTGGATAGGTAATTAGTGAGAAATCTAGGCATGTTTCATTGTATGGAATCGCACTCTTAATATTACTTAGCTGCGTGATATGTCTCTGTTTACATGAACCCATTACCTAGTCGTAATATAAGAACCGTTAAGGGTAATGTGTTAGATCAAGGGTCCCATATTTCTTCTAAAGGGGCCATTGGACGGAGGTATAACAATGTTGTCGATGTAGGAGGAATTGGCACTGGATATTCTGACTGCTTCGCAGATTTATAAACAATTGGGGTTATAATTTGTAATAATCCCTTTGTGTCCATATACATGTTCCCTATCATTGTTCCTAGATGAACTTGATTATTTACATTGGTGTGATGCGTTGCTGTACCTATAATGCTAGTCATGAATATGAACAACGTCTATGAGTTACATAATTGGAAGTAGTATGTTTGGCAACCTAAAAGTTTGGTGTTTCTATTTTAGTCTGGGTTGCGTTGCGTTGCGCCGTTAGACGGGACAGCCAAACGGATAGGTACGGATGGTGAGAGTGAGGAGGAAAGCGCAGACTTATAAGTCGTAATTGGACAATTCTCTGTCACATATGATCGTAGGATCTGCAAATATTTCTTCTGCCCACTAGGGGTTGTATGCTGCTATGTACCTTATAACCTACTGACTAGTACATTGCTCCTGGATCTGATCGATACTCATCGTAGCTAAGAATGCCGTCATTATCCTAAGTTACGGAACAAGAACTAACAAGACGCTTCAAGCATGATCATATAAGTAGGACTTAGTCCCATTTTAGTAAGTTACCTATTTAATATTTCAAAACCATTGTATCATCGTTAGAATATCGGTTTACTACCACACTGCCTGACTTTAATATTTGACCTATAGTATATTCGTAAATAGGGACATAACCTTTCAATAAGTAAGTAAGTAAGAAAGAAAAGGAAATCCTAGCACGCTTAATCTACCGAACTTATTCTACCTATCAGTATTCCTTTCTCTTGTTCGCTATCCCCAACTCAACGTATTTTTAGTTCCTATAGTTCCTAGGCTTCGACGGGGTATGGCCTGATGTCATCATCTCGATAGTTACCAAGAGTTTTGGCAGCGTTATTCTTCTCTTCGCTAATTCGAGTTGTAGCTTCCATGAGGAACTGACTGTTCGCTTGTACTAGGGGAAATGTTAATCAAAGCTCTTCCTCTCCTCTCGTTTGTGGGTATTCTGAGTGGCATAATATCTTAAAAAGGCCTCGGCTAGAACAATGTAGAAGAAGAAAGCTTTACTTACAGAATCTGGCAACTACAGGGTGATATTGGTAGTCGCTATACTTGAGTGCTACGAAGTCGCGGAGTATTTTCCTCATCCGATCGCCAGTCTCCGCCTTTTCGCAGACGTAACTGAGCAGGACGACCAGATCGGGCAGTACCTCATACCAGTCGACCCAGACCTCGATGGTACGACACAGCTTATGGAGTGCGAGCTCCGCGAGACCCACAACTTCGTACCTCTTGCCGGCGAAGTAGAGCTTCGCGTGGCACATGAAGACAGGCGTGTAGTCCGCCCCCCGGCAATTCATCTTCTCCGGCTCATGAGTTCTGCCAGTCGGCGGCTTGCAATCATCTAGGGAATCCTTCAATCCGAGCCTCTCGTCTAAATAGCCCTGACAGCGGCTCGTGTACATTTTGTAGAGAGGCATGCGCTCTGCTTTCCACGCTTCTTTGCCCTCCTTTGATAGATCTTCGATCTTGTAGCTGGTAGATCCGTCATCGTGCTGCGGTGCCCTGGGAGTTTCGTAGTCCCTGGTATACACGTACGCCTTCAAGGCTTCAAAGGTTTCGGTATTGAGATCTGGCAACACTGCTTCGTTGGGCCTGGTGCCGGGTGAGGGGTGGTTGATCTTTTCACCGAAGCACACAGAGGCCTGAGTGAAGGGGATTGGGTCGACGGAAAATACTGTTTCATTTTCCCCAACAATGAATCGAAAGGAGTCAGAACCAGTGATGCTGTAAGTTTGAGAGAGATACGTAGTTAGCCTCACTCTTGAAGACGGTCGATGACCAAGATCATATAAAAAGACTTTCGATTATATAAAATCAGCTTACGTACCTTTGAGAATCCATATTGTCGGTATTCGTAGTGATTTATCGGTTTGATCTAGCTGGTGACTATAGCGGGTTCGGCAATGGGATATTTATACATGAATTTTGGAACTCGACTCCAAGTTCTAGCACATAGCCTTGCAGGTATAATAAATAAAGGGTTGAGGGGTATACCAACGAGAGAAAATAAGGGGCGAAAGGACAAATAAGAACTTCATGTCTCGTATAAAACATCTTGAAACCACATCAGGAGTTGGGGGCTGGTGTAGCAAGAATGAAAAGGGGTGTGAGAGAAACAGATCGAGTTGAGCTTTCTCCTTTCCACGTCACTATACGCAGGCTGCCGGGAAGAATATGTGTCACAGCGGGTATAACAAACAATATTTTCAGTAGCACACCGACATGATGTTTGAAATAACTGGATGTTCATAAATGTAGTCCAGCAGCTCGTATTCAAGTTGTCCTCTCTATTATTGAATTTTTCATTCGTGTATGTGCCCTCAGCCTCATTTTCTACGTTAGAGGGGCCGGAATGATGCTTCTTTCCATGTTTGCCAAATAGTGACTATATGACTTGTGTACGGTCAGTTTTATATGTTACCTGTAGCATTGGGGGTTTACAAAGAGCTTCGCTCGAGACCTAACTTAATCATGAAGCCTAATCATGGCTGTGTTAGTATTATGAAGATGAACGGCATTTATACATTCTCCGATCCTAAAGCAACAGATTTGTCTCGCAGGTTTGCCTGGTAGATGTGATGCTTATAAATATCTATATACTGCCCAGGTAGGTGGTTATAACGTAAATTGACGACTGAACTAAACTAAACAAGAGATAACCATACTGCTAACATTTGTAGGATAATTGCAAGGTAGCATTGATTAAATATTAGGAGACAGTTATTATTTTCTATTCAATGAATGTTTCACTTCGGTACGATCTTGCCCCCAGATAGGGGTCAGAAATGTACCTATGTAAGGACCCAAGGCTGGCGATATGTAATAATTGATTTTATTTGACACTAAGTTGGGTAGGTAATTACATATATTCATTACCAATACGCAAAACTGAAGCTGCTTTAATCCCTCTACTACAAATATATAAAATTATACAAACTAATCTAAGACAGTTCTACAGTAATGTGAGACCACAGCCCTGTGGTATAACGGAAATCACTGTCCAATCTAAGTACTGGGTGACCTATTTAGATATTACGACCGAGCCTAGACTGAAGACTAGAGAAAGTTACATCTGTATTGATATCAGACCCGTTGATATTATATCTCTTGTGCGGTTTGTTTAGACTACAGTAGCGTTACGAGGTTCAAGGGGGCTAACGGGAAGGATGGAGTAGAGGACAGCCGCAATTGGTTTATATTACCTCTTGTGGTTTATTGGTACTATGTATATTAATATTGATGGCAGGAACCTAGCTGATTTGATGCCCTGTTCATCTATATGCGTTGATTTGACGCCTGCTTCCCCTGCCCCCCTCAGCGTAGAGAGCACAAGAGATACTGTGGATGGGTATCAATATACTTACCCATAAGAACCATAGAGCGAATAATAATAGCAATGAGATTAGCAGACCTACATCTGGGGCTAAAAATAAGCACCATACACGGGCAACGCGTAGGCAATAATATTTATTTTATTATTAAAATTTTCTTTTCAAAAAAAAAAAAAAAAAACCCCTTCTTGGAGTGAGGTTATACGTTACATTGCACACTTGATCATGATTGCTAAGAATGCACTAAAGCACTGCCACTCTCTAAGCGGATGGCGACATTAAATACGTGAGTTATTCCAATGCCTCCTACACTAGGTAGCACGAGATGACGGTGGGAGAACCAGCGCCTCCTCATCGCCACTAACCTCAACCGTAGCCTCTTTCCCCCTGTACATGTACCTCACGTGCAAGACTTTCTGCTCGCCGGGGGACGGGTCCCAGAACCCGAGGATATTGCTTTTGCAAACACGAGCGGGGATGTACAGACGACTGCCACTCACGAGCGCGGCCACAGGAACCGTTACATCAGCAACCTCTTCTGCGCCCCAGGCGTTGCTCGAGCCGGGCGCTTTGACGCCGTACTTGGCGCTCATGATGATGAGCCCGCTCGCAGTGTACTCAGCTCGCTGTTTCGTCTGGACGCCTGCCATCATTAGCGACGCAACCTGGTCCGCCTCCACACGCTTGTATCCCTGGTCGTCTTGAAGAGAAGCTTTCACCCTCTCCTGTTTGAGTCGGAATTGGCGGAGACGCTGGTACCGACTCCATGCCTCCCATACCGCAAAACCCGTGAATGGAATAACAGTACTCCAGAACAAGACACCCGTGTTTAGATTCTCTCTTGAACACATGAGAAAGGGCAGATTGACGCGCCGGCCGAGGCGCGACCAGTACACTGACAGATGTAGCGAGTAGCTACTAAGACCTAGCTCGAAGCCTAACTTCGCGAAACGCCCAACGCGCTTTAGACATCGTACTGCGAGATACCCTGCCCAGACGGAATTCGATGAAAACTCAGCTTCAATGCGGACCTCCCGGCCTGAAAACAAGCTGCATCGTTTTCGATGGGCAATCGTATGCTGATCCCGTGCTTGGTGAGGTAACTCGAAGCTCACATCACGAGCATATTTGAGAGAACCCGATAGATAGGTAGACTCGGCGGAAGCAGAAGCTGTCCACGAAGCTGTCCCGTCGTTGTGAAATCCCTTGTCGAGCCCACGGAGCCCACGATCTGAAAGGCGGTCCGTTATGAGAGTGCCTCGCGGATCGAGCGGACCTCCTACTTTGTACGCTATTTCTAGTTTAGGGGTGCGATAGAGGGGCAGGTCGAAGTATAGAAGCTTTCTCTTCACCCTAGATGTAAAATCTGACAAGATACGACATGTCTCGTCTGCCCGCATTTGCCAATCACCACTGTCAATGCTGCACAGCAGCACCCCTTCCGCAGTGGGTCTCCGCACGCTTGACCAGAACCTTGGAAGCCGTCTGCCGTATAGACTTGATTTTACACCAACTTGCACCAAGCTCCTCACGTTCTTGTCGTAAGGAATGACCATATGTCTTGATACCCCGATGGACACGGAAGGCTCGGGAAGCACCTCTGTCTCGGCTTCTATCACGGTGTCGCCTTGGCCTGTATTGCCGATCGCTGTCGAATGCTCTGATTTGGAGGTCAGTTTTCCCCGAGAGACATTGTGTCGTAGTTTGATTGCGATCAAGGGATGAATCTTCCCAATGTGTAGCTGAACTAAACGGTCCTTCGTCAACGTCGTAGAAAAGCTGGGCTGGTATGGATCGAGTAGAGTGATAACAGGCAAAAATGAGACGTTTTGAAGAAACCCGTAGACTGAACCCCTGACCGCTAAGACGGTACCGCCTCTCTCATTAGAGAGTAGGTTCTGTTGAACCTCGAGGTATTCAGGCCGCTTTTCTGCAGCCTTGCTCTGCGAGATGAACTTAGTGGGTATGTACGCCCGAACGATCTGAGTGGCCTGGCGGAGTTGACGATCAACTCCAGGCAAGTCAAGTGAGAAGGAATGGGCCATCTCAAAATCAACCGGCTCCACGGTGGATGCCCCATCTTGACGGCCATGCTTGAGATGATTGGACAATTCCTGAGCATCAAATCTCGCGCCGAGCTCCCAGAAGTCTAAGCCCGCATCCGTATTCTCTTGCTGCTCACGATCCCGCATAAAGTCAGCATGCCAGAGGCGATAGTCTTCATCATTCAGGCTGCTGACGCGGCTGGT
The DNA here is from genome assembly GCA_022578605.1 of Camillea tinctor. Lineage (NCBI taxonomy): Eukaryota > Fungi > Ascomycota > Sordariomycetes > Xylariales > Graphostromataceae > Camillea > Camillea tinctor. The sequence goes on from MU394054.1 coordinate 345,640, forward strand.
GGCATGCGAAGATGCACCGTGGAGGAGGTCTAAATCGTATTTTTGACGCCGACATGGATCCAGCAATGTCTCAAAAGCGTTCTGGATGATCATGAAGTAGACTCCGGATGCCTGTCGGAGGTTTGGCGGCTGTACATCTGGGTATAGTAAGGTGAGAAGCCGGAAGTAGGCGCGACGAATGCTGTCAGGAGAGGGATCTCGTGAGACACATAAAAGGTCATAGTAGTTGTAGTTGTTAATGTTTTCAGGCCGTGAGGCAGGAGGCCTATCTGGAGTGGCATTTCTATCGCCATCATTATCATCATTTTTTTCATTGTCGTTGTCATCGTCGTCATTATCATCATCGTCGTCGTCGTCGTCGTCGTCCTCCTTCTCCTCCTCACTTTCATCGTCGTCACTAGCCACTTCATTCAGAGGCTGCGACACGACAGTGCTACGAGCAATTGACGAAGCATCATCAAAATCGAATTCGAACTCACGCCGCGTAGCAGCAAACTGGTCAGTCAGAGAGAAGCGCGAAGCCGTACTTCTGATACTTGGGGCATAGCCAGGAGGGGGCTGGGAGGGCTGATGACGTGGGGTCTCATCATGGTGATGGTGATGGCGCACAGATGGCCGGGCAGATGAGTTCCTTGAAGCTGCTGATGCATTATTCTCAGCGTGACCTCGGGCTCTGCGCCTATGCCTACTGCTATTTCTCTTCGAGCTGCGGGTCGAACGGTCAGCCATTGGACAATTGGTAATTGTTAAATGCTCCGATGCGGGTTGTGGTTCGCAGGGTTAGTTTTGAGAGCGGGTCGTTTTTTTCCTATGCCTGTAGTGTTATCGTGGGTTATGGAGTCAGATGTGAGTGTGAGCTGCCGGGTGCTAATCGCAGACTTACGCAATCCAGCGTTACATTAGCCGAGGGCAGAAGAGACATTTAACAAGCGGTGAGGTACATATAGAGACAGACATCCATCCAATGCTGTGCTTCAACTTCAGATGCTGTGTTGCGGATAATTCGAATTGAGGTGAGTACTCATGTTTCTTCACTGCCTTTTTTTTCTTAGGCCCACATCGTGCCACTAGGTTCCCCGCCTCCTCATTCTAATGTAGGGCCATTGTGTTTTGTTTAATCCATCCTATATAAAACGAGGATAAGCAGCAAGGATCACGATCTAGTTGTACACTAAGATTAGTGTAGGTAGTGTTAAGAAAGATATTCATACTATAATTGCATAATCGATGGCTAGTTAAGAGTAGTTTACCCTATTTGGCTCGGAGAAGTACAAAGACTATGCCTATATCCGAGCTTACAATCTATGCCAAGATTCGCATTTACACTCCAACTCCTCGCCAAGACCAGCAGTAGTGTACTATGGAGGATCTCACATGGGAACGATCTTTATAAAATTTCAATACAAGGGTATCGGAGTTTACAATGCTTTTCATAACAATGTCCAAAGTGATTTAAAGTTATAAGGAATTGATATAATGCCCCTGGCCAATCTCACCCGTTAAGGAATCCGGGGTCTTCCTATCTTAAATGACTCCAATTTTTAAAGTAGTTAAAAACATCGTGAATTTCCATTCCTCTAATATCAAGTGCTTAAGAAGAAACAAAGCTTGGTTAAGTTCGCGTTAAGAACAAGTGTAGCTGGTTTGGAGAATTTTAAAAGCTATAAATGAAGAAAAACCTCCTGTCTACGATTCAAGACACATTTCAGGACCCTGGCTCAGGACATCACACACGAGTCTTCAATTCTCCCAGGGCCTACCTCCCGCTTCATGTTTTCCTTCAACCGGTCTCCGCATGAGCCAAAACGTGAATTTGCCGACCTTCTTCTCAATCTCTTGCCATTCCTTATCTTGCTCCTCTCTTTGTGGATGAATGACGTTCTCTTCGATAGAAACGAAGTTGTTTGCTTCATACAAGCGTTTGCCATATGGCGTTGAATCAAGGAAAATCTCCAGACGCAACTCGTCAGCTTTCCGCATACCCCAGTCCATAAATTGCTGGCCAACACCTTTACGTCGGTAGTTAGGATGAGTAAAGATGATGAAAAGGTCTCGTATTCCTCTGTCAGCGTCTTCTCTATTAATAGTTGAGGTTGTTCCTTGTACTCACAAACATGAGCTCTCTGAGCCACACGAGCTCTTGGGGCAGAATGAAGCTGAAGTGCCTGCTCGACATACGCACGTGAACCCCCCTCTGGAAACCAAGTTACCTCTGCAGCGGACGGCGATGCGAAGGGATTCTCTCGGTGGATTTTCCAAAGGGCACCACCAGCTATGTTGCCAGTCTCGCTATCGACAACCTTTCGCCAGTAGCTCGAAGGGTCAGGTGTATGCCAAAGCTTTAATCGATCTGCCGCTTCGGCGATAGCTTCCTCCCGGGCCTCTGCATTGGTCCCGTGGGTTGGGAAGAAGATATGAAAGAACTTTTGGGGTGGATCTTCGTACGATTCGAACATGCACCTAGCAAGCGCTGGAAAATCATTGTCGACGTTGATTTCTTGAAGATGTAGAGTCATTATCGCAACCTGATTACGATACTTTAAAAGGTCGGTGAGCTGGTTAATTTTCACCTATCGGGATGAAATTAGAGGAAGATGAGAGGGTGACGGAGAGAGGGGTGAGCATGAAGAGATGTCTGCTTCGAATATTTGTACTTTATGGGATTACGGTACAAAAATCGTTGATTGCCTCACGTACGACGGCAGGGCGGCTGGGCAGTTGGATGCTCACAGTTACACAGCAGGAAAGGAGTCTAAGCGGTATCAGAAACCTTGACACCAGGTAGGTACTGTACACTGGCATAGGTACGTATCAATCCCTTCATTGAGGGGTATAATTGACGGGATATAAATCAGCTTTATTAATTAATGTTGGTTTAAGTTCCATGTCGGTTCTTATAAATTTTAGGTAACTTATACCTTGCTTAATACACCAGCATGAGCATTTCAAAGGTTATGTCCCTCAGGTTGATGTATATTAATATATACTTACCAGGTAGGTATGTAGTAATAAGACCAGTTCATTTTACATTTCACTTGGCCTCATATGAAAGTCAAATGTAAATAGTAGTGGTCGTTTAGTGAAACCCAATTCTTATAATCAATTACATAGAATGCACTTAGATTAGTTACATACATTGCACAACAAAACCCCACGTTCAGCTATCACGCTGGCACGACACTATAAAGTGAGGGGTAGTTTAAGTAATATATAACAACTAACAACTAACAACTAATAAGAAATAAGTTGCATATACTTATAACATTTTACGAACGGACAAAAAACCAATTGCAACATATGTAACTTACCTTTAAGTAAGCTTTATCGCCAAGTGGTCTATTATATAAAGGTTAAGGTTGAGCTGAGTCGTCGTCTTCTTGTTGCCAGCGCATAGCTAACGTCTTACATCTATCTACCTACCTGTGATGAAGACCACAGGGTTGTTGCATATCTCCACACCGTAAAGTTCTAGGTTAGTATCTTATCAGTTAGTTGTATTGCCCCGTACGTGAGAAACAAGTACGAATATAATGCAGGTCAAGCAAACTAGCACACTTAGCCATCCAGTCGTTGCGGTGAACGAAGCGTTGATCTACCTTCTAGAGTCACGTAGGCAAAAAGCTAAACTCCGCATTTAATTCCCGCAACGCAGCATCTCGACTGTTCTATCTGGATATTCGTCCATGGGGTGCTATATTGTCTATAAGTCATTGATCGAAATCTGAATGATATGCTTCATGAGCCTAAATCTGGCCGCTGCATGTACACTAATAGACAGACAGATAGTAGTTAAAGAGGCCTGTATTAGACGCCCTGCTGCAAACTCATCGGTTACGAATACTAAGTCCTATCCGAATTATTACAAGTTCATTGGCTGGACACTCAAAATACTAGACAAGTCCTTGCTTCGTTGCTATCAAAATCCTCTTACACCGTGATGGGTGGGTTCATTCCACTTTACGGCATATCGGTAGGATATAGGGCTGCGTCTTACCTTGATACGGTGGGTAGGATTCACGTCTTCCTTGCCTGATTACTCCACCGTAAGCAAGCCATATGGCAACTTATTGGGGATAAGGAGGGGCAAAGGAGTAACAGACACCGCCAGACGGCTGTGAATGGATTGGTTTGTGGCAGTGGCAGTATGATGACGGATGAATTGGATAGATGGGTAGCCATAGTATAATATCTAGATCATTATATGCTTATGTAACTACAACATTTGCCTCCCGATTAGGTCTTACACTACATGTGCAATGACTGCTGTCGATACTGAACCCCGGACGGTTTGCGTATAGTTATACCACTTAACACGAGCCTCAAAGCTTCCCCCCCCCTCAACCCTTAACCACATTGCTCTCTGTACGACATCATTGCCGTACCATACGCGTGGAAAACAACTATTATCCCTGTTAAATCATATGCTAACAAGCGGCCGCATCGACCGCATCTCACCAATACACTCTAATTGTACACCGTGAGTCCTCTTTGTGTTACCCTTCTCCTCCCCATGTCTTCTTACCTTACCTCATCAGGCTTCATTTCTCCAGGCCAAACACTTCATGCCTTTTACAATCCCTTGGTCAAGCTTTCCCACCATTACACATCAGATTATATCTTGCAGCAGCAGATCCTTCCACGTACCTTTGATGACAGTGGCTTTAATCGTGAGTACGAATCTCATCTTTGCACTAATAGGAGTTCACAAGTAAACTCTACTCCTTAAAGATATCTATGTATATTATATTAGTGTTTCTGAGGCAAAAGATCTACAGCACCGCGTGCAAAGCTGTGTAGTCATATCAGAGTAACGTTTCCATAACAGTCGGGTATCCCTCGCTCATAGCTGCCCCGGAATCATAGAGTTCAGACCCCGATTACCATACTACCATATGTGGGATGCCATGTGTTATAGGCTGTTCAGGGGTTTATCTAGGCCAGGGAGCTGAGCTACACGGATAACTTCATAACCTATCGCCACCCCGTAATTTAACGGGTGCCACGCCAACCTTCATTCTAGCTGACCCAAGTCTTCAATCATGCTTCTATGCGCTGTTCCTATTTCTGTTTCCCGCTATCCATTTTCATTTTCATTCTCTGAGCATCCACGTCACCATCCCGAATACAAGCCATCCTGAACAAGTTATATATCCCCCAAGTGCGGCTCCAAATGATACTGAATAAATAATTAGCAGTTAATAATTGCCCCCTTTCACATACACGTACATACATCAGTCGACACACAATTATCCTCTAGCATGACGCGAGTGGCAATGTACCCTCACGACGTAGGCGCAGGCGGCGGTCCTCCAGTTGTCAGTATCGAGAAGGCAAACCAAGCATGTTACTCGTGCAGGAAGCAGGTCGGTCATCTTATCGTTTAGCTTTCTACTGATCATGCGACTCACTTGGAGATAGAAACGGAAGTGCGACAAGGCCCTACCAGCGTGCGCACTTTGTACTAGAATGGGACGCACCTGTGATTATTCAGAAGTCCAACCAGTTCCTACCGCTGAGGACTTGGAAGCCCTGAGGCGGCAATTGACCGAGTTGGAAAGGCGATTGAATACTACGAGCAGCGGATCGAATGTTAACATTGCTCCTACGAGTTCTTCCCAGAACGATGCATTATCGCACATCCATACTCGCCAGCCAGCACCGACAGAAATCTCATGGGAAGGGGGACAGAACTTGTTTAGCCCTACGTTGTTTCTAGATGGACGGTTGTTTAAACGGATAGGGCTTTCGATTCCCAGGCCATCATCAGAACTATCCTCGGTGAGTGTTGCATCTATCTAACCCAATATGGAACACCTAGGTAGTTCTTCGATGATACGGACGATCGGCGTATTCGTCTATCGGGGCTCACACTGCAAATATCTTACAGTTCTGGGTAGCAACATCGATGCGACTTGGTATAACGTTCGTGACGAATAACCTCTTTAGCATCTTTAGGAGTTGTATGATTTGTCGCTGAGTTCAAGCAACTGACTATTTATATAAAACAGGAAATACTACAGTGTATCGGCGATGCAGAAGCACTTCAACACACATTAACAGGCTATTTTGACGACATCCATCCCTGGATGCCTATGGTGTTGAGAAAACGGATGAGAATCACGTACCCGATGTGGGACGGAGGTGACGACGTTGTTTTATTATTTCTGGCTATGAAACTCATCACCTCGCAACCGCAGGCCGGCTTCTTAGCCTCCGAGAATCATCTGTACATTGCGTCGAAACGATTTATAGCTCGGCTTGAAGGCATAGGTACAGCTTCGCTTCAATATTTACAAACTTTGATTCTAGTGGCGTTATACGAGTACGGCCAAGGGATCTATCCAGCGGCTTGGATGACGGTGGCACAATGCGTACGGTATGCCCATTTCATCGGGTTACCATCGTACAGTGAAAGCAACAACGTGCTCGGCCAATGTGTGAGTGGCATACCGTGATGAACGACCGAAAAAACCATCTCCGGATTAATTATGAGGATTTTTACTTACATTTCAATCAGACAACATGGACAGAGGCAGAGGAACGACGTCGAACTTGGTGGGCGGTTTACGTGGTAGACAAGATAATTTCGATCGGATCCCAGAAACGGCCATTGTGCGGAGAACCAGCACCTAACGAGATCCTACCCATAAACGATAAAGCGTGGGAATCGGGCGATGCTAGTTTAGTAGTGCAACGAACCGTCACCTCGCCCAGTTCCGATTCACAATCCCCATTCGGCAGACTTTGTCAATGTGCACTTCTCATCGCTAAGATGCTCCGGTACGTACAGAGGACCGAGATCCGAAAGGCCAACCACGAACGCCTTGACTACTCCGAAGTAGCGAACATAACCGAAGCCGCCAGCAGCCTGAATCAGTGTCTCCAAGCCGAACTCGCAGCGGACCCGGGAGGCTACTTTAGCTTAGCGGCGGCGCGGTGTCTGATTTTCAGCGCTAGCATGAAAGCTCTCAGCATCTACAGCGCAGAAGTACTTGGTACCAGCAGCATCGGGGCTAGTAGCATTACCAGTGTCCAAGAGCAATTGTGGACAGACGAGGATCTCGCTCTGCGTCTGGTGGCTGTAGATGAGATGAAGAAGACAGCGGCGCACGTGCGCGACTTTGCGGCCGACTTGTTCGCGTATATCACGATGGACGAGGACCTAGTCAGGACACCACCATTCGTACTCGATGCGGTGTACTCGGCTGCGGCGACATTCTGGTCAGCGTGGAAGGAAGACGCGGACCCTGTCGCTGAGACGAGTCTCGAGAATCTTAAAAGATGCCTTGTCCGCATCGGTGGCCGCTGGAGACTCGGTGGCGAGTACCTAAAGCTCCTCGACCAGCTCGAGATGAGCTCTATGATCGGACAGGGTGGCTTCCCTGACCGGAGAAGCTTCGTGGGAATCCCCATGGTGATTTCTAACTTGGGTGGGATGTAAGAAGGGAATAATAGTGGATAGAAAGAAAGCGAAAACAGTGACATAACCTAGGTATTATGGAATGATATGGGTTTAGCTTAGGAATTGGTGGCATATACGGAAGCGGATATTATGTTACATATCAAAGGGAGTTTTGTTTATTTTGATAATGGTATACTTATTGGGGGTAGCTTGGTGGGCAGCATTGATATGGAGTTATAGGATCTTAGGGTATTCTGGCATTGTTTCACCCCACTTACAGCTCATGTGCCTCGACGGCCTTGTCTATGGGTTTTTATTCGTGGTCTTAGGTGTATCCAAGTGCATCCTTTATGAAGACCATTCATATAGTAGACTAGACGCACGTCTTAGGGACGGCATTGCTAGAAGACAACACTCTCTAACATACCAATTCGCAATGCTTAATATCGTATGGTGAATTTTATGGCATACCTCATTCTCAGTAGTTAGTAGAAATAGATATATAATGAAACTTCCGGGAGTGGGATAAAGTATGAAGTTGGAACTCAATTCCAGTCGCCCCCTTTTCATCGGCTAATTAGCCCCTTAAAAGATATTTCGTCCCAAACAACGCTGAAGTCGATGGAAAATATTATTTGTCAAATGCGCTACGGACATAAGTAATACAGGGGAAATTTATCCATCTACTCGTCATCACTACATGCGATAATCTGACGTAGCAAAGATGTAAGGCTATTCAGTCGTGACATCATGCCGTGGTCATGATGCACGGTGCGGCCAGCCATGTCTTGGGACTTGGCAGTACCCCTGAGGCATGAACTACACAACGTATATCATTTAAGTTACCAATTTACAAAAAAGATCAATTAATTCCTTGTCTAAAAGATTCTTCCACCTTTATTAGCACCCGGCCCGACGCATTCTGAGCTCACGATATCACAATCATCAATAGCATCTCACAAAACAATCCTCACCAAACCAGACCACGCACCATGTCCGAACAAGGCGGCGACCTCAACGAGATGGCCAAAGAGGGTACATCAGGTAAACACGCTATTCCAATATCACCCATCTAATACCCATTGATCTATCTCTCGTCCCGGATTTTCTAACCAAAAAAATAGTCCCCGGAGATGCTGGAAAGCAGAACACACTCCCCTCGGTGCTGAATCCACATCAAAAGCGGGGCGACACCGGCCCCGGCGCTACCGCCCTGCACGCCGCGGCCGATAACCCCGTCGGCATGGGCCCCGCCGATGACGACGCCGTCACGGCGTCGGGCCACGAGGTGCCCCGCGCAACGGTAGAGAAGCATAGTGGAAGCGGGGGGGAGGAGAGGAATTACTAGGGTTTGTGGGGGTTGGAGGAGTTATTGGGGGGGAGATGCTTGGTGAGCTTAATAGTAAGTGTAGGTTCGATTCCTATGAGCGCTATTGGTATCTTACTATTAGCTCATCTGAGATAGGAGAGGGAAAAGGGGAGAGACGTTGTGGGGGGTGGTACAGGCGGGGGTCCCGATTAACTGTGTCTGTGACTACGCAGACTCTCATAAAAACAAAAGTTGGCAGAACTACGCCTCTGGGACAGCGGCTTGCGCAGCAAAAGCCCTTCTGAGTAGTGTCACACCTACATACAGAGCCGACAAGGCTTCACACACAGATGTCATCTAATTCGATACAACGATCACTAAGGATAGAGAGCTTCGAGAGTTTGAGGAGTCTTCATTCCCTGGCCGTCATGCTAGAAAGACAGAGACTATAAATTGGCGGCTGAGTGCAGTCAGACTGCATGGGTAGGCTTCAAATCGTTGAGAGGCAGTAATAGCTAGGAAACACTTGAATACCTGAGCACATATGCTTCCTCATTGCACGGTCTTGGACTGTTTTCGGAGGCTGAATCAATGCATCGAGATTGTTTAAGGGGAAAAGTACAGATGCTAGGTCCTAATGCGGCATCTACTGCCGAGAGCATCAATAATTTGGCTTTACCAGTTCTTATGCAGGGCAAGTATGATGAAGCCATCGAATACCTCACTCAGGTCCACAGTTTGCAACAAGAAATATTGGGCGAAGAAAATGCAGATACCATGCAGAGCCTTCACGATCTTGCAATAGAACATAGAGAGTCAGGAGAAATCGAGGATGCAGCCAGGATAGGACGTGAAGTACTAGCCCTTCGGGCGACAGTGTTGGGCAGAAAACACTTAGACACCCTCGCTAGTATGGTAGAGCTATCTTTAGTAGAAGAGGAATTAGGAAACACTGAAAAGCAGCGCAGCTAAATAAAGAGGCAATCGGCCATGTAGTAAACTGGACGGGCTCTACAAATCCAAATACTTTGGAGGGATTTTCTGCCCTCGCTGCCTCACTACGAAGCCAGGGCCGTTCTCTAGAATCCGAGAGGCTATATAGGACTGGCCCAGAAGAAACGGTGACTCGAGACTTGGGGAGAGATAGAAAGTAAGTACCCCAATTCATATTCTGAAAAGCAATAGCAGCTCTTAAGTTCCGTCGTTATGTTCTCGCCTTTAACTTATTTACTTAGTCAACCTGGAAACGAATGAAACTAACTGGCCACCCGGGTGTTGATGCCAGTCGGAATACCCACTGAGAGAAAGTTCGAAGGTCGAAATCTGTTGCAGTGCCATATATATGAGCTAATTGTCAAAAGGCAATTAGCATATGCTTTTGTCTGTAAGAAAATCTGAGGACTGAGAGTTAATTTCCAGGAGTACAGGGGTTGACGGCAAAGAAGGGGCTTATTTGTATGTATGATCTATGTCAGCATGTGCATTTAGTTCTTGTAACTCACGGAAGAAAATATACGGTTTCTCTCTCTATAGGGTGCGCATCATGAACACCAACGGACCACAGCAGCCAGGCGATATGGCTTACTATGTTTCTAGTACTGGGGCTAATTAAGACGACAATGGCTTATTAAGAAAAATTTGAAGAAATACGAAAACAGTGTTTGTAAGATTTGACTACTAATAAGAGAAACGAAGAGAAGCTTGGACGAATATATATGATGTTGAATTGAAGTTATGAGGTTGCTTGACTAGGTGACTATCTATCTCTGGATGATGGGAGGACCTGTCCCTTATATACATGTAGCTGCGGATACACCTTGTACCCGTATGTTGACAGATACCCCTTACCACCTATTTGAGCATATGAGTAGTATATTAGCTTCTAGGTAGTTACAACGTTAGATAGTTTGCTGATGTTGTTCAATGTTACTTAAGTTAACACTATTGATTGGCCAGTGTGACTTACATAAGCTATATTAAGAGTCTTTTTCAATACGCCAGACACACGCAATTGATTTATACCATTTAACAATGTTCATAACCATCTCGATGTCTTCAATGCCGCTGCATTCGATCAATCGAACGATGTAATGGACTTAAGCCGGACTTAACGAATTTACGAACTAATCTGCAGGTTGTCGGTTTAACTTGATCTTTATAGTATATAGATCTAAATGTCTCTCTTCATTGGAAGCTCATACGAATTTCTGCAAATCAGCAAATTCCTAGTTAAGCAACTATCTTGAACCGGTCTTCAATTCACAGCGCATAGGGTAATTTAGGACTTAACATCTACTTGGCATAGATACTCTTTCTACATGACTTTACTCTACTCCAGGGGTCTGCGTCTTCTTTGTTCAAATAGTATACTAAACCACTTGAACCCCGCCTCAACTCGGATACCGTTTACACGCAACCTGTCCGCCCAAGTCATGGCTGGATCATATGATATCCACAGCTATCTTCTAGATAGGGCGAATATTCATGACACCGTAACACGGCTGGTAAGTTATAAAGGATATATGCATAGGATTCAATCAAGACTAAATGAGTGTGAAGACTTTCCACATTGATACGAAATCTGTCGAGGGACTCATTAATGAGGTGTACGCGCCGAATCTGGTGATAGACTACACATCTATGTTCGGTGGGGAACCACAGCAGACGACCGGAGAAGAATGGAGCCAGAAAGTCGGGTCGATGATGGCTCGCTATGACGAGACGCATCATGTGGTCACGTACGTCCCTTATATTGATTTCACGCGAGGTTGAGATGGGCATCTAACATATAAAAAAAAACGAAGTGGTCTCTTGATTCAGCTCCCACAGCCGACCAGCAAGGCAAATCGACCAGACAAGTGTACTGTGTTGTCGAATGTTACAGCACATATGGTACGACGAAATGTCAAGGGTGAACCGATCGTGCATGATGGGGTGGGTTTTTTAACTACTTCTATTTCCCCAATGAACCCAGTACTTAATAACTATTAAGAAGATATTGCTAACATGAAGGTTGCTATTTGATTTATAGGGGAGGTATATACTTGATCTTATCAGATTGCCGGAGTTAGAAGAGAAGGAGGAGAATCCTTGGAGGATCAGCAAGCAAGCGTTTACTGCTTCATGGTACGATGGCAACATGGAAGTCTTGAACGCTGCTTCGGAAAACGTGGGTAAAGAAGACAAAGATTAAAGGAGAAACAAGGTACACTCTGCTCCAATCTTGAGTCCCTGCTATATTGAATTGTATGTACATGTCAACATGCAGTGTCTATACATATGTACTATGTATATGTATATGTAGATGTAAGAAGCACGTATAGTGAAAATTGTGTAGCGCCATTGACCAATTAAAGGCCAGGTAGGTAGATTTGGTGCCAGGTAGTTCCTTGTAGCCAGATTAATCATCAGAGGACCCACTGAAAAAGCATGGGCAATGGGGTAGCACACGGGCAAGCAACAAGGAGCTAGGCGGTCTTTAATGATCCACTGCGACGACGTAATGTCCAGAGCTTCTTTCCCTTTTTTTCTTTCTCCCATTCTCAACTTTCACTTCCAATACGAGATCTACGCCTGTATCTGTCGCAAGTAAACACACGTTTTCCCCAGCGAGCATGTGTAAAATCCAGTCACTTCAGAGACATAGACTTAACTGAATTCCTAAGACCACCCGCGATTGTGTTGCTGTTCACATATTCGAACCTTTGAACGCTTTCTACGTGTAGAAGTTCTACTTAATCTCGTATTCTGGTTTCCGGCACGATCCACAACACAACTCGACCCAACCAAGTTTACCGCTTCCCGCGAACGAATATCTACCAAAGCCAGTACAATTCATATAATACAGTTCGTAAACGTATCACTCGAATCGCATCCAGGCATAACTCGAGGGATCGGAGGAGTTGGTAGAGTAGAGAAGCATTTCCTACTTTATCTCGGCTGGGGCTCCAATACCCCCAACCCAACTACAACATGGCTTCCAGGGGAGACTCCTCGCGTAGTGTGCCCACACGATCGTCTATGCGCTTGTTCTCTGTCGACAATGTCCTCCAACATGCATCCGAGATACCATCAGGCCAGCCCCGAGTGCCGCCTCCACGAGGACCACGAAGCATAACCGGCGTGCGCCGCGTCAGTGGCGGAGGACTACCGAATCTTGCATCACGGACTGGACAGCATAATATGCCTTCTCGGACCACGCGAATCAGTGAAAAGTTAGTACTTCTGCCCGAGACCGTCGACGAAACCGAGGGGGATGAGGAGGAAGCAAGGCCAGGTCTACAAGAAGGAGAAACAAGGCCACTCAGGGATGAGGAATTGGATGTATTACGGAAAAGGGGCGGGCTTCGCGGCAAGAGTTATGCTGAACGGCTTCCCAAATTCGAACGAGCCGAGAAGCTCTCGAGGCTCACGGCTTATTGCACCGCCCAATCATACAAGATGAAATCTACTTCGGAGTTTCTACGCAAGAAGCATGATGCCAAGACCAAGTTATATGACGACTGTCTGTACACCGTCTATCATACGCCGCTTCTCCCTGGAATAGACGGTTACCGTGTTCGCAGTCGTCCAATACTCAAGACGCCAGGTACTGGCAAGACGGTACTTGACCTCGAAATCGAACGCAGCGAGCAGAGCGACGAGCATATGGGTTACTATGATGAGTACACAGACGGGTCGCGGGACGAAAGTCCCAGCAATGGAAACCTGAGTCCTCGAAACGAGCCTAGCAACGGACATAATCACGACGCCTCGGTCCAGGATCATCCCGCCAGCCCGATAAATAGGTTTGTGCCGGATGCGAAGCAGTTCGCCGAGATGTTCATCTATTCCTACGGCGTTGTCGTTTTCTGGAACTTTACCGAGCAGCAGGAGAAGGCTATTTTGGCTGACATGACATTCGCGGAGAGCGAGACGGGGGCATCGCTAGTTACGCGCCCGCTTGACCAGAGCGACTGTGAGACGGAGGAGTTCCATTTCGAATACAACAACGACGTAAAGAGGCCTCGTATATTTAACGACATGATCACGCTGCTGCCACGCTCCGATCACATGGTCAGGCTAACCATCAGCCATGCCATAGCCCAGAGCACGAAGCTCTGCTTCTTCGAGGAGCGCATGTCTGAGACTATGCTGAATGCCCAGCATATCCCGAAGCGGCTCGCTCTAACCGGGGAGTTGGACATGACGAGGACTGAGATCGTCAAGATCCTAGGACGCTTATTCAAGAGCCGCGTCGAGATCAACCTCTGTAAGTTACTCATCCCACTATTACCCAAGATCTGCAACCCATACAAGTGAGAAGGAATCCAAAATACTAACGCATGCCTCGCTTTTCTTCTTCTTTGCAGCATCCAACATCCTCGACGTACCCAACTTCTTCTGGGACTCGGAGCCGACGCTGCACCCGCTCTACATGGCCATCCGCGAGTACCTCGAGATCGACCAGCGCACCAAGGTGCTCAACGAGCGCTGCCGCGTCTTCCTCGACCTCGCCGAGATCCTCTCCGACTCGGTCGCCGACGCCAAGATGAGCGCCATCACCTGGATCATCATCATCCTCATCGTCGTCAGCATCCTCGTCACCGTCACCGAGGTCGCCCTGCGCTTCGGCATCCTCTCCAAGGAGCGCGGAAACAGCAATAACACCCCCGCTGGTCTGCTGCTCGCGGACCCCGATCGTGCTATCATGGCCCGCGCGAATGTCTCGCTCGAGGAGCTGAGGCTCTGGGGCGCGAGCTTGAGCGACGAGGAGAGGAGTGCGGTGTGTGGCGCGGAGTTTCTCGGCACGACGTATGCTGGTATTTGATATGTCGATTTAATGTCACCCCTCCCCTTTCCCCCGTTTAGGATTCCACGCTACTACCATTTTTTGTTCTGTTATTCTCGGAAGCATATGTACGGATGGGGGATGGGATAGGTTAGGCAAGGAGGGCGTTATGGTTTAAAAAGAACCCCCATAAGATAGCTAGTACTCACTCCATGGCATGGCGAAATAAGGCGTACGATAAAGAAAAAAAAAGTTCATTATATCATATTTGTAATCCCTCTCTCCCTCTTCTTTTTAGTGGCCTTTTAGATATTGTGATTCGTCCCCCGAAATTGAAGGACTATATGGGAGACTTTCATCATGTGCTGACGCTTTGAAGCTGTATCATGTGCTGACGAGACGATATGCCTAAAACATTGAGAGAGATGCAGTTATAAGTGTACGCTTAATAGGTAGGCACGGTAGTGGTTGGCTTCTACCAAGGAGCTAGGTAACAGACGAACCGCATATCAAGCAAGCGAACTTCCATGTCGACAAATCGAATCACATCAAGCGATTAACTATTGGCTCCAAAATGCAGAAGAAAGGAAAGGAAAAACAGGTTCGGATGTTCATTTTTCGTATATCCACTCTCTGCTCCGTCATGGCTCACTCCGTGTCCTATTCGATATAGTTATTCGTCTCTCTTCTCCATGCCGTTAACTATTTTAACCTCATGCTTTCAGTTTACCCCCCCCCCCCCCCCTCTAGTCCCCTGTGGTCATTTCCCCCCTGCTCGTATTTATCTACTATACATATAGACAGAACATTCGTCGTGTTCGTTCGACTGTAATCGCAGCCCGCATATCTTCGTTTCGTCTGCCCTGACCCCCTATTTATTTCATATTCAGACTTCCACCCCTTACTCCTTTACTCTTTTTGTGTTTTTTTTCGTTCGAATCAAGCCCCCAAAATATTAAAACTGGATTTGATCCCCTTGGCCACTATTTTCTTTAACAACCGCGAAAATAAAAATTAAGGAAAGAAAAAAAAGGGGGCTCATAATGCAGTATATGCAAAGCGTAATGCCATATGCGAAGTGATAGAGCCGTGCATGTGTAAAAGGAATGAAAACAATTCGAGTATGCAAAGTGCATAGTATCGCCAACATACCTGAACAAAGGAAAACGATAGAAATGGAACGAAGTTTTTAATGTATAGCGAACGATCTGGATTGTCCTCCTCAATTCAATCCATGTAGTATCCTTTCAAGTCCGACCCCGTTGAGGTGATTTTCTCATTTTCCGTGCAACTTTTCTTTCAAGTAAACGACGGCGGCATAACCGGAGCAGCATTGCGTGGTCATCCCATGTCCACACCAAGGACATTTCACCATAGTCGTGATAGCAGCTGAAACGCCGAGCAGCTTGTCCTCTACGATAGAGTCGGGCTTGGCCATACATTCGTAAACTCGAGATGGCATATCGTGGAAGAATTTACAGCTGCAACACTCGACAAGCATTTTAGCAAGGGGTTCTGCTCGTCGGTCTGATGAACCTGCACTCTTGATACTTCCAGATGAATTCTTTTGCGTGTGCTGTGGCCGCAGCGCACGGGAAGATGAGCTGGGAGGCACTGGGGCATTTTTCCTGGCCTCTTGTAGATAAGCGGCACCGGGCGAAACAATAGCAGGCGTATCTTGGCTGTCGGAAGTGTTATTCCGGGGCAGCTTCAATGCCGACTTTCGAGGGAGTATTTCATCACTATGTTCCACTGGCGGTGAATTGGGAAGGCTCGCCGGAGCAGCGCTCTGTTTTGCATTCTTCATGAACAATGGTTGATTTCCACGGAAGGGGAGATCATGCGTGGAATGAATGTCGAGTGCGGATCGCGCTCGTGGTGGTAACGTGATTTTGTCTGGTTTCCTATTCATACGCCTTTCTTCACCGATCTTTTCCTTCCCAATATTTGCAAATGTCACCGAAGTAGGGCTAGCTACTAATGATGGCGTAGATGTTACCAATTCTTTAACTGTGATAGGTGTAGAAGAGGTCTGGTCATCGAGATCGATTGGCATTGCGGTTCTGCTCCAACTATCATCTTGGACCTTGGAGTTTCTCCCAGTAGATCGGGCTTCACGTATGGCCCGAGGTTCTAGCGGCGGAGGTCGATGGCTTTTCTTGGATCCCGTTTCCTCATGAGATACACTCAGCCCGGTCAATGTATTCTGTGATCCGTCGGCAGAATACGGCACATTGCCCTTGCGGGATTGTGGCCGCGAACTATCTGGGGTAGTCAAACTAGAAGGCGAAGGCGGTGCATCTTCGTATGTGGAAGATGATGATCTTTCTGATGTGCTATGGCTTGGTTCCGTTTGGTGTGATTGAGAGGTAGAGGTACTCGCCGTTTCAAGTCCTGCCAGAATCCTCGCGGCCTTAGGTGAAATGCCTAGGCGCTCGAAAATGGGCAGGTCGCTATCCGAATAATGTGCAGAAATCGCAGGTGAGTCTTTCGGCTTTGGTTCACCTGATCCTTTGCTTGTATCATTCGTATGCGATATAACGATGTGGTGGGCGTCCCTTTTTGCCTGTTCCCTTAGGAGTGAAGTGCTCTTGATACCATGGTTAAGGGGGTGGTTCCTAAAAAAGTCCTCTGTATCATCCCTATCATCCGCCGCTTCCAGAATTCGACTAGGTGGCAATCTGTCTTCAGACGGGGCGCGAAGCTCCAGCGATGGCGGCGCATATGATTCGTTGATAAACGCGAAGTAATCGGCCGAATGTTCCTGTGGTACTCCTGACTGTTGTGGCGGAGCCGGTTTCGCGCCCTTACTACTTAGCATACGTCGGCCGCGATCTTCCACAAATTCGTCGATTACCTCTGTAGTAAATGCTCTTCCAATGGTAGAGGATTTGGCCGAATCTGAAGATAGGGCAGTTTTATTGTTTGTCTCGGACGTCAGGCGTTCCTTGTTCCTAGATGGTGGACGAATAGTTGAAGCATGGGTACCAATAGAGATTTCATCATCTTCTTGTTTATCGCCGCTATGTTTGACATCAAGCCGATCTGTTTGAGTTCTCGCGGAATATTGCCCGTCTGTTCGCTCATAAAAGGACGTGCCAGGTGACGCCTTGGGGTCCGCTCTGAGATCTTTTAGAGTTTGAACATATCCATGGGGCTGGGCATCGATTTCTGTGGGTATTCTATTCCGGCTTTTATTGGCACGATCGTCGACCCGACTAGAGACATCAGCATGGGGTCGTTCTTGCTGCGATAATCTATCTGTCCGGGATTGTTTCTCCTGGGCCATAACCCTGGCCATGACGGAATCTCTCTTCGAAGATTGCGTAGGCTCTGGTTGGACCTGAGAGCCATTTGACCTCACCGCCGCGGGCGACTCGCGATCACTACTGACATCTCGGGGCTTGCCTGCTTGAATTCGAGTCTTACGCGCACGTGGAGCGATTTCAGGTCCAGGCTCGTTCGCTACCTGCTTGGATTTCGAAGGAAAATTAAATTCGGCGACTTGATGTGCAGGCGCCACTGCTACTTTGACTTCCTCATTTCGCTGGTCATGGAGATGAGTATTTGGCGCAGTTTTGACTTCTTCCTGGGTGGGCTCAGCTCCTCGTGCACTGCTCGGGCGTTTCTTCTGGCTATCTTCACCATCTTCGGCTGGGCGATAGTATAAATACGAGGGTCCTTTTAGCTTGTTCAATGTAGACGAGAGCAAAGATTGAGACCGTCCATGGCCAGCACCAGGTAAATACCGAGACAATGGGGGTCTTTTGTCTTGAGAGGAATTTGAGTGGCTCGAAGCCGAAATGGCGGATCTGATAGACGGCGGTTTGAGAGCGTTTGTGGAAGTCGGGTCTGCTCCCCGAATGGGTCTATTATCATCAGCGTTTACATGGGGAGTCTCCATGAGCTTCTGCACGGCAGAAACATTCCCATGCTGCAGTCGGAAGCCGGATAGAAACCCCTTGCTTTTGGGTTTTCCATTAGCCTCCTGAATTGGGGCCTTTGGAGCAGGCTGATGATTGGTCATCTTGTCTTGCAGTGCAGATTTTGGTGCACTTGAGCTTTCGTTCTCGGGCTTGACGTAGCTCTCCAGCTGTGGAGCCGATCTTGAACGATCCGTAGCTGTTAGTGGTTTTACACTTTGCATATCAAGCGGAGGGGCTTTGCTCAACCGGTTGCCCTTTTTCTTCAGGAGATGTTCTCCTTTCTGGTCTTTCTTATCTTCGTCTGCACCCCGCTTCTTAGGCTTTTTCTTCTTCTTTTGACCGTACTGTTCCCAACTGGGTGACTGGCAGATGGACGACTGGTCTGACAAGTTCAGATCCTCCTCTTCAGGATCTGAAAATGTTACCGTCCTGGAACGCTCCTCCTTCACGGGGTCCTTTCCAGAGGGCTGGCTGGCGAGAGGTCCATCTGTCCCCTCATCCAAATCTTGGGTTGGGGATGGGGGGATGGATATGGAGAGGGACGGTAGGGCAGAGCTCCGGCGTACGGCCTTCATTATCTGGGTTTGGTGTGAAAGCGGAGGATGAGAACTTAACCGCCGAGCCTTAAACGGAGGATGATTTGCATTGGCGGAGGGCGAACTTGTACTTGGCGGCGAGCTTGTCGTTGGGGCCTGAGTGTGCCGGGTGCGCTGCATCTATAAGGTGTGAGAAGACGGCCTGTTAGTGGTGGAGAGGAGTGTGGAGGGGGTAAAAAGAAGGTCATGTCGCGCTCTATGGGTTCTATGCGATCTACGAGGAGGGTTACATGCCGGAAAATAACATACCTTAAACATTTTCTCCAGTTCCAGCATCCGTAAAAAGCTATCAGACCGAGGTCGCTGGTCCGGCTTGGATTCCTGCACTCTGGGCATATTGAGGATTACGCGTCAAGTCAAGAGTAGAACAACCTCAATAATTACTCGGGAGGTGAATCGGCTTGTCAGGGGTAGCTCCAGGTCGGAGCGAGACGGGGGGCAATGCGAAGCGCACTGGGACGAAGGGCCGGGTCACCGCAGTGTAGAGGAACCGGGTTTGCGAATGAGCCGAGCCAACTAGGTCTTTTGTTTCTTGCCCGACGAGGTAATAATAGTCCGTCTTATTGGCAGGCAGCGAGTGACAACGAGTTGGGACTCAGGTAGAGGAGAAAAGAAAAAGTGAATATATCCCGGGAGTCTTGGCTGTCTAGATGCGCATGTCGATATAGCCGGCGTCTATTTTGGTCTCGGGTCCAACCAAAAAAAGTCGATGGCCACATGTATTCCTGGCAAGAATCCTGGCCGCTTCCTTCTTACTCAAGTTAGTCGAATAAGTATGAGAAATTTTATAGAAGCGAGTGTAGTCTGGCTAGGCTGCTCAGAAGAATCTTTGACAAGCGAGTGACGGTTTGGGGGGGAAACGAATAGGTATCGTCGACGTATTAGTTCTATAGAGCTCGACGGACCACCAGCTGGGGACTATTAAGGGAAAAGGTACATGCAGTTGTAGGTCGTAAGGTAGTATTATACGCAAGTACCAAGACACTAGGTTTAGGGATTAGATAAACAAATACAACTTATACTGAACCACATTTAGAGCGAGGGTAAAAAAAAAATAGAAACGAGCGCTTGGGAGACAGTAAAAAAAAAGTAATAGAAGGTAAGGCGGATTGGGGGAGAAGAGGAAGGTTGACGAAGCGAAGGCGTTTGTCTTCTGTGTTTTAGTGGAGAGGGGGAGGAAATATTCAATCGGTCATTGTATTGTACTGTATGCACCTATGAATGCTACCTGCAAAGAGAAAAGACGAAAAAAATAAATATTTGCAGGGGGGATCCATGATGACCAACACGAGATGGAGGGACAGCAACGTCCTCTCTCTTTCTTTCCCTCTCTTTTTTTTTTTTTTTTTTTTTTTTTTTTTTGCAGAAGCCTGGTAATAGATGCATGTATGTGTAAGAGTAGTACTACATACGTAGAGGTTACAGCTTGGTACATGAAGTTGGTTGGTTCAACTGGTGATGGTGCACGTACCTCATTACTCAATTTGACCAGTATTGCACTAAAAAAAGAGACTACGAGACAAAGAGCAACCACTCGCAGGCCGTATAAGTTGCCTTATTTGGGTTAGATCGTACTAGTAAATGGGTAGCCAGGTAGGTACCTTTAGGTATGGAAGTGGGCGTTGGGAGGGAAGAGCCATCGTGTATGTAGGTTAGCTGGTGTCATCTACACTGTGACCTATTCTACAGACAGTGTTTGGTACCTCTACTACCTCCGAAGGTACCTTAGGTAGCTTTCGCTCATGTATTCTA
Source organism: Camillea tinctor (assembly GCA_022578605.1). Taxonomy (NCBI): domain Eukaryota; kingdom Fungi; phylum Ascomycota; class Sordariomycetes; order Xylariales; family Graphostromataceae; genus Camillea; species Camillea tinctor. Next base: position 366,395 of record MU394054.1, read on the forward strand.
TCTAACCAACCTAGGCAGATCTCGCCATGAATCAATACTGTTGCATCACGTCGAATGATCATATCCTTAGGGACATGGTGGAAGAACAGGTTCTTTAGGTAGATAGGTAGGTAGGTGAGAAATTAATACACTACCTACTATAGCCACTACTATCCCCTCGGTAGGTTGCATCTGAGCAATATTTATCTTCCTTTGCTCTAGGTTAGCTTTTTTTACTCCTTCATGGTCAGAAATGACTGCAGATATGATGACGAACCTAATTGTCTGAGCCACGACACAAATCTTGGGTGAATTTCGCATGTTCGGTGTTACGTACGATGGCGGTGTACTTAGATTAATGTGTACATGTGTAATGAATTTCATATTCAAAACGCATCGACCTATATAATAGGTGAACAGTCTAGCGTCGGTAGACATCAATACCACTAATAATGCTATTTAAAGAGTTTAAAGGTATGTAACTACTAGTAGCCTTTGACAGTTGGTTAGTAGCACGGGATCTACATACCTGCTAACTTAAACACACTTGGCTGCCTTACCTAATGGTTCCAGCCGAGCGGTTACAACAGAACCCCACTCTCTAAGCTGCTGGAAGTGTGCCGTTTCCTAGGCTTTGCTAGGACAGGCAGACAGGCTGCTGGTCAGGGCAATATTTTACGCTAGCTTTTCGCTAGTGCGTACGGAATATCATCCTTGCCAATTCACAGTACCTAGTACTGCTACCTTCTACTTCCTACTACCTTTAGGTCAAAGCTATTGATTAAAAAGATCCGATATCAGGAGACTTTGAGAGGCCAAGAGTGAATATCTGATCAGAAACTATCTTCCAACTATAATTGACTACTTATTAGTCTCTCAATTTGAGAGAAAAAAAAATACCGAGAGGGAGAGAAAAGAACGTGTTAGGTACCACCTACCTTTCCCCTCTTCGCCTCGATCGTTCGGTTTGTTACGGCATCCTTTGAAGTCTGCAAAGATCTAGAATTTAACAGTGTGGACTAGACACCTAGGATGGGTCGTAATTCTCAATTCGCTGATTCTATTGCATCTATATCGCATAGGAACAATTCTGGAAGGCACTCACATCACATCAGTTTGTCTTGGCTGCTGTGCATCGCATATTCTTGGCTTGTGACGACCTAGCGTTATATTCTTCATTTGTGGCGTCAACACCATTCCATTAGAGCTCCCTTCCCCCCAATGGGTTGCGCTAATTGAAAGGTTTGTCCTCGGGTGTGAAAGAACATCGATGAGATCCGATGACACGATTCCTGCTACCTGTTCCCTCGGGAAATATTGCAGGCAAGCAACCACAACTCGTCTGTTTATCCGTCTCAGCCGATCAGCCGCTGGGTGACAGCCTGCTTCGCTATCAAGTAAGATGTCGATATTCTTGACATGAATTGATGTAGTCAGCAGCCTACCGCTGCAGGTTTCAATGTCTATATCTTATCTAAGAGTTGCATGCATACGCAGGTAATGCAATGATGAGATACTTAGATCTAGCCGCTACCCGATATTTGACAATACTAACATGAAGAGCGTTGAGTTAATTGCAGCCCATGTAAGACTTGAAATTGGAGAGTTGAGGTTTAAGGTTGGTTGGTTCATAACTACCCAGGTAGCTTACCAAACCTATAATGCCTCAATATAGGTCAACCAGGTACGAAGTAGTGGAGGCACATCCACGCTTAGCATGACTAATCCTAGGTTACATGTACCTAATCCATGTACTAGGTATACCTACCTTGCTCTGGTCTTTTTCCTACCGTCCGCGCATGGTTTCCGGTGGCACAAACGCATGCAGCAGAGTCGCCGAACATTGAAGTATTGAAATACCTAAAAATCATCTCCCCGGTCGAAGATTGGTCCTAGGTATAAAGGTTGGGGCGGAATGGGCACCTACCCGTGTGGCAGTGGCGTGTTAGACAACATAGCTAACAGGATATAACGAGCCAACGAAATTCTTGCGGCTCAAGCATACATGACTTAGAGCTGCATATGTATTGGGTTTGCGGGTTACTAACTAGGCCTCAGCAGCTCTCGTATTCCAGCGGTTGGTGTCTTGGCTGCCGTCCCCAGACAGTGCCTTTTTGTCTGTGTGCATATAACGTACGGTATGCTGGACAGGAAACAGGAAGAAGCTACATATTAGAACAGCAGCCTGTCTACACGTGGCTCGCTGGCCCCCGGTACGTAAAAATAGGTTCAGGGAACAGAAATTCCAGGTTTTGATATACTCTATTGTGTTGATCTTAGCTTGATCTAACGTGATGCGGTCCATTTAACTACCCTAACCTGAACATTCCGCAACTCACACATGCACAACACTTATACACACCCAGGTATCCACTTCGTTGGGTCAAGCCCCAAACATTCCAATACTTACGACTCTCTCCCTAAAAACCATGTTCAAAGGATCTAATTAAAGAAATAGGCCACTTAGTCTATTGCTGAGTGTTATATATGATGCTCTCTTCTGGTGTATCTACACTCTCATACTTTGCATGCCTAATACCCAAGTTCCGTCCAGATGCCCATCACCAACCCAATAACAGCAGTCCCCTTGTTCGCACTAACCTAGTTGAAATCTCTAAGGCCGGCTCACTGCTAGTAACATATCCCTTAATTCACTGAGTTTAACTCTTCATGAGGACTACCTTATACCAGCCAGCGTTCAAGAAGCCCTGTTGTAATGTTGTAAAAATATTGGGTCTATGGGAATGAAGTAGTATCGTAGGCGCCGGCGTTACCCGGTAGCTTCCGGTAGCTGAACGGATAGGATAACCCCGGCCATTGTGTATGGTGTCGAGGCCTACACTCGCACTGACATCCCAGATGTAAGTAGTATCCTATATGAAAGCTTATTTAATGCTTCATTCTATATTAGAGAGTATTGGCATGTAGGTTAGTTGAAAGGACTGATGATAATAACATATGATTAGGTAGCAATTAAGGTTGATTCGATGTTACATGTTACCGCATAAAGTTACCTAGCAAGCTTTGACTTGACACAGGAGGTAACTTCCTCCATCTGCTCTTACGTCATATATACGTACATATATACTATGTACCTACACGGTATGTACCTAGGTACTTGGCTACTGACAAAAACCCTCCAGCTCAATTAAAAATATCTAGACTTCTAGATTTGTGACTCAAATTTCAGTTGACAACACCATTACCGCTATAGATCCGCAGTACCAGGTTTCTACATTCCCCAACCGCGGCCAACCCACCTAACGCCATTATCTGCCTGGTTTTCGTCTTATTATCGATAGCTGTTATAAGCATACAACTCATGTATGGATGGTTAGCTGACCGTCCTACCCGCATGGATCACACACAGCTGTGCACTCGCGAGCACTACCTCATGTGGATATCTGCGTCAGCAACTTAACATGATCTTGTCATCGGATTCGGCAGGACTCCGAAGGGCCTTGTTGGCACCAGCTGCTGCGCATGCTAACCCAGGAGGCTCCCGAGGCCAACCTGTGGTTTATCCGAATCCGAACCATCCATATTTTCGGAGCGCGAAGCCCAAGAAGCCTCTGGCAAAATTATATCGAGAACGAAAACACAAATGTCTTATTATTCAGCTATTACTATATTCTATGTACCACACGATCGTGTCTGACATCTAATAAGCCATCGGCTCTATCTCATAGGCGAGAACACCTGCTCCGTTCATTCATGATCTGAACCATGTGCTGGGCAGATTCGGAGATCGCTGTATCTTCATCAGACTTGGCACAGCAAGCTATGGCCCCGATATTTCCCGCATTGGTCTTTGTGACAGATCGAACCATTGTCTAGACCGACGTTGCCATCGTTCATTCTATCGCCGCGTTAGCTCCCGCGCCTGGGTAAATAAAAATTCTACGACTCTAGTACTACACTGAGCTCCACTTCGCACAAATATCATATCATCACAACGCAGGGAAGTGTTGAGCAAACGGTGCAGTGCACACAACACGAGAATAGACCGCTTACGATGTTCCAACGAAGTAGCGTGAGAGAGCGTTGGATCCGATCGGTTTTGTAGTCCATGCGCTACATAACGAAGAGGCTGATCTGCCGATGACCGGACGGGGATGTACCCCAGATCTGCACGATTCAGGAACATGTCTATATTAACTACCTTCACACCATTAGGGCCAGCATTAACGCCCAACCCGATGGCAAGGAAACACAGGGATAATCAGTTGGCAGGCGAATCGAAGATGCCCGCGAATCTACCCAATCGCAACCCGAGGACAACCCAGCTCCCACAGCACGTGGTAGATGGCGGTTTATTTTACCACGGAAAATTGTGAAAACATGGGGAACCGCGAGCCAGCCTGCTGGCATATAGTAGGGCCACGCGTTTGGAAATCGAAAGCCCGACAAGTATCGGCCACATGTCGGCGCTGTGGGCAATTTTAGCCGGTATAGGTACAGGCCTGCAGGGAGCTCCCATGCCAACAACTTTTTCTGGTACCTACTCGTCCTTGCATCTAGAAACCCTCTGACTCTAGGTCTTTTCAGCGTCCCACGGCATATCGTTTGATCCACTAAGCGATGCGCTATGAACCCGGGAAACCATGATAGGGTCCCATCTGTCCATTTTACGGAATCGATCCAGATACAATTTCAGCCGGCCAATTTCCCCCCTACGCCAAGGGAGGAATACATATTTATTCATGAGCCAGCCTACCAGTATCTGAATTTCCATTACCTTATACTATTACATCCCGTTCCCGCAGAGGTTAGTTCTTCGCTGCTCGCAGCCTATGACCTGAGCCATCCTGAGATCGTGCTTTATCGTTGCTTCTCAGTTCGGGCGAGCCTACCATGGTCTCGCTTATCCAGGGGGCTGTCTTTTCGTTTTCCGACCTCCGATCATATTGACCGAAAATACGTCCTCGCATGAATGGAAATCATGGGAGGGCAAAAAGAAGCAAAACCGCCGACGGTCCATACATCTGTGGTTGTACTATACGCCCTGTCGCTCACCGTATCATGCCCTAGCTACATATTTGCGGCCTAGAAGACGCGAAAGGCCACAGGTCTAGAAGCTATGAAAGTTCTAGTTCATCTTCTCATTTTCTTTGAGCATACAACGGTGGTATTCCGCTAACGTCCGGCGCGTAGCTGCTGAACTCGCAGGGCATACTGCAGAGTAGAAAAAACCTTCTTGTCCCAAATTCCTTTTTTTTTTCGTCATTTCTCTTTTCTATTTTTATCTAATCCCTTCGGGATCTTAATCTGCGCAAATGCTTAACCTAGCTTGGCTTTCCCGCTAATACCGTTTACCGGTTCCCATAGCTGCAGGATTGGGCTTGATTTAATTAATAAGTAAGCTCTTGGTAGCCGAGGGACGAGAGGAAGCGGTAGTCGGCACGCACGGCGAAGGCGAGCTCAGTTTTCTCGGACGAAGAAAATAATGGTCAAGACGGGAGAAAGAAAAAAAAAGTCAGCTGTAGATGCGCCACTACGTCGTGGTGGTGGTGACGACGAGGATGAATGGTGTGCGATAATTGCAGCATGAGCAAAGAAGCACGCCAGGGTTCTAGATTCAAATTCGAATTCGTTGGGCCTCATCTGGGGTGGGCCTCGAGCGGGGAACGAGGTAAGCGAGAGAGCATCAAGCTCACGAATGGAATCGATATGCGAAGGCGTGAGAGTTCTGGTGATGGTGGGCGACTGTCAATGTTTTTGAGGGTAGAGAGGCCTCTCCCTTTCAACTTGTGATTCAGAACCGCCGCGCTATCGCGACTAGATGATGATGCAAGTGCTTTTCTAGAGGGGAGCGTGGCTCATCACACTTGTGAGCGAAGCCATGGACCCTGAAAACACGATCATCGGCCTCGACAATACTGCACACACCGTAACAGGAAGGAGACATTTCAGTTTCCTTTGCATTTCACACAGATAATAATCTAATCGAGAGAGAAACAGGTAGTTGTTCGTGCATTCACAGATGGGGCAAAGCCCATCCCTGAACCCTCAATTCCGGACCCTGGAGAAAGGTAAGTTTTATGCGGTATACACGCAGTTCGCTTCAAGCACCACCCCTTTTCTTTGACCATCTCTACACATCTCTTCCCCTTCTCTATTCTACTGCACAATCATTCTCGTATTTAACGCAGGGACTTCAAACGCGAGAAGACACGCTAGCAAAAAGCATGCCTCTAGGTAGAACAGACAGACGATAGATAGACCAGACGCCGGCTTTTTGCGCTACCTTGAACTGAAACGACCGAAGTAGAAATAGAGTTAAAACCGGTCTAGCCTTGCACTCACTCCCTTCTTCTTCTCCATAACCAGCATTCGATGCCGCAGCCTAACAATGCAGTGGGGGTGATATACTGGGATTATTGTCCTTCTGCCTCTTTCACGACCCTTTCCTTATTTAAAACTTGTAGACCTGATCCTTCGAGTAGCCCAGCTCCTTGAGAATGCCTGTCAGCTCGCCCTGGTCGGCAGGGCTCACCTTGTTGCCCGAGACAGCATTGTAGAGGCCGGGAGGTCCGCAGACGAAGACCTTGATGTTGCCGCTCTTGGGCTCGGGCAGGACAGTCTTGAGCAGGTCCTTGGTGATGAAACCCTTGCCGCCGGCCCATTCCTTGGGAGGCTGATCGAGGACGTAGAAGGCGCGGAAGCGCTGGGGGTAGGTGTTCTCGAGCTCCTGAAGCTCGCGCTTCAGGAGGATGTCGTCCTCGGTCACGTTGCCGAAGACGAGAGTGACCTTGGTCTTGTCTTCGGGGTTCTTGAAGATGGCACGTAGTAGCTGGTACATGGGCGTGATGCCCGTACCGCCGGCCACCAGCGCGATGTGCTCGTGCTTGTTCGCCGACCACGGGTACTTAGGCAGGGGGCCCTTGAAGTCGATCCGCTGTCCCGGGATCATGTCGTGTAGATGCGTCGACATGGGCCCGTTGGGGTACTTCTTCACGATGAGCTCGAGGTAGCCTTTGGCGTCTAGTGGTACGGGAAAATCAAGGTGTTAGCTCGTCACGTAGGAGCTCTGCGGTAAAATCCCGCAGCAAAGCCGCAGCAGAAAAGAACACAGCAAACTCACCCTCATCGTTCGTGGGCGTGTACGGCCGCAGAGTGGCCTTCTCCGCGCCGGGGGCCTTAAACTTGGTCAAGAGGGCGCTGGTGACGACAACGCCAGAGACCATGTCGTCCTCGGGCAGCTTGAACACAAGCCTCTTCGTGTTGTGGTTGATAATCTCGACATCCTTTAGCACTAGCGATATGAAGCCCTGGTCGCCGCCGGTGAAGGCCTTCTTGGGCTCGCCAGTGGCGCTGGCAAGGGCCTCCTTCGCCTTGCCCTCGACCTTGGAGCCCGATGAGCTGTAGAAATACGCGCCGACGCCGACGGCGCCCCCGGCTCCGGCGAGGTAGAGGAGGGTGTTGGATCCGCCCTTGGCGGCGGGCTCGGTGGCGTAGTTGCGCGCGTTGAAGAGGGCCGCCTGGGGGTCACGTTTGTGCGTTAGCAGCGCCAATTGAGTGATATGGTATCTGTGGAGTGCATATATGTATATATATGTGTGTATATGGGTGCGTCGTGTGGGTAGTGGTTGTATTGGGTGCGAGATCGGGGGGAGGGTCGACGACTTCGGAGCTCCGGGGAAATGGGGGAACTCGGGTCAGGTACAAGAATCAGTTTATCAACTTACGCGCTTCAGCGGCTGAACCGCTCTGAATGCTGATCGGGAGAACATTTTAGAGAAGGGGGGAAGTAGATGATTGGACTACTACCTCTCTTAAGAAGTCAATTGGAGAAAATAAAAATAGAAAAAATTAAGAAATGATCGAGGAGGAGATGAGGTTTCTTTTCTTTTTTTAACCCAACGCCAAGATCTGAGGTTGAAAGATAAAAAGAAAGGGAAGATCGTTCTACTACAAAAGTCCCACAACGACCAATTCTGTTGCTTGTCTATCGTCGAGAGGTTCGGAGAGCCGAAGATTTGGAGGGGGAAAAACGGAATTGGATTGCAAAGAAAAGCTCGGAGAGCTCCACTTACGTTATGAAATGACGTCAACACGTGATACGCCATGTCTCTTGCGACGCACGAAATGGGTCCCGCTGCTGCCAATTCGTATTGTACCGTGGCTACGGCTTACAAATACTAAGTTCAACGCCTAAAAATCTCCGACGGAACCTACGGGTACGGTTGACCGGAGCGCGAAGGAGATTCGCAGCTCGGAGTTTACGTTAGAACAATGAACATAGTATACACTTACGTATTTAAATAGCAGTACAAGCACAGGTCAGTCATTGATCAAAACGACCGATAAAATCAATTTTTATGTCAAGATACGTTGGGTACGTAGGTCATGTAAGTTATAGTTAATACGGAATACATCGAAGTCTACAAATACCTACCCTAGGTTATATGATTGGTATTAGTATTTAATATGCACAATATAGAAGTTTCATATCTACCCGATACTCGTTTAAAAACTCATTTTAAAAGCCATTCCCCGGGAGTAATGGAAAAGATACATATATATAAGATCCAAAAGCCCAGGCCCCATCTCACGTCGGGAACTCTGGCGGGTGGTACGAGAGTCGGCAAAGCCACAAGCTTACGACGATAGGTACATATGAACACGAGAGAAACTTGTAAGAAGAGAGGTTATCAGGGGCATCAAAAGATGAGGTAGAATCTTGAACTATTTTCAACTTTCATATTGTGAGGACTAGGGGAACTAGGAACCATAGCTCAGTGTACACACACACACACACACACACATATATATATATATATATTGCGATGGTTTACAAGTTGGCATTGAGTCTCGTACTTAGAAGCCAGCTAGCGGGATACTTGGAGAAGAACACATTCCTCTGCTTTATTTTTGTTTATATGCTACATTTACAACTAAACGGTATGAAGGTCAGGGATCGTAGACTTCACTCCCTCACAACCTCATACAACTGAGGTTAAGAGGTCACCTCTATCCGCAGTTCAATATTTACAGGCAAGTATTCATTACAGTCATTGGAGCTAGTACTTCCATTTCATTCTCCCATATTTGCACATATCTCGGTAGGTAATCATGTTATTCGATACTGTCGACTGAAAAACAAGGGTTAAGTTAAGCAGAGGTTGATCCAACCATGGTACAAGAGATATCTACAAGGAGTTGCATGGAAGATTTGATGGTGAGAAGCCTATAAAGTATCACGCGATATTGGTGATAGTTTCGAACTTACAACTACGAATCACCCTTACGCATACACAGCGAAGTCATTCAAACATTGTAAAATAAGATAACGCTATAACATTGTCATGGGAATCCTCCTTCAAGGTATCCGCAATACATCATCTACGTTAACCACTTGCCCCGTGGCAATCGACTTGTTCGCCGCAATCCCCGTGAGGATGGACAACGCACCGTCGATGTGGCTAGCGGCGCGCATATACTCGTCTGTCACCGGCTCGCCGAACAAGTCATTCAACAACACCGTATCTCCACCACCGTGCGCGCCCACCCCGACCGGGATCTCGATCTCCCGCGGCTTCTCGAACAAGGGCCGCAGCAGCAGCGTTCGCCGCTCGATCGACCCCTCGGCCGCCTGGTCGCCCCCCGAGTTGACGTAGCTATTCTCCACCACCTCAAGCTCCAGCCGCCCGCCCGTGCCGTTAAAGCTCACCCGGAACCCCTCCCACGGCGCGTACGCCGTCAGCGAGTACGTCATCACCGCCCCGTTTTTATATCTCACTAGCAGGTTCATCGTGTCCTCGATGCTGACCCCGTCGCCGAACACGCTCTGGTCGCGGTAATACGCGTCCTCGTGCTCCGCATCGAGGTACATGGCCTTGAGCTGGTCGTGCCTGTCCAAGTGCAGCGCGAACGGGTCGGCGGCGGCGGCGGGCCCGCCGCCGCGCGCGCGCGCGTAGAACTGCGTCACCCCCCGGCGCTCGGCGTTCTCGCGCCCGTAGAACTTCAGGTCCCCCTGCGCGTACACGGTGGCGGGCCGCGTGCGCAGCCAGAAGTTGACCAGGTCGAAGTGGTGCGTGCTCTTGTGCACGAGCAGCCCGCCGCTGTTGCGCTTGTCGCGGTGCCACCGCCGGAAGTAGTCCGCCCCGTGCGACGTGTTGAGCATCCACTCGAAGTGCACGCTGGTCACCGCCCCGATCGCGCCCGACCGCAGCAGCGAGTACACCGCCGTGTTGTGCGGCGCGTACCGGTAGTTGAAGGTCACGCGCACTTGCTTGCCGGTGCGCGACACTGCGTCGAAGATCTCCAGGCACCGCGGCGCGTCGATGGTCATCGGCTTCTCCGTGATCACGTTGCATCCCAGCTCCAGCGCCTTGACGATGTAGAGGTTGTGCGTCCGGTCGATCGTCGTCACGATTACCTCGTCCGGCTTGGTTTCCGTGATCATCTTCTCAAAGTCGGCGGCGATGAATGTCGGCACGGCGCCGTGGCCCAGCGACTCGAGCTTGGAGTTGGCATAGTTCATTCGAGTCCTGTTTGTATCGCATATGCCCACAATACAAGAGGTCTTGGCATAGTCTCTCGCGATCGCCGTGTAGAAGAATATGGCTCGACCACCGGTGCCCACAATGGCATATCTCTTTTTTGTACTCAGTGTCACTGTATCAGCCATGGTGTAAGTCAATGGATATTGATATGAGCTTTGTAAATTGATGGTGGAGAATGAGAATGAGCTAATATTAAAGACTAAGAAGCTAAATATGGTTTCACGTCACTGGTATTTACAAGAAGTAATCGAAAAGTTGAATAGCTCTTGAATATCTCACGAGAGAGGCATCGTCTTAGCTGCTAACCGTCGTCGGACATAAATCTCGCGAATGGTGATGTACCGAAGCGGGTTGGAGAAGTTGGAGAATGATACGACTGAACCCCGCTCTCGCTTCCCCTCAAGATAGGTACCTGCTGGTGGATATCTCTCTATACTATATCCATGTAGAGTATTTATGTGGTTCCACTATAGCGTGAACTTGTGGATGTAAGCTACTATACTTTGAGGCTAGTTCTATACGTAAGCTTCGATAGTAAACTGCACGGTTGATGCAGCTAATATCAATCCCTATAGTCCATCATGCGCAACAAAGGTAATCTATCTATCTCGACGTGCCTAATACATTACAACTAAAGTATTTTTATGTCCGAAAATAATCAAAGTCCCTCATATAATAATTACCTTTATTGAAATTTAGTTTGCTTATGCGTTGAATATGTATTCAGGTATTTAGGTATGTACAACTTGATATGTATTTCATGGCCAGGGTACACTGACCAGGGTTGCTTCAATTTAGCCGTGGTTGATCTGGGGTATTCTCCACCCCCACAACTCCGCTATAGAGTCTGTGGGGTCCTATGGGGTATAGCACAGGTTATTAACCCCAATTGCAGCCAATCACGGCTATCCTTTGCGTATGTCCTCTATGGACTGGTACCGGCACCGGTTAAGTTCTACGGCATCGTATCATTGGTAGTTCCTCGAAAAAGCCCCGACATTCAAGTTCACGGGCACTCTTAGTATCTTGCTTCATCTACTCCCTTCCTTTTTATGCTCACAGACATGTATCCTCGGGGCTAGGTATTTCCACCAATGGCGACATGAAAGTTTAGCTAGTCATGCAATACGCATTCTCAAGCGTGTGGTTACTCAACAAAGTCTATACAGATTTTGGTATCACAGAATTATTAGGATAGAATGTGACATAGCATGATGTTTGAATAAGGTACCCAAAAGGACATGCATGAATATATTGTATATAACGTAAAGACATTATAACAGTTTCAAACGCTACTTTTGTATCTTGAGATGACTCTTTGAACCTGTTACTAAATCAAAGACCAAAGCTCGATAATAAGAACCATGTTAGTGTTTAGTGACCAGGGATCCCCGCAAACCCCAACTGAGGTACCCAGGGCATCAGATTCCAATAAGAAGTATAATATTCCGAGTCCCATCAACGTGGGGTGATCATTCTGATCTAGAATTATCCTCCTCCTGAGTTCATTATTACCCTGACATTACCATCGATTCAAACATCTCGAACCAAGGTGTTAAGATGGCAGGTCAATATACCCCATCTTCAGCCGCGCACAACGATCACGCCGATGCTATTACACCTGCGAGGGAACGCACAGCCAGAGCCCCTATTATTAGCTCTGACGCAGATAAAGCCGCAAAGTTCATTGCCGAGCATGGCGAAGTTGCGTTCGACTATGAAGAGGAAAAACGGGTGCTGAAGCGCATAGATATGCGTATTCTCCCTCTGATTCTTGGAGCCTACTTCTTCCAACAACTCGACAAGTCATCGCTCTCTTACGCATCCATCTTCGGCATAATCGAGGATGCGAACCTCAAAGGCCTTGAGTACTCCTGGCTCGGATCTATCCTATACTTCGCCCAGCTGATCTTCCAACCTCTCGCTGCGTTTCTCCTTGTGAAACTTCCGACTGGAAAGGTAATCGGAACAGCAATAATTTGTTGGGTAAGTAATGTTCTTTTGTCTTCTTTGTCTAGCTGCTATGCTATATGTTGTTTCTTGTTCATAACTCATTGTGGTCGTTGGCCAACGGAACGAAGCCTTTATGCATTGGTTCAAGGAATTGTTTGGTATAACACTCCTTTGATAGAACATTGAGCAGCAAAATTGATATATGTTACTTGAATTATTCAATATATTTAAGTTACATCTCATGTCAATTGCTAACCTCCTACCTAGGGCGCTTCCGCAGCATTGTTGGCGGCATGTACCAATTTCCCCTCGCTTCTAGCATTACGCTTTCTCCTCGGCTCCTTCGAGGCCATGATCGCTCCGTCTTGTCTAGCAGTAACGCAGATGTGGTGGAGAAGATCTGAGCAAACATTAAGGACCTCGTATTGGAATGCGATGAATGGCCTGACTTTCATCGTCGGTAGCCTTGTAACATACGGGCTTGGCCACATTGTCAGTGAAAATATCTATCGGTACCAGACGATATTCATATTCTGTGGTGGTATAACTGTGATATTCGGAATTGTCTTTATCATACTCATGCCGGATTCGCCAATGGAGGCCAAATACTTGAACGAACGTGAACAAATCATTGCCGTCGAAAGATTACGTGCAAATCAAATGGGCGTTGCTAGTCGAAAGTGGAAGTGGGATCATGCTAAAGAGACCTTCACAGACTTCAAGACTTTGCTGTGGTTTCTGTTGGTCACTGCCATCTCGTAGGCTCATATACTTTACCCATATCAGATTTAAAGATTACATGCTAACATTAGTTTCCATAGGATACCAAGCGGCGGTATCAGCAGTTTTGGTAATCTCATTATTAAGGACTTCGGATATACCAACTTTGATGCGATTCTATTCAGCATGCCCACCGGCGTCATCCAGATTATCGCTATCATTGGTTCTGCTTGGCTATCCACACGGTATTCTCGGAAAGGATTGATTATTACCGGGATCAGTGTTTTCCCCATAATTGGTACGATCTTGATGCTTACAGTGCCCCGAAATGCGGGCAATAAAGGGGTATTGCTGCTGGGTTATTACCTTGTACAAATCTTAGGTGCAATTACCCCGATGGTCTACGCGTGGTCAGCTCAGAACACAGGAGGTGATACCAAGAAAAAGACAAGCTCCGCGATGATGTTTATGGGCATGTGTACAGGAAACATAATCGGACCCCTGCTTTACAACACTGCCGATGCGCCTCTCTATCGCCCGGGTCTCATTGCTAATCTCATTATGTTTGTACTTGTTGGAATACTAGGACAGTATGTCATTGTTTTCGAAATAATTGGTAATACAAAGCTAACCTACTATACAGAGTAATCCCTATGTACCTTATGTTCCTAAACAAGTGGCATGCTAAACAGCGCGAGGATCTTGGAAAGCTAGCTAATATTGTAGATGAGTCCATGATGAGAAAAAGGGAGATGCAGGATAGCAAGGCCGGAGCACTAGAGCAAAATGAACATTCAACGAGCCTTGAGGATGACAACGGTTTACAAGATCTACCAGACTTAAAGAACGAAGATTTCATTTATGTTTACTAATCGTACATAGATGATGTTAGATAACTACGTATATTACTGCAGCCAACGCAAGGTGGTGATTCTAGTCACCCCATTATATTGGTAGTATATCCTGGTTTAACTGGCTCAATTCACCTCCCATAATTACGAACAATCATACTATTGATAGACTATGGGCACATACTCGTACACATGAATTGTTTTGACGACGATGGAAGCGTTATATATTAGCCGCCGTTCTTTCACCAAAGAGCCTTGGCTAGATACTCATCGCACCACAATTTAACACACAACAATTTAATATTGACTACCTAGGTGCTTAACTGCTAAAGCTAGAATAACTCGATTCTGAAGAATAACAAAGAGAATTACCTAGTACTGACAGATCAACAAAACTACCTGAGCAAAATGTGTCTTATTCTTCATACTATGCACTACCAATGCGGCCACGAAATGATGGAAAATCCTAAGCGGGGAGGCCCATGCCTCTTTCAGGGGGCTAAGCAAGCTTGCAACGAAGCCGGGCTAGTTCGAAATCTCCATTTCGACGAAAATACAGTTTGTTTAATCTGTCAAGCGGTTTTGAACCCAGGGAAAGAAAAGAACCCGGTCGACTGTATAGTCGAACTACTGCGGGAGAATTATGACAAGGACCAAAATGCAAAGAAGCTCGCTGCTAGGGCTATCAGCCCCAAATCTCTACCACCCATCAGAATCGCAGAGCTAAACAAGATACTTTATCAGAACCTTCATCTTTATATCCAGAGAAATGCCAACTCGATGAGTTCTGAACAGTTCGCACGACAATTGAGATATATAGCATCTCTACCTGCTTTCTTAGATCGCATGTCATTGGTGGAAGGATTGTCACCTGGGTTCTGTGTTTTTCTGCCAGAAGCAAAGTTGAAGACATTGCAAACTTGTGCGGCGATGCTGGAAAATACTGAAATGCTCGCAGAATCTATGGTTTGGGAATCACACGCGCCCGAGCATCCGGAAACAGAGGATACTAATGGATTGTAGATATTAAAAAAGACGATGATAAGACGAAGGGAGTCAGATAAAAAAAAGAATTAGATCTAGAAAATATAGTATGCCTATAGACTTATTTCAAGAGTACTTTCACCTCAACTCTCACCAAATACTAATATCATATGTAAACACAATTTATTTGGTCTCCGCCACGGCTTGTTGACCTTTCATTTCAGCGTCTGTCTTGTATCCCTTAAACTTACGAGCTGGCACCTGTTTCATAAACAGCTCATCCAATTCTTCATATGATCTACCGGCCGTCTCCGGTTGGTATAGCCAAAGGTAGAGGGTACAGAATACAGAGAGGCCTGCAAAGATGAATGACACCTTTGCGCCTAGGTTAGCCTGGTCCGGGTTGAAGAGAAATGGTAGAACGAATGAAAACATAGTCTAGCAACATAGTCAGTAAGTATATAATGGAGTGAATATAGAGTAACTTAGCGAAACCTACGAATAGAGCGTTCTGCAGTGCAAGCGCCATCGATGCGGTCTTAGCACGTAGACGCGATGTAGCAACCTCCGTTAGCAATGAGTAGGCCGTCGCGCCAATAGTTACGTTGTAGATAAAACAGTAGACCAGGAGCAGAGCAACGGTGCCTTTGATAGCACTTGGTGTAGCAGCCACAGCTAGGCCACCAGTCACGGCCAACAAGCAAGTCAAGACGACCATGCCCCAGAATGTGAGATTGCGCCGGCCGACCCGATCAATTAGGAACCATGACACGATGTTTCCAAGCATCGAAAGAACCTGCTGTATGATGGCTAGTGTGAAACTCTCCTTTGTCGAATATCCAGCTAGCTGTTGGTAATACGTCGAGTAAGATGCGATGAACAACACACCACAGAGAGCTTGGATACTGAGTGGTGCGACAGATACTATGGTACGGCGGAGATTAGACTTGCGGAAGCATTCGATATAGCTTGCACCATCAGTCTCCTTTCGGACTTCTTCTAGCGTAACTGATATGAGGGCAATACGTTTCTCAACGTTAAAGGTATCATATCCAAGTCGGCTGAGAGAACGGGCTGCTTTTTCCATCTTGCCTTGCCCAACCAACCACCAGGGGCTCTCGGGCATGAATGGCAGAAGAATAGCTCCGATAGCACTGAAGCCATACTGCGATACAAAAATGGCGCGGTAGGCCCACCTATCCGTTTTGGTACCGGTATCGTTGACAATGAGTGACACGAAAAAGGGACCAATGGTAAACGCAATAGCCGCAGCAGCTGTCAAGACACCTCGAAGGGCAAGGGGAGCGGTTTCGCCGATGTATGTCATGCTAACAGTGATGAAGCCACCAACTGCGAAACCAGCAACGAACTTGCCAGCAAAGAACATCTCATTCGTGGTGCTGACGGTCTCGAGTGTAATTCCGGCGAAGATAAAGATGTACGAAATGAAGTATGTCCATTTCCTGCCGATTCGGTCGGCGATAGCGCCAGATGCTAGCGATCCGATGACAGCACTTATTTATTTTGTAAGCCAACCGATTAATCTTGACTTCCGAATGAATTGGTAGATGATACTCACGAGGCAACTGGGGCACCGCTATACGCCGACTGCCATTTTGCAGGGAGTACATAACCTCCATCATAAGCAGTCCCAAAATCCTTTCTGAATTGTGGGATACTAATGACAGTGCCTCCAGCTTGGTTATCGAAACTTGTTAAGACAAGTACGTAGATAGCATAAACCTATGATATCGTTAGTCTTCCATTTACGCGAATGTGGCGCTCGTTCGTGGATTGGTGGTTAGTGATATTGTATCATGGGTAGATAGTGTGTATAGTCAAGGGGGAGAGTCTGGGATGATCAAGAGTCATTTTAACATACTACAAATGGGTATTAGTTGTTAATCAATCTAACATAATAGAATATTAGATAATGTTCATACTTACCACTCCATAAGAATGCCCATGGTTGATTCTTAATTGCTGCTAAAATACCCTCTTCGTGATCCTCCGCGTTTGTGGCGTGTCCAACAGCCTCAACATGTTCCCCTCGGCCCTTTGATAGCTCTTCTTGCACGTCAACAACATTTGATTCCAACTTGACGTCAGCCATTGTCACTCAACAGCGTGTTTTAGGGGAATAAGTCAGGGGTTGTGGTAGAACAATACGTGAAAATTGCAATACTCTACCTATATGGTAGGTGTCGAAGATGTTGTGGACAAAGCCAGGCGTTATATGATCGGCATGTCGGTTACTTTTATAAATCTTTCGATCATTATCTTTTATTGGGGATTCGTTACTACCATATGTACGTAGGTCTAGGAAGTCCCGAGCGTCTTGAGTCCGGGGTCTGGACCACTACCTAACAATCTGCGTGGATAGGGTGGATTAACACGCCATGCACTCCGCGAATGGAGACATGGATGTATGCGGAGAGTTTGGGGAAACCTGGGGTAGTGGATACTGGGTTCTAGATTCACGATGGTCCTGAGAGCAAGGGGCCTAAATGTCTACTAATGATATAGTGTCATCGTAGGTGCGGACGTATGGCCTCTTTGAAACACATGGGCATGTTATACATAACCTTGGCATTTACATGGTGTACTACATACTTAATAGCTCGGTTTCTATAGAAGATACCTATACAGTATCTAGTTTGCATATGTGATTCCATCATACACCATAGTAAATTAAATTCTCGAGACAAGGAAATGGATATGTGCTTCGACCCAAGAGTATACGCAAAGAGATCTATTTCAAGCTTCGTTACGTTACAAAATCTTCAGAATTCATGTTGTCGCCTTCCCCTTTCCCCATCCCGGATCGCTCAATCCCGAACCGAACAATAAGTTGAGAAAGTGGTTCAAAGTTGGCAGTTTAGGGCGAAATAGGAAATATATCCTGGGGATTTAACTGGATACCCGAAGCTTTCCCGTCATTTTACCATAGATGAGCCTTTTGATGAAGACTATAACGAACTACGATCAACTATCGACTATAGCTCCGCATTGGCATCACCAAATGCAGGAATTTTAAGCGCCCATTCGGACCTCCACTCACCTTTAGCTCGGTACTCGTGACACCGAGAACCTATAATTCTAAACCGAGGTGCTTTACCTTTTTACTTTCATAACTACCTACCTAGGTAGTAGCAAGCTGAATTCTTGATTTCTGCGTTATGTGGGTGTATCAATTCCAGATTCTACTAATCTTTGCTTACAATATCCAAGTACGCGAGTATACACTCACTTACACATCATGGCTGAACTTCCCAATATTTCCCACGACATAACACCCCCTACAAGATGGAACCGCGACTTTGAGAAAATAGCAGATGATCTAAAACCAGAACTCCAGAGATGTGTACGGACACCGTTACGCATCATTAAATTCGAGCCAGATGAAAAGCAGTACTTCGGCGTGCGGCCGTCCAGCACAAGCCATGCTATTGGCCAGCTACCAACACTAGTCTGGGGAAAGGGTGATACTTTCACGCTCGACTTCGGTATCCACATGGTTGGATATGTCTCCTTTCAGCTCGAGTCTCGTGGCAATCACATGGATGCACCATGCAGGCTGCGGCTGACCTTTGGAGAGTCGCCCCTGGACGTGACCCTAGGCATGGATAACGTCAAAAGCTGGCTTAGCACGAGCTGGCTGCCCGACGAGATTATCAACATCGACATGTGTCCGGAGACAGTGGTGCTGCCCCGGAGATACGCGTTTCGCTTTCTCCGCATCGACATTATCGACACCTCTGCTATGTTCAAGGTGGCGTTCTCAAACGTCAAATGCGAACATGTGAGCGCCATCAGTCAAGACCAGCAACTAGACATCCCGCAGTTCAAGACCCCGCTTCTGCAAGATATTGACCACGTTAGCATATCGACCCTGAGGGACTGCATGCAGACTGTTTTTGAAGATGGCCCGCGCCGGGATCGCCGTCTCTGGCTCGGCGATCTACGGTTGCAAGCGCTCTCTAACTACGCTACGTTTCGGGACTTCAGCTTAGTGAAGCGCAACATATACCAGTTCGCGGCCGTGGTTCGAGAGGATGGTTCAATACCCGCGTGTGTCTTCGAAAAGCCCATTTTTACCCCTTCCGTAGATTACATCGTGGATTACGATGCGCTGTTTAGCGCCGTCGTTCATGATTACGTCGTCGCTACCGGTGATTTCGCCACGGGACATACACTATGGCCCACAATACTAGGTTGTGTGAAGCGCGCGCTATCCCATGTTAACCCAGAAACGAACGTGTTCGAAGAAGATCGTGCGCGGGGTTGGAAGTTCTTGGACTGGGAGCTGAAGCTGGACCACAACGCTGGAAGCCATGGCGTCCTAGTCTATTGTCTCAAGTCGATCAATGCTTTGGCTACACTCCTCGGGAAAGATCCACCTTTCGAGGAGAAGGTGGCTCAATTAGCAGAGGGCGCAAAACACTTCCTTTCACCTGCTGGTGTATTTATATCTGGATCAAAGTCCCAGATTAGCTACGCGTCAGCATCGTGGCTCGTGCTTGCGGAGGTCTTCCCCCGTGACGTAGCACGAGATGCACTGCTTAAGACTCTCGAGCATCCTGAAGTGATCAAGCCCTTGACGCCCTACCTATGGCATCACGTGTGCGATGCTTTGGCAACAGTGGGATGCTTTGAGAAGTGCATTGAAATCATGACAGATTACTGGGGAGGAATGGTGAAGGCAGGGGCGGACACGTTCTGGGAAGCCTACAACCCTGATGATTCACATGCAAGTCCTTACGGGGACGTGAGGACTAATAGTTTCTGCCACGCTTGGAGTTGTACCCCGACGTATCTTTTGAGGACGAAATTGAAGGATTTTGCTGTCGTGGAGGGGAGTTCTAAAACTACAACTGTTTCTGCGCTTGATGAAGCATGGATTAAGAAACAGACCGCAGAGGGCTGACTTACCTTTGAACAATTCTACAGTTAAGATCTTGTTAGCCGCTTGGCAAGAAATCCTGGGATTTCCTTTCACAAAACACATTCTTCTTGGTTTTGTGTTACGAGGGCATATAAGTGCGTACGATGCCAAGATTATATGGATGGAAGCCCAGATATATTGATAGCTTTTAGAAGTACAGTCAAACTCGTACACAGGGCTATATCACAGAATGATCTGTAATGCTAAATCTTTAAAACCGCTTTTCTCCTCAGCACCATCCCCCTTCCTTCCTGTGACCCAACCCAGCTATCCCAAATACAAACAAAAGGAGCGCAATATATTGAAAACAAAAGTGCTAATGCATATGGCTCTCAGTCTTTAAAGCCTTTTTTTTGAAGTAGAGTAAAGCAAAGGATCGCAAAGTCTATAAAAATGCGCGGTGGACAGGATAGGTGAGATTATCCTGCAATGCAATGGCGTACATTTTACATCGGTAGTGGTGGGGTTGCGCCCATCGGTAACTCTCGCTTACTGAGTGATACCGGGAGTACCGAGAACGGAGTTGTAGTGGTTGAAGAAGCCGTGGGGGTCGTAGCGGGCCTTGAGGGTGCGCAGGCGCTGTAGGCGCCAGGGCTCATAGCCGTACATGGCCTCGAGGGGCTCGTCGCCGTGGGCGTAGTTCATGTAGACGGACTCGATGTCGTAGCCAGAGTGATCAGGGTGGATGATCTCGTCGCGCCAGTGGGAGCCCCAGGCGTCGGCGGCCGGCTCGACGCTGCTGTCTGTGTACGTGGTCTGTAGGATCACCAGAACGTTGGCGTAGTCGCGGTTACCGGCGGAGGTCTGCTCGGCGGGCTGCTCGATCACCGCCTTCTGCCCGAAGATCTCGTAGAAGATCAGAGAGGACGCCGCGAGCGGGTTCTCCCGGACGAAGGTCTCGTACGAAGTCAGGATCTCGCGCTGCTGGACAAGGTCGAAGTTCCGGGTGTTGGCGGTGTAAACGTTGTAGCTGAGTCCATCGGTACAGGCGTGGTCAATGGAGCCGTTAGCAGCAATGTGGGGTAGCAGGTTCCAGGGGGTCATGGTGACGTTCAAGTTGTGACGCTCAATAGGGTATTGGGTTGAGTTAGTGGTGTCGGCAAAGCGAGCTGTGAATGCATCACCTTCCTCGCGAGTACCGGCATAAACAAGGTTAAGAGAGATCTCGGTCTAAACTCAGGGTTAGCAATGATCTAATCGATAGGTATATGCTTTGATATACGAGTCTCTTACCTCTCCAGTAGTGCGGGAAGTAGTAATGAAGATGTCGATCGCAAGGCCTGGGTCCTGGTTAGGAATGAGACTGTTGACAGTGTCAAGAATGCCCTCTAGAGAATCGGTGGTGAAAGTCATGTCAGCGTTGTAGACCTCGCCGTTGTTCTCAATAGGCCAAGTTTGGAAGGTAAAGTCGATGACGATTCCGAAGTTGTGGCCAGCTCCACGCATAGCCCAGAAAAGGTCAGGGTTCTCAGTAGCAGACGCGGTGACGATAGTTCCGTCCCACAAAGCCACGCGGAGACTGACGATGACGTCGACAATTAGTCCGTACTTCCCCTGGAGGCGGCCGTGGCCGCCGCCCAGACTAGCACCACCAACACCGACACATGCACAAGAGCCAAGAGCTATATGTACAAAGGTTAGTTTTACTTGCAGTTCAATGGTATGGACATTTAGAAGCGACAAGGGGGAATATTAATGAAAATACTAACGCAGTTCTCTTCCAGCATTGTAGGCCGCGTCGTAGACAGCACCAAATCGAGCTCCACCGCCGACGGTGATGGTCTCGTCGTCATTTACGGTGACGCTATCGAATTGTTGCATGTTGATCAGGACTGCATTCTGAACAGTACCCAGAGTTAAGGTGTTCCCGTGGCCACCACCCTGTGCCAGGTACGAGATGTTGTGACTGGACATGTATTTCAGCTGTTTCATGTTAGTTTCTTACTAGTTTACCCTCGGAAGGATAATTAAGCTGAACATACACCAGTGATAATATCCTGTTCCTCAGCCGGGACAAATGCAACGCTGTACGTTGGTGCACTCCATGTAGACCAACGAATGGTCTCGTTTGTCCATTCAGGGGAATCGGGGGTGATAATGGAAGCGTCGGGAGAGATCGTGAAGTTCAATGAAGGAGTGCTTTGCCTCTTCAGAAATTGGACGAGGGCATCACCGCTGGTGAACTCTATAGTAGGGGCAGCCGCAGCTGTGCTGGCGAGGAACGCCAGCGCGTTCACGAAAGTCTTAGATATCATTATGGCCGATTAAGCAGGACAAGCGAGAGAACTCTTGCTGTTGATCAACGAAGGAATCAAGTGTTGGATGAATGATTTGATACTTCCAACCAGGAATTCTTTGACGATATCTCACGGTTTATATTCAAATCGAGATGTCCAATTCCTCCTCACCATCCTATGTATAAACCCATACCATCTCTGCCCAGTGTGCCAATCCCGTTTACTATCGCATTGCGCCGCAATCCTCTTCCACCTTCATCGTCCGTGGTATCTTTTGTCTATTTTGCGGGTCAGAATGACAATAGCTTTGAGGGGTCCGGACTGTGCATGACACAGCTATTTGCAACTTAGAATAGACACCAGCACCACTATACCACAGTACCGATTAGGTTAAGCTGAATAATGAGGCTGAGGCTGAGAAGTTTAAACGATACAGGCCCCTGCCTATTGGGATTCCCGAGGACCCCTGCTACCCGGGGATCCTATTTTTGTTCGGTCTTCGACGTTAGCGTCCCACTTTAGCCTATCAGGAACACTCTACACGAGAAGTGAATGCATCGCCTTTCTCCATTTCTGGTATACAATGAATAGTAGTAAAAAACCTATTAGGCAGGTTTCACTTAGTAAACTACTCAAATTTCCTGATCAATGATCACCGAAATTAGACAAAATAGTAGGTCCGCCCGAGTGCATGTTTCTCTTCTCTTTCGCTTTCCATATATCCCGGCAGTCCGGGAATCTCCTAAGAGAGGTGAAGCTCACTTTACGAAAGGGTGTCCCTGCTGATGTCACATTACAGCACAGGCCTGCATGATGATAAGATCAGTTCGTTGTCGTATCTTGGTAGGAAGCTATAGACCGACCTCTCACACCTAAGCTAAGAGACTATCTTATGAGACGCCGTAGACTAAAGAGGAAAACCAAGAAAAGCCTGGCCGCATATGGTAATCGGTCACTTCATGTTCTGCCTTGGTAAACGGGGTTCGTAGCTCTGTAGTGCTGAACTGATGATGGGTATTACAAGAACACACGTTCTAGACTCAGCTCTTCGTTCACGCCGAGCAAGGTGATCACGCCTAGCTGTCTCGGCATTCTCGTGGCATCCATCACTCGCAAAGCGAATTTAGTTCGATTCCAGGCACCAAGATCAACGCCATGCAAGCCCAGGCACGTGGGTTACAGGGCTGAAATTGATGATCCGAAAATCATGCCAACCCGCTATGCTCAAGACTAGAATGTGGATCCGTTTGATTTGCAGACTTGTAGACATACACACACACACACACACACACACACATAGGTACATACATACACACACATCCGGATGGCCGGATTTCGCTTCGCCCGAATCAGTAGGGTTGGACTTTGAAATATCCTGAACATTCTGCTGTCGATGACAGAGCCTTGGCATGTAAGGAACGTTTGGAAGCGGGCGCATGCTTGAGTGTGGTGTCTATCACATGACCAGGAATTGAGTTCCTTGGCGTTTCTTGACCAATCAAATGTGATCCACATCTCCCATTTCAGCAATTGAAAAAGCAGCTAGCGCTCCTAGCGGCCGATTAAAGTTCCCGCCGGGTCCTACATACTTAACTAGCTACCAGTATTCCCCCGCAATCTACAAAGCAGAGGTTAAGTCAAAGTAGATCTCGACTTTACTTAGGTTTAGGTGGAAATGGATCCTTTATTGACCCAGTTCCTAATAATAGACGATTACCGAGAAGTTTTACTAGACATAGGTAGGTGGGACATCTCTGCAATTTGGGAGTGGGCGTGGTGATGACAGACACTGATCCACCCCTTGCCTATAGCTTCGGGTTTGTTGTTCTTTGTCACTCTTTAGGGCGGCTGCTTAGTACATGTAAGAACTCAATAAGATAGAGGGTGCTAAGTCATTCATAGCTGTCACATATGAGGAAGAATCAGATTAGACATGTTTCTAGGACATTCATTTTATTAAGTCGTATTTCTATTTTATATTTTTTTCTTTTTCTTTTTTTCCACTTGGGAGTTGAGGGTTTGCTTCTCAAATATTGGAATTGGTGGAACGTGAGTGAGGGGGAGGGGGAGGGGGGAATGCAAGGAAGCCCCAAGTTTTTTTTTCTTCATGATAGCCACTGCATCATACCTTGCACCGGATCGAGTTGAGGAAATAGGAATTAACATTCTGCGCGAGTTGTAGCGTAAAACAGTAGCGTAAAACAACATAGTAGCATTGAGTAGAAGCTGGGCTTGCAGGTTAGGCGTCATAATGCTATCAACTACACTGTATTGTGGGGACACATCTCACTGGCTGAAGAGTTGGCTGCAAACGCCGTACACTTGCATGGGGTTTGTGCAACTGGACTTTAGGCCTACCGGATTTTAGCTGGCCGAAGTCGCGCCACTCGGATTTGGCCCCCTCGCTTTCTCTTCGAGCCTAAGACCGTTGCTTCCTCCCTAGCCTATCACCTCCCGCCTTTGAAACCCGATAGGATGTGGTGATACCTGAAAGAACCTTACGTAACTTGTCCTACCACGTTAATTCCATGATTGGGCCTTCGCCCGAAAGTGCGCAGAGGTTTAAAGGGCAGAGGTAGTGGCCCGATGGCCAAGAGAAGGTCTTGCTGGGGAAACCAATTCCTTTGTCTATATTTTTACCTACTTGATCTTATCTACCTATCTAGCCCATCTTACCCACCCCTACCCTATTTGCTTACTTACTTGGCTCTACTCATCCCAAGCAAGAAAGAAAAAAACATAGCACTATTCAACCACTTTAGAAAATTATACATTACCAATTTTAAATCTATTCACTATCTATGATACATCGTATACCACAAATCATGGCATCCACTACCAGAACTGTCTTCAAGCCCAAGGCCGCTACAGGCTTCGGTCTCATGGGTATGACATGGTGCGATCCTCAATACCATACCCCAGATGCCCAAGCCTTCGAGGCCATGAAGACTGCAATTGCCCATGGGGCCACCTTCTGGTCCAGTGCCGACTATTACGGTAAGCCTGAGCCCTCGCTTGGCCTTCAACTCATCCGCCGCTACTTCAAGGCCTACCCCGAGGATGCAAGCAAAGTCACTCTTTTCATTAAGGGATGTGTCGACTTCAAGACCATGAATCCCAAGGTCTCGCGCGAGGAGGTGTTGGCCAGCGCTGAGGCAGTCATCAAGCATCTTGATGGTGCTAAGAAGATCGACATCTTTGGCCCAGCCCGTAGGAACCCCGAGGTGCCGCTTGAGGAGACACTCGGCGCCCTGAAGGAGTTGGTGGACGCCGGGAAGATTGGGGCTGTCGGCCTAAGCGAGGTCGGTGCGGAGTCGATCGAGAAGGCCAACTCCATCTATCCGTTGAGCCTCGTGGAAGTCGAGTTCTCCCTGTTCACCACTGATCTGTTGCACAATGGCGTTGCGGATACGGCGAGGCGCCTCGGAATCCCTATCGTCGCATACTCTCCCCAAGGCCGTGGCTTCTTGACGGACAGTATCAAGAGCCTAGATGATATCCCCGAGGGAGACATCCGTCGGCGATTTGAGCGTTTCTCACCTGAGGTAAGAGCAACTTGGTTCATCTGCCGGCCATCTTATCAGCTAACCCTTATTTTTTCTCTTCATTAGAACTTCCCTAAGAACCTTGAGCTGGTAGAGAAGGTAAAGGCCGTCGCCTCTAAAAAGGGGGTTAAGCCAGGACAGCTCGCGCTAGCCTGGATCCGTGCGAACGGCCGCCCCAAAAAGCTCACCCCGGAACAGAAGGCGGCTGGTGTCGTCCTTTCTGAAGACGATCAGAAAGAACTCACTTTCATCCCCATACCGGGTAGTACCAAGCCGAAGAACGTCACAGAAAACAGCACGGTTGTCGAAATTACCGAAGAGGAAAAGGCCGAATTGGATGATATCCTTAAAACAATCCCGGTCCACGGTGGCAGATACAACAAGCATCTCGAGTGGATGTGTTGGCAGTAGTTGACCGAGGGTTTCGTGGGTTCCATCATATTCAGCCATTATTGTATGTGTAGACATAATCGCGACGTAGCTAGAATTGGGACAGTCTAGAAGTTACAGCAATGTAAAAATGACAATATAATCACACGGTGGACGAGATTATATCCTATTAGTGGAACTATAGATGTATAAGGGGTTTGACCTGTCATGAATTTAATATAGTCTATAATACTATATAGAATAAGCTATTGAATGAGGTAACATGGTTATAATTCATTGTCTACATGAAGTTTTTAATGAAGTAATAAAAATACTCTATGGTATGCAGTAAGCCCATTGTGTATGGAATATGGTATTGGAGATAGAGACCTATTTATTACTTGCCCAACCTAGGTATCTTATTCGTGAATGATACAACCAGCTGCAGCCATACGGGATTCACCTAGGTTAATCCATTGCTACCTGCATTTCGGAATATTGATTGATCAAGTCGATATGATCAATACCAGACAACAGCAAATCGGCATGCATGTATTCCGTACGGGGATCAAGGGGATTACCCGGCCGGCACATAGTTACATAACCAAAGAACTTTATAGAATAGCATCTAGATAGACGCAATTACCTTTAGTCCAATCACGTTTCGAGTTCTTTGTTCATTGCTGACGTATGTGTAGCCGCCCGAGCCAGAAACTCGATCTATCTGATCTAAAGGGAGGGGAATTTCTTGGTATGTCGGCTCCTACTGTCCGTCAGCTTACTCCCGTGTAGCTGTGTAACTTTGGGGTCCAAGGGATACAGGGGGAGATAAGTGATTATGTCCGACCATAACGAATTCTCGCGGCTCGCGCCCAATGCACCCACTGGCCCCGAATATCATGTCCGGCGTCTAGCTGTTGCGTAACTTCGCAAACAAACAAATCTCTACTCCGCACCGAAAGCCTTCTGTCATTTTCTCCACTAATGAGGACATTTACTGAGGTTATTTAAGCTCTTAAGATCTTTGAACCGGTAGCGTTTTCTACTTCTTCTTCACCACACACGACCACAACATCAACACCATACCAAGATCGACGCACAGCAACGGTACTAGCAACTTAACCCCTGAATCTCGACCAAAAAAATCATCAACATGTCTATCCAGCAATACAGAACGGAGAAGCAGGGTGGCCCTTTCACACTTGTACAGGCCCCCAAGCCTAAGCCTGGCAAGGGGGAGATTTCGATCCGGCCTAAGGCTGTGGCGCTAAACGGAATTGACTGGAAGAATCTGATGTTCGACGCCACCATCCGCTTCGAGGGGTCTTGGCCCGCCGTGCTTGGCATCGATGGTGCCGGATACGTCGAGGAAATCGGCGAGGATGTCACGGATTTCCAGGTTGGCGACGCGGTCATGAGCTACGCCCATGGTACCGCAGGTAATGGTGCATTCCAGGACGTCTACGTTGTCAAGCAGTACGAGGCGGCTAAGGTGCCCATTGTGAAGTCCGATGACCCCAATAAACCCGGCGTACAAATGCCCTTTAAAGACGCTGCCTCGCTCCCGTGAGTATAGAATCATTTTGAAGATACCATTGTCTCACTACTATATATTGACCTGTTTCCGCAGTATTGTCTACATCACTGCTCTCGCGTCTATCCTTATCGGCCTCGGCGTGACCATTCCCGGTCTTAGCAAGGACAATTCTGGTAACAAGCTGGAGTCTATTCTCATCCTCGGTGGTAGCTCCGGTGTCGGTTCTTCCGCCATCCAGCTCCTCCGCCTCGCTCTCCCGGACATCACCATCATCGCCACCAGTAGCAAGGATCACCATGAGCACCTGAAGTCTCTAGGTGCCAACGTGGTTCTCGAGCGGGCTGCCCAGAACGACGCCGCTGCTCTGAAGGCCGCGAGCCCCGGTGGAGCTGGTGTGGATGCCATCTTCGATGCCGTGGGTGCGGGCCCCAACTCGCCGGCCGTGTACGAGGCACTCAAAGCCAGTGGCCCTAAGATCTATACGTTCGTGAGGACGGGACCGAATACCGATGCTCCTGAGGGACTCAAATCGACTCTCATCGACGGCCCGGTGGTACTGGCAAAGGAAAGAGAGGCTATGAAGTTCCTACACGACCAAGTAGTGAAGGGGACATTCAAGCTGCCCCTCAAGGTTGAGGAGATAGGCCACGGGTACCAGGCGATCGAGGCGGGTCTCAAGCGATTCCCGACTGTCAGCGGTACCAAGCTCGTCGTCAGCTTATAAGCAGAGGATGATGAAAGCGAAAGTGCTATTGGCTGGGGCGCACTGAGGAGTCGATGCGACAAGACTGTCAGAACAGTGAAACAAAAAGTTAATGATCGAACGAATGAAAGGAACGAAATGACTTCATCTACATTAGTTCCGTAGATCAACTAGATATCTTACATAGCGCTACTTTAGGCATCTAAAAAAATGAAATAAAAATAAATTAAAAATAAAACAAAAACTAGAAATGAAAATTCATGCAGAGAGAAGAAAAGTGAAAGACTATTCGCCCAGCCAGATTTATGAATTAAAAAGAATCGTATCACATGTAAATAAGCTTACATACTGCATATACGTGATGCTGCCAAGATGCACAATGCTGATCTGGGGGGCTAAGCTTTTTGCTGTGTACGGAGTGCTTTATGCACCTATGTACTTACTATGTAGTACTTACTAAGTAGTCTGTGGGCGTATGCTATAAACTAATCGAATCGGGAGGATTGTAGAGGATAATCCCCGATTACGTACACGCTAACTAGCACCTAACCTAGGCAATTAGGCTCCGGGTCTTGGGGGGTCTTTTGCAAGGGTTCCAAGAAATGCCGAGCGGAGGATTGTTTAAGTCGATTCCATGTGTGTGAGTGGGTTTTAATGATGTAAGACCGGAATCCTACCGACAAGTAGTCCTGTGGCAGTTGTGGTAATTGACGTAGCCAGGCAGCCAGGTAGCCTAGATGTAGACCTACAGTTCTTACAGGGCTATGTATGATGCTGAAATTCAGGGGCTTCGAGCCTACCCCTTTTTAGAATCGAAAGTTATGGATAAAGGACTCGGAATATCTTAGCATCCTATATGGACATTTATTGATACTGACACATAGACGTGGCTACAACGCCAAGTACATGACCAAAATAATATATCCACATAAAATATTGCACCAAAACACATCATCCCTATACGGTTGATTTGCAAAGAGAGAGAGAGAAAGAAGAACATAAAGAAAGACAGACAGATATTTAATAGCTAGATAGTGAACTGGAGATAGAGGAGACCCCCTACCAACAGTTGTATGAGGCTGTGAGGGACTAGGGACTGATGTCCCTAGTCTACGACACCCAACCATCATACTGTTTATTTGAAATAGAGATATAAAAGATTCGAAAAGCAAAGGAATGTATTGATCTAAGCTGTATAGTAACGCCGACATGCCATGATGTGAAAGAGAGAAAGAAACTATCGCAAACTTGTAATGCATCGTGAACTATTATACACAATTGTGGTCCCTAGTTCCCCTAGTCCCCACATCAATAGGGTTGTGACGGACTAAAGACTATCTACAACCCACGATACCTAATAATGTCCATACTAGTCGTGAAAAGAGGGATGAGTAAATATAAATCATTAAATTGATGTACTAATATTTGTATACCGTAACCATCTCCAAAAAGCCGTTTAAAGCTAACACCTTATATAGCTGAGTACTTGTGTGACTAGTAGTTTTGTTAATAATATGAATAAAAGTCGATTAAAAAAAGTACTTGAAAAAGTCAATTCACTTTTGATCAATAAATGGAGAACCGGTTAAAGAATAATCCAGACTGTATTTATGATATTTGTAGCTAAGTAGGTGTAGAGAGAGAGAGAGAGAGAGAGATCAAGTCGTGAGTTTCGATGTAAGTTGAACAGCCATTTGGAGTAGGAAAATCGTAATGAAGAGAAAACAAAAAAGACAACGAAATCAGAACAAAACCAACCCAAACCTATACCCAACCCAAACTAAAAAAAAAAACTTAATAAACAAATGCCATCCATATATGAAACCATAATATCTATCCCAGTCAATTTATGCCATCCATATCTTATTCTTCTTCGTCATCCCTTTTTGGTTGCTAATCAAACACAACAAGAAGAAAACAGAACTTGTTACCGACCCAGTATAAGTGCTACTACAAGTATACAACAGACAAAAAAGAGCAAGGGGTATTTCCTTAGTTGAGGAAGCCAATCTCCTTCCAGACGTAGATGTACTTGCGGACGACCTCCTCGCTGACCGGACCCACGGCCGCTAGGGTCGGGGAGTGCTCGAGGGTGTGCTCGTTGCCGAGGAGGAGCCCGCCGCACGACATGCGAGGGTAGTTGCTGTCGAGGAAGTCGGCGAGCATGATGGCGGGGTTGTTGCGCTGGGGGGCGGCGCGCACGCGCTGGGTCCATTCCTCGAGGGGCACGAGGTTGGGGATCTTGAGCGCGTCGGCGAGCACCTTGTTCATCTCGCGCCAGGGCTGGCCGACGGGGTTCTCGATGTGGTAGAAGTGGTAGTGCGGCAGCTTGGGGTCGCGCAGCACCAGGTCCCCCAGCGTGCCCGCGATGTCGTTCACCGGCGTCCAGTACACCGTGCCGCCCACGTCCGGCAGCGCGTTCAGCGTCTGCGACGACTTGATCATGAACCCGAAGTGCTCCATCGGGTTCCAGTACCCGCTCACCTTCGACCCCGCGATCTGCCCCAGCCGCACCGTCATCGCCCGGAAGTGCGCCGGGTGCTGGTGCAGCGTCGCGTCTAGCATCCGCTCGCACCCCCACTTGGCCTCTGCGTACCCGTTCGGCAGCAGCGCGTTGATCGTCACCCGGTCCTCCGGCACCACTACCTTGGACTCGGCCCGCCCGTAGTGGCCCACCACGCTGATCGAGGACACCATCTGGAATCCGAAGCGGAACCCCGCCGGCCGGCGCGCCACCACGGCGCCCGCGAAGTCGATCAGGTTGCGCATGGTGCCGAACTGCGGCTCGAAGCCGGATAGCGGCCGCTTGACGCTCATGGGCCACGCGTTGTGCACGAGGTGCGTGACCGAGCCTGTGAGCGAGTCGTACTCGGCCTGCGAGAGCCCAAGTAGCGGCTTGGACGTGTCGGCCTGGTACACCTGCAGCTTGGAGAGCAAGTGCTCGGGGAAGTGGACTCCCTTGTCCTTCATCGCCTTCTTCTGGCGGGCGTGCGGCTCCGACTTGTTCTCCCGGTTGAGGCAGACCACCGTCTTCACGTCCGGCAGGTGGGCCAGCTTGAATACTAGGTGACCTCCTAGACTACCGGTTGCGCCCGTCACGAGGACTACCTTCTCGTTGCTGGTGATGGCTGTCGCCTGGGGCGCAGGGGTAGGTACCACGTATCCTGCGGTGTATTTCTCCACTAGCACGTCAACAGCCTTCTTACGAGAAGCTAGCTCGGCTTTCTCGCTCTCGGAGAGGACTGGTTCGGCAGGGTTGAGGGTGGCGATGTGTCCTATCTTTGGTAGCTCAGGGGTGCTGGTCGTAGCGACCGGCTTAGTCTCGACAGGCTCTGGAGCCGAAGTGCCGACAAGCATTACCTTCAGGTCGGCCACGGTGGGGCATTCAAGGAAGAGGGATTCGTGCTGGATGTCCAGCTCGAGTTCATCGCGGAACCGACTCACAATGACGAGACCCAGAAGAGAGTCCACACCGGAGTCGGCGAAGTTGGTATCATCAGTAAGGTCCTCCATCGCGACACCGCTTTCCTCGGAGATGATTGCAAGAGCGCGCTTGAAATCAACCTTTCCTAGAGCAGGGGGCTCATCTTCGTCGACAACGGAAGAGGTCGTGCTGCCAGCAACCGGTGGGCTGTCAATGGCGCTTGATCTGGGGGTAGAAGATCCGACAGAGCTGACTGCACCAGAACCCCCCAAGAAGGTCTTCAGGTCTCCAACGGTAGGGTACTCGTAGAAGAGCGCGTTGAAGTCGAGATCCATCTCAAGCTCCTCCTTGAAGCGGGCTGAGATGGTCAGACCCAAGAGAGAGTCAATACCGACATCACCGAAGACAGTGCCGTCAGTCAAGTCATCCACAGCGATACCACTCTCGTCTGCGATAATAGCCATAGCGCGCTCAATCTGGGGCGAAGGTGCAGGAGCCGATGACACGACCTTGGCGGGTGTCTTAGCAGCCTTAGCGAGAGACTGAGATAGTTGAGGGGCAGGGACTGCCGCCTCCTTCTTTGGAGCAGCGGCCTGCTTGGGGGCCGGGGCCGCGGCGGCGGCGGGAGCAAGCTTAGCGCCGCCCTCCCGGGCCAAGATGATTCTCAATAGTCGGCGAGGGATACCTTGCATCTGTAGATAAAATTGTTAGTAACAATAGCTTAATAGTACATCATGAGAGATAAGTAAATCAGTACATACCGCGAACTCTCTGAAGCAGGCAACGACCTTGTCACCGTGCAAGATCATCACGTCGCCGTGCCACAGGCGATCCTTGCCCTCAACCATGCGCGAGTAGGTAGTGTACTCCTTCTTGAAGTCCATGGGCTCGAACATCTGGAACGAGCCCCAGCCATGGTTGACGTAGACGTCGCGGTCGAGGTCGTTGTTGTCGTTGCAGTTCATGGCAAAGCCAGAGGACCAGGTCAGGGCATCGAGGAGACCCGGGTGGGTGTGGAAGTCTCCATCCTTGTGGAAGCTATCGAAGCTGAGACGGCTCGATGCCTCGAGCGTCTTGCTGTCCAGAATGATCTCGTCTACAGCGCGGAAGTCCTCGTGGAAGCGAGCTAGAGGGCGGATGGCCCGGTAGACCATGGCGCGGTTGAAGCGGGAGGTGGCTCCCGTGACTATTCCATCCCGGAGTGCCTGCATCCTCTGCTTGATTCCTGCGAACTCGCTCTGGAGCTTCTTCTGGAGGCTGTTGTCCGTGAAGCGGACGACGCAGTGAGAGTGCTCCTGGGGCTTCTGCTGAGCATCGAAGGTGATGAACTTGACCTTGACGGAGTTAGAGGCCCAGTCAGCTTCAGCATGGGCTTGCAGGCGCTGCTCTGCAGAGTCAGGCCGGAGGACAAGCGCCTTCAAGATGGTCAGGTCCGAGACATCAGCGATACTGCCCGCCTTGCTGGGGTTGTAACGCTCAAGAAGGTATTTGCTAACGGTAAGGGAGATATCAGCGTAGATAGCTGGAGTGCAGAGGGGAGTGCCATCTACTTCGTGGCCTTCGACCATAGGGCGGAAGTCCTTGCGAGTGACGTCTGCCTCAACAATCAGGTGAGCCTTCTTAGCGTCGCCATTCTCTTCGACCGTCTTGTGCACGGTAGTGCTCTCGAGCTTAGAAGAGTTGGTGATAACTAGAGGTGGGTCGCCCTTGCGCAGCGACCAGTCGTTCACATACTGCATCCAGTAATGCTTAAGGTCCCAGTTGTATGCTGGCAAGGCAATGACCTTGTGGGAAGCCTTGAAGTCGGCGTGGTATCCAGTCCACCGAATATCGGCGCCACCAGTGTAGAGAGACTTCAGGGCCATGCCTAGGACCTGGAAGACAGGTCGGCCTCTCTGCAGGGATGCGAGGTTGTTAACCTGCGTCCCAAGGACTCCTCGGACCATACCAGAGATGGCAGGGTGAGGACCAATCTCCAGGGTAGTAGACTGAGCACCGAGAATGTTGTTGCTGTTGGCTGCAAGGAGAGCCTTGAGCATGTTGACAGGCTCCCGGGTGTGTCTGGCAAGGTATTCAGGGCCGAAGTTGCCAGACCCTACAACGATGTTACCCTCCAAGGGGCATAGCACCGGGAGCTTAGCCTCAGAGTAGACAACACCAGCAGCTAGCTTCTTGAAGTCCTCAAGGATGGGGTCAACCTGAGATGAGTGGAAAGCGTAAGGAACCTTCAATGGCGTAGTCTTGAAGCCGGCGTTCGTGAGAACGTCTTTGCATACGGCGATTTCCGCGTTGGGGCCAGCCAAGACCGTCTCAGTTGGAGAGTTGATGCAAGCAAACTCGTGCGGGTGGCGTCCAAGGGCCTTGGAGATCTCATCCACGGATCCCTTGATCACCAACATAGAGTGAGTGTCGCGAGTGCACTTCTCCTGGAGTAGGGTAGCCCTAGCACCGACGAGGTAGATGGTGTCGGCATCGGTAAGGACACCAGCGATGTTAAGAGCTGCGTACTCGCCCAGGCTGTGGCCAACCACGGCGACAGGGGTTACATTGAACGAAGCCCAGAGCTTGGTAAGTGCGATTTGCAAGCAGACGCTTGCCAGTTGGACAGCGGCAGGCTGGAAGACTCCAGTGTCTCGCTCATCCGAGTTGATGACTGGCAGCATAGATGGGAACCCCAGACTCTGCGCGACGCGGTCCAGTCGGCGCATCTCAGTGCGGAAGACAGAGAAGTTCTCATAGAGCTCTTTACCCATTCCGGGGTACTGGGCACCTTGGCCAGTGTAGGTGAAAACAACCTTAGGAGCACTCTTGGGTCTGGTCATACCAGCCTGGTCGCGAATTGCCGCGTCGATCTGGTTGCAGAGCTCATCGGCGCTTGAGCCAGTCAGCATGACACGGTGCTGGTGGTGGATACGTCGTGCTGTAGTGGTGTAGGAAAGCTTGCCCAGGTGAACGTTAGAGTTCTCCTGTAGGTATTCTTTCAAAGACTTGAGGTTGTTCTGTAGCGAGACACCATTCTTGGCTGAAACAGCCACAAGGTGATGGCTGCGCACATCAGGGGTCTGACTAGTAGACTCAACTTCAAGGGGCGCATCTTCAATGAGTAGGGCAGTATTACCACCCGCGGCACTGAAGTTGTTCACGAAAGCTCGTCGAGGCTTCAAAGGGTCAGTGCTTCTAGCCCAAGGAGTCGGCTTCAGAGCAATGCGAACGTTTCGCTCGGCAAGGTCAGTTGGGAACCGGTGGTTGATCTTAGTCTTGATACCGGCGTGGGGCACAATCATGTTCTTCTGCATCATTAGCAGCACCTTGGTAAGACTGGCCATACCAGACGCAGCCTCACCGTGCCCAACATTGGCCTTGGCAGATCCTAGGTAGAGGGCTTCCTCAGCAGTTCGTCCTGCCTTAACTTGGCTCAGAGGCGGAGCGAAGGTGTCCAGAACACTAGACATTTCACCAGCGTCGCCAGCCTGAGTACCAGTACCGTGCATCTCAACGTATCCAATGGAGTAAGGGTCCACAGTGCTCTGGTTCAAGATCTTGTTGAACACAGTGCGCTGAGCTCCAACGTGGGGCCGGGTGATAGACTCAGACTCAGCAGAATGGTTAGTGAAAGCTCCCAGAATGACACCCAGGATGGGGTCCTTGTCGGCAATGGCATCATCAAGACGCTTGATGATGATGGTGCCGACACCTTCACCACGGCAGTACCCATCAGCGGAGTCATCGAAGGTCTTGCAGTTACCCGTTCGAGACAGGAAGTGTCCCTTGTCAAGACCAGCCGTCATATCGGGGTTGGTGAGGACATTGGTACCACCGGCAATGGCAGTGTCGATATCACCTCTCCAAAGAGAGTTGCAAGCCAGGTGGATACCAGCAAGACTGGACGAGCAAGCCGTGTTTACAGCGTAACTCGGGCCACTGAACTTGAAGTAGTAGTTAATACGGCCAGGGATGAAAGCCATGTTACCACCGGGGATGAAGTACGTATCAACGTTCTGAGCGCTGTTCGTCTCCATCCAGTCCATACTAGTTACACCATAGAAGACACCAACACGGTCACGTCGGGTTGATGGAGTAGCATCGGGAACGATACCAGCCTGTTCAATAGCCTCATAGGCTGTCATCAAGGCAAGTCTCTGAGCAGGGTCAATTTGTGGCGCCTCACGGGGGGAAATGTTAAAGAAGCGTGCATCGAAACCAGCGGGATCGTCAAGCCAACAGCCAAAAGCAGTCGCGCTTGTGTTCTTTCGGGCACCCGTAGGGTCAACGTGCGTGCTAGCATCCCAGTGGAGGGCAGGCACAGGCTTGTGGACATCGAGACCCTTGTAGAGAAGGTCCCAGAAGGCGTCGTTGTCCTGCGCGCCGGGGAATCTTCCCGACATTCCAACAATAGCCAGCTTGGGCTTCTGAGGGTTGTCGTAAGATGCATCTCCGGAAATGGATGGCTGGGTTTGGGATGGCATGGAAGGCAACATCATGCGCAGCGAGGTCTGCTTGAGCGCCGTGTTGATCAACTGGTCGGCCTTGGTGCCGATAGGGACAACGGTGAACGTCTTGGGCTGCTCGGTCTGGAGGCAGCTCTGTAGCTCCTCGAGAACATCGTTCCAACGAATAGGCTGCAGTAGAATTTGCCCAATAGCTGCCTTCAGGAGGGACTTGAAGTTACCGCCTCCCAAAGCCTTACCGGTACTAGAGAAGACGGGAATATTGCTGGGTCGGGAGCCAGTAAGAACAAGACTCAGACCTCCCAAGATTTCTTCAACATCCTCGGAAGAGTATAGGTGGGGAGCGTGGTATGGGGCGTAGATGGGGATACTCTTTGAGGCTGAACTCGGTAGACATCCCGAGCGGATGAGTAGGTCCAACGAGCGTGGCGTACCGCTAACGGTTATGCCGTTGGGAGCATAGGCACTGACATAGGGCCTCGCTGACAGAGGTAGTGTCTAGTTCGTTATACAGTCAGCTCGTATGTCACAGAGCAAAATAATAAGCGAGTGGTCTACTTACGGTCTGCTCGCAGAATTTACGAACTCCATCGGCGGACGCCAAGCCGGGGACGATAATCGACCAGCTCTGGTCCGGGGAATCCGATGGCTGAAGGCGTTGTGCCATATCCGTCACCTGCATGCCTGTTCGGAACGCAACAATAACTGCATCCACGGCGACTGGGATCAAGTCGAGTGTGTTGCGGCTGCAGCCAACTGCGGCCGCAGCCAAGGCTCCTGTGCAGAGACCCAATACATGAGAGTTATTGGCGTGGAAGTCCCACGTGTCAACCTGGCTGCATAAAAGGGTTAGCTATCATGACTGTATAGCTAATGTAACACAAACTTACCTGATGAAAGAACCAAGCTGGTACATGCAGGTCACTGCCATGTCTAGGGGGATACACCGTTTTCCATCTTGCTTCCAGAGTACAAGATCATCAAGACAGGTGAATCTAGGGAGATCATCCCTTGTCTCAACCGGAAGCTTGTATATCTCCAGGCGTATGGCATCGTATGCTTTAGTCATGAAGCTCTCCAAGACAGGATTGTTTCTGTACCGCAGCAACTCTTTGAGATGCGCCTGAATGTCGTACGTCTGGTCTCCGAAGAGATACAGCTTCAGTTGGTCCGCCATTGTGAAAAGTGAATGAATGATGATATGGCGGAGATTTGTCCTTGAGGCTTCTGTCTATGTCTATGACTCTAATAATGACTCTATCGAAGACTCTATTGAACTTGATCTCTCTCTGGTTTGTCGTCTGTTTGAGGTCAGTAGATGCTTCGTTTAAATATCTATTTAACATTGTCTCCTTATCAACCTCCCCACAGTTCTAATTCTGTCTTCCCCGGCCAAGGTATACTACGCCTCCATTTCTCGGCTTTCTGAATGACTCCCCCGGCTATCACAAACTACCTTCATAGAGTATATGTCGTCTATTAGTGACATAAGCAGCCACACGATAACGGTCAGCGGTCTGGAATGATGTTGCCTTGTGTTTCCTCATAGTGGCTGAAGATAACGGCTTCTGAAAGACCCAATCCCATCCAAGATTGCACGTTAGATAACCGGGAATAGAATCATCATCAGCCCTGGGTGGCGTCTATGCAGGTACGGTTATGTGTTTCAGCATTTTACGGTTGTCCCGGGGCCGGGGATCCTGCGGGAGACCTAGTCATCTCCCTCGGGGCTTATTCAGAAGACCTCGGGGGACCCTTTTTTTTTTTCATAATAAGATGGTATTTCCAGATAACGTTTCCATTTCGCCGACTGATGCATGTTTTTTGGTGGCGTGCTGTTCAGTAGATAGTGACCAACATGATGATAATCTCAAACCGAGGTTATTTACGTGCTATCGAAGTAGTGTATCGTGCCCAACACAATAGTTTGCATATGAAGCCGGCGAGATAGTCTCACCGAGGGAGGTATAGACCCATAAAACCTAGTCAGCTTCAACGACTTACAAGCGAATTTCGCAGAGCAGGAAAAGCTTAAGATTATTTCACCCACGCAAGCATGTCCGGTTGCGGACTACGAAACTGACCGGGACGATATCGAGTTGCGAAAATCGACCCATCTTTCAAGAATGTGATCTCATTATACATCGTATAGTACTATAAAACACGTGAAGCTCTAGCCATCCACGTGTATTAAGTCAACTGCTCTCCAGATTCCACGTGTACCATGTTTCAACAAATGCATGGAGAAAGGTTTATTTAGAAATAGGAACGAATCCATCGAAGACTAATGTTTCCAAAACTGAGTCCTAGTCGGACACCGAGTCAAAGTCTTCCCAGGCGATAAGCAGCTACCTATGTGATATCTTCTTGGCTGTGGTGCTTGGCTATAACGTCCGCAGCCATATGTTGCGAATAGCATTCTGTGGTTTGTAACCGTCCTCGGAGTTAAGCGAACCCCAGCTCTCCTCAAGCAGGTGATTAATCATTCCATTGCCTGGAATATTAAATCACATAATCAACCCAAAGGAGCTCATGTGCGGTACTTTGAAGCTGAACTAGGTACTAGCTCGAAAAGGGTGGCAGTGGCTGAGGGTAGGACCTAGGCCGCTTATGTGCACCGGTACACATAGTATCTAGTGGTTGCACTTACATGTACACGACATATTGGTATACCCACTAAGCGTTGTGGGGATTCTATACGATTGTCTTCACCCATATTAAAGTTATCCGGGGTTTGCTATAGTTGCATTGTATAAGAAATGCGGTATTTTAATTTCTGCTTTAATTTGTCTTATTGCTTACCTATTTTCTCGCTCTTATGTGCAGAACTTTCGCTACCATACGTCTATCTAATTAATTTAAATTTGAACTTGTAGAATGTTGTGTTAAGTTCGCAAAAAGCCATGATTCAAACTAATAAATTTACATATATAATAACAAATCCTTCGCTATGTTAAAGATTATAGTATGGTTTAGTTGGTATTATGTCATAATCATATTCCATATACTAGTGAACCAAAATGACGTTCACTTTTACTATAAATACTTAGGTACGATAGTTTAAGGCGGAAAAACGCGTCGGGTCCGTGCCAATGAGAACCAGCCGTCCCTACCGATCTCCGGACAGTCCAGCTAGGTTCTTGAAGCGCCACACAGCTTGTGATAGGTGGTTCCATTATTATTGGATAGCTAGCACATCATTGCGGCGTCACTACTCAACTTTTAGGCAGCATGGAAACAGAAACCCATCCTCATTCTCGAACAAGAGACTTCAAGCGTGGCTGGGGGATTAGTAGGAAGATAGATACGAGCAGTTCAGTGGTTAGTGGGAGAGAGATCGCCAGGTGGGTACTGGAAGGAGTTGCTGTTGACGTTCTTATTCTTATAGCTATGCTCCTTTGCCGCCGGCAAGTACAAACGTTCCGTGATCCTATTCAGCCTTATGCGGCTGTGGTGAGTGAATGCAGCTCTAAATACCTTATTTTTCCTTGGACCTGACGATATAGGACCCTAGCTTCGTAACTAGTCACAAACGGCGTATCAGAATCTAAGCCAGGGGAGCGAGATGGCTAACTAGTGAGACAGGTAGTAAGCTTACACATGCATCGGAAAGGATCAAAAGGAGCTACAAAAGCCTATTTCGTGTGACCACGGTGGCGTATGGTAGACAGGAGGGTTTACATGAGAAAAGAGAAATATACGGAGCTTAGTTCCTGCTTCTTATCTAATGGATGTTCCATTTGTGCATAACTCTAGGTAGATGAAGTCTTCATAAGCAAACTCTCGTCTATGTGGCTTGGCATATAGTTAACGAATTTATTTTAACGGTCTCTCTCTCGATTCCATTCGTTATCTCTTTCTATCGTTGATGTGTGTAAGCCAAAACTCATTTCTTTACCTTGATTCACCATGAACACCCACCCTCGAACATCTCGGCAGCCCAAGCTGCGTTCTAGCTGCGATGGTTGTGGTTCTGCGAAACTCAAATGCGATAGGGGACAGCCTGAATGCGGGCGATGTGTTTCACTCGGCATTACTTGTGTATATGGGGTGTCGCGAAAGATGGGAAAGCCTCCAAGGGAGAGGTTACAAATGTCTGGAACACCTGCTCAGTCTCGCGCGTCGCGAGAACATGCTGGCGCTGGCAAGGAAAACAGATCTGGGGGCAAGAGCCATAGCCGTTGCACAAGTGGTTCCATAAGTGATACCATGTTGTCGCGGTCTCGTTCGAATTCAAGCGTAAATGAGATGCCATCTACCTGGGGATCAGTCGACGACTTTGCCGGAAACGTCGTGATGGATACGTTCCCCAACGATCACCTAGGACCATCCCTGCCGAATTTTACTTCTCTGGATCCCGGCGACTGGATCATGACAAACACTATCGGAGACGACCTTTCATCTACAAACATCGACCCTGATCCTTTCCCCGCATTGGGATGGCCAGAGTTCGGAAGCTCCCCAGATTCAACCGGGCAGACTTCAGGCTCTCATCCTTTGATCGACGATAGAGGATACCTGGACAGCGCTTTCATGATGCATGATGACGGCAAAGCACATGATTGTCCACGGGAGGCATATGAAATTCTTGGCAGCTTGTCCCTACCGAATTTTAACAAAGCTCATTCTGCAAATACATCAGCACCAAACTCAACGACTGGGTCGGCAAATAACGTTCCCCTAGACTTTGTTTTACATCTAAACCGCGAGGCTAGCGAGAGACTGGGACGTCTGTTGAGTTGTCCCTGTGCCTGTCAACCACATCTCGCATTTCTTTATGCCACAATCCTCTCTCGCATTCTGCTTTGGTATCACCAGGAGGCCGGCTCATCAAAAACAACATCCCGGAGCCCTCCATCAGAAGCATCAATACGTCCTGGGATGTCACCACCTAGTTCTGTCTTCGGGTCGGTGTGCAGGTCACCATCGTCCTGGCTGAGCGCAGCAACTAGCACGACTAACACGACCGCCAGCGGTTCCAGCACACCATCGGGCGCCGTGGCTCGCGTGCCCGACATGGCCCCCACACAGATGAGCATGGGATGTTTCAGCATAGATGATCAACAAGTACAAACCGCCCTAAGAATTCAGCTGCTGTTGGGGGAGATGAAAAGAATTTCTTGCCTGATTGACGCCTTCACTTCACGAGGCTCGAGGAGTATGGACGACTCTAATTCGGGAAACGCGGATGCTCTATACAAGAGCCTGGGAACCCTGTTAGGAGGGGAACATTCAAACATAGTCGAAATGATGAGGACTCGTTTGAAAGAAGTGAGCATATATTATATGGGCGTTTGATTTTTTTCTTTTGTT
The DNA here is from genome assembly GCA_022578605.1 of Camillea tinctor. Lineage (NCBI taxonomy): Eukaryota > Fungi > Ascomycota > Sordariomycetes > Xylariales > Graphostromataceae > Camillea > Camillea tinctor. The sequence goes on from MU394054.1 coordinate 407,911, forward strand.
ATTCTGGTTCGACATATATCTGGCAGAAGGCAACACATATTTTAGAGTATTTAGAAATACATGGTCAAGCCGATCTGATAGATGAAAATAAATGAAAATAAATGAAGTCAAGAAATTCAACACCTGGTCCCCCCTTTTTAGTTCTCCCTTCTCTAGCCCCCTTTCGTTTTCATTTAATTTAATCTTGAACACGCATTTTCGGGACTGGGCTCTTTTATTTTTCACATCTTGTATCACCCAAGTCTACCTAATGAGACTCAGTCTTGGTTCATGACGACGAACGCGAATACACATAATGCTACAAATGCCGAAGTTGAGGCTTGAACCTCTCTGATTGCTGGTGACTTCGCCAGCAAATAGTATTTTCACCTTTAGATGCGGGCCGCTACGGCACTTGTCACTTGTAACGATGCAACCCTTCGTGACCTTAATTTTAGTGTCCGTTTACATTACGTATCGTGGCTGAGGGTTAATAGACACCGCAGAAGCCACCTCGGGTCAGCAACCCGTTACGAATCTCTTGCATGGAGTCACGAATTATCGTTCCTCTCTGATATCCCTCCCCTCTCCTATTCTCCGCATCTGAACGGATTTAAATCATTTCGCACCCGAGCCAACCCCCCTCCCCCCATTGATGCGAGAAGCATATCCCACATCTATACCCATGAATGGCGAGACCATCTTCTATCAATCTCCCAAAAGGTGGTGTAGGAATTCCACATAGAATCCTCCCGTCTTGGAAGACCATTCATACGGGACCGAGTGGATTAAGCAGAGCAACAGGCGACACTGAGCACCAAAGTTCCGGGTGTTATGGAGCTGATGAATAAATCATACCAAGAATAGTAACTAGTTTCATTTCACTGTATTCGCGTCCTGCTAACAAAGTGCTTATTATATTCCGTGCTGACACGATTGCGCACTACCAACTCAATAAGATGCTAAATATTCTGTGCCCTCTTGAGGACCCCGTGTTTCGAATCTAAGCTATAAAATTCCTCGATCAACCCCACGCCTCCAGGATGTCAGACGGGTGAAAGGACGCACTTAGTAAGCACCATCTTATACTAGGTACAAAGCTCACCTTGAGGACTTCCACACCTTCTGTCTCTTCACCTGCATTTGATTGTGTTCATGGCGTCAACGTGTCAGGTCCTCGTAGCTTATGCCAAGTTGCAAGAAGTGATCCGCGTAGGTTAGCACTTACATATCTGCAGTCATCTGCAAGCTCGCTAAACCAGAAAATATTATTGAGGAGGCGGAGTAAGAGGATGAGGAGGAGGCAGAAGAATTAAAAAAAAAAGAGGGCCAAGAAGCGCCCAGACTTCTAGAATTCCCCCACAGATGACTTTATACTACGTGTATATACCCCCAACTATTGATATTTGCCATTAGCATGGCTTTTCGTATGCACCGATATCTTCTACGCCGCACTAAATAATATTATAGCCTAGCCAAGATAGCTCACAGGTGATAAGTCTCACCCCTTTTAGATATGCAACGTCGGATCGGATGGTTCGTATTGGTTGTCCAGCCATGCATATCTAGTTCAGATAGCCTAGCCCAGAGTGTGATAAACAAAGACTTGTCATACAGCCCTCTTTCTGACAACACCGTCCTTCTCAACCTGCTTTTGATCAGATAACCGGCACGCGACGTTTAGCCCTAACGTTAATACACCACGCTACATTCCTCATTTCCCTTTTCTATCTTGAGCTGGGGTGCCCCATCCGTGCCGCCGGGCCCTGGTCGATGTCGTCGATCATCGAAATATGTATCCAGCCGCACTACGCTATACACTGCTACACTGGAACGATGATATACTACAGAATCGGGTTAAGCATCTGCAGAGAGCTACCCAGGCACGCAGGTGTGACCAGGTCTAGCTCCCCGGGTAGTATTGCCAGTGCCGGAACTTTTAGTCATGAGTACCGTATGCAATGCTCCTTAGGTTAGACTACTAATCAACCATTGCACTCGGTCCATTCAGCTAGCAAGGCTTGTTCTGGGTAAGAATACGCCATTGGTCTGGCTATGGGACCACTCGCAACAACAAGCATTTTTTCTAGTAGATGCTGTTAATATAACTGCTGTGCAATACATTAGCCTAGATAGCTGAAAGGGGGCGTCTTACATCAACACCCCTTTTAGGAGATTGATCAACATCTTTGCTCGTGACTAGTATGCAATCCCACTGCTTATATTATAGGTCTGACCACAGTTGTGATAATATCTCTCTTTTTTTATACCTAGCTACCCGATATAATGCACCACGAAACACTATATCCCCTAGATTATGCTCGTAATAGACACACTTTAATTTATCCAATTTTTCAGCGACAGTTTTGTAACTCTTCATATTTCTTTCTTTCCTTTTGAATGTTAGATTCATTTTCCACTTCCTACGTCCATATAATTATATGGATTTGCTCCTTGCCCTATGGATTGACATTGGCGATTGTCGCTTAAGCCTGAAGGAATATGCCAACTCGTCACGTCACCTTCACAGCCTTCGCCTCAAGATTGAGTGGCCATGCTCTCCTGCAGTGAACTCTTTGATGGAGGGTCGCTATTATGCTGGGCAGTCCTTATCATCACTTGGCCGACTCAGTCTGACAGGTGGCTTGCTTGCTTTATCGCGACCATATTCTACCTCTTCTCCCATTGCTGTAATGGAGGCAACCGTGCTGCGGTTCTGCATTGTTAGAATACCCCCCTAGGTCTATGTCAACGTCACTCCCACTATAGTAATCTTTCTCAAATGTCAGCAAATTCGCTTACATCTGATGTCTGATTGATTAATATCTCATTTACCTTAATAAAACTAAATTTCTTAACACATATTGCCGATGCAATGATTGTAGTGGTACAGGCAGGTAAGAAAATATAGGATCATATGAAATCTAGAACTAAACTGTATTTCTAATCATAGTTCTTGACTAGATAGTCTTCATTGTAGACAGCGATCCCAGTTGTCCTAGCGTCTCGATGATATTGCCATTCCTAATGTTAGAACCGAAACGCTGCTAACGGCTGGCATCATGATCCCTTGCTCCATAAGCCGTTGATGTCATTGAATAGGCAATAATAGTATCAAGCACGTACGTGTAGTTTTTATAGATAAAGTTCCTGATCGGTGTCATGATATCGTGCATCATCGTCGTCTGCATCGGGTACCTTAATCGAAAGGGATTATCGAAATAACAGGCAATGAGTTCTCGTCATTGCAACTGTAGGGGTAGAATGCGACTCAAATCCTTTCAAAGGGAAATGAAAGAATCAAATTGAAAATCTAGAGTTGTCCTATATAGGCACTTAAGAAGCAATTATCGGGAAATAACACCCGATTGATTTAGACTATGTAAAGCTTTAAGACATCGGCTTTTGCCTTTGACGCTTGCCTCTAGGCATTCAATCGTCAAACCCAGCCAGTCGGCGATGTGGGACAGACTTTCTGCAGTCGAACTCCATAGCCTTTGGAAAGCCGACTTGGGGCTGCAATAGTTTCGAGCCAAAATGACTCTTGCCGGTAATGCTGTTTATCCTGAGGAAAAACCGAACAGAGAATAGCCTCACTGCGCACTCGTGATAGGCAAGTCTAGCCCCTTTGTGGCTCGTGTAACTTGAATCACACTTCGATACGATAATGATACGACAATGCGCCTTACGATATACCAAGACCGTATAAGTCTTGGGCATTTCATTAGATGCAGGCCAAGAGTCTTTGCCCGCGTACTTTGGGCTTACGTTATAATGTGGCTTGAAGCGCAGTATACGGGAAGTTGATATCAATTTCGTCATCTTCTATTATGAGGAATTCATTAGAATGTTGTCAGCCCTACAGGAATCAAGCTCTTGGCTCCAGCCACTTTACAACGGCTGGATGGACATAAGTGATGTGCTCATTTCGCTTCCCGCTTCGGCACCCGAGACGGAGTTTAGGGTCCTATGGGTCTATCTAAGCAAACCGGGCATCGTGTGCAAGCGCTTATTGGTCAGGCTCCCTCTACAACTGGACATAAGCGCAACACTCCCCCTCGACTAGATCCAAGCGAGATCCGATGCAACAGCCAGGAAGGTAGCGGCGTCTATTCCGTTGCCAAAGTCGGCCGTTCGTGGAGGCCAAAATCCGTACTCTAAGCTTCGCCTCTAGATCCTCGTTCGCGAGCTTTCAAGACAGTTTAGGAGTTTCAGCAAAGTCCAGAGAGCGAAAGGGAGCAAAGTAAGAACTAATTGATCATCCTGACCTCGCCGCTCAGGGGACTTAGCTGATAACAGAGCCTCATATATAGATCCTATAGTCTAAGGTGCCCGGCGATTAAAGAAACAGATACTAAAAATAGCACTTAGTTTATCTTCTATGTTCTGTTATATATCTTTATATCTACGGTCCTGAAATCTACGCTCAACAAAAAGGCGCACCTCATGCCATAATACTAGTTAATATCTCAAGATCTAAAGGATCCAGCAATCTTCAATACGGATCCAACTGTCTTCAATACGGATCCAACGATCTTCAATAAGCACTCAACAGTCTTCAACATGTCCTACCTATTCACTCTATTCCATGAGAATAAGATTGCCCTGTTGGCCATCCTTCTGGTCATAGTAGGTACCGTATCATGGCTTCGTCGTGACCGCCGGCTCGACAAGATGCCGGGCCCCGGGGGGTACCCCTTGGTTGGCATCGGCATTAGTTTGCCTGCGAAGCCACATGTACGTCTTCGAGAATGGGCGTCCATGTATGGCGATGTCTTCAAGCTACGTGTGGGCTGGTATAATTGGGTCATCATCAACAGCCCTGAAGCCATGCACGAGATCTTGAACAAACAGGTGAGCAAGATAGTGTTGTACGATGCACGATGGCGTCCAAATGTCTAACATGTTGTTTTAACTATAGTCCTCCGCCACTTCTTCTAAAATGCCGGCGCCTATCGGCAATGATGTGGTCGCGGGTGGGATGCGGATGTTCACCTTGGCATACGGCCCGAAGTGGCGTACCTATCGGACCATCACCCACCAGCTTCTTTCGAGTACCATGACTGCTACATTCATCCCGACTCAGGAGTATGAGACTAAACAATTGCTCTTCGACCTCGGCATGAACAACGCCAACCAGCGAGACTTTAACATGCATATACGCCGCTTTGCGTTTAGCATTATCATGACTAGCACTTATGGTCTCCGTATAAAGACATGGGACGATGAGGATGTGCACCACGCACTGGAGAGTGCTAAGATTCTTGGCAAGATAACGCGCGCTGGTGCATTCATCATTGACGAGCTTCCTATCTTGGCTCGCCTACCGGCATGGCTACAACCGCAAAGGAAGCAAGCCGAAGAATATGCAAAACCCCTTCTTGAGGCTAAGATGTTGCTTTGGCGCCGCCTACAAGCTCAGGTAGCTGCTGGCAAGGCCCCAACATGTTATGCACGTGAGATGATGGAGAACGATAAATCATGGCGAAAACAGGGTCTTACGGATGAGGATGCGGCATGGATTGCCGGAGGTAACGTGGAGGCCGGCTCCACCACGACGTCAGTCACGCTCCTCAGTCTACTTCTACATCTGGCAGCTTGCCCGGATGTCCAGAAAACCGCTTTCGAAGAACTCATGCGTGTTGTGGGACCCAATCGTGCTCCCACTTATGAGGACATTCAGGATCTGCCGTACATCCGTGCATGCATCAAGGAAGTACTGCGCATGCACCCAACCCCTTTCTGGGGCATCAAGCACTACGCCGATGCCGACGTCACCTACAAGAACTATGTCATCCCCAAGGGTACCGTGCTTCTAGCCAACACGCCCTTCATCCACTACGACCCGACGCGGTACGATGATCCATTTGCTTTCCGCCCCGAGCGTTACCTCAACCACCCTAAGTACAGTGCCGACTATGCCAACCAGAGCGACCCATACCAGCGCGATCATTTCACCTTCGGTATGGGCCGGCGTATCTGCCCAGGCGCACGCCTTGCCGAGAACTCTCTTAACATTGCCCTGGCAAACATCCTCTGGGCCTATGAGGTTCGCCCGCCTCTGGTTGACGGAGTCGAAGCTCCGGGCGTGGATGACACCGACGATGCCTGGGAAGACACAAGTTTCCGTGGCCCCAAGCCTTACGAGGTCCGCTTCGTGCCGCGTGGTGATAACCGGCTCGACATTATCCAGAGCCAGTGGGACAAGGCCATGAAGGAGGGCTACACGCTGAGAGGCAACAGCGTCAACGTGGACAGCGTTGTGATATATTAGGAGGAAGAATCCGATCCGTTCCTATTATAAGTCGTCTAACTAGAATCATGACCAGTACGGCGTTGTTGTCGGTATGGCCGCATTAACTAGATTTAGAATGAAAGCATATTTTGATATAAAGAAAAGGAAATACGAATCAGAGAGGGCTGGCAATGGATTTACTCTGTCATGTACTTAAGGTAAGTTTTATAGGGAAAGGGGGGGCAGGACATGGGTGGAGTTGTTAGCAGAGCATGTTTATCATATTCATGGAGCACCATCATCTTGGTTAACACACAAAGCTTACGGTACTTGCCTTTCAAGCCAATCGTCGTAGCTAGTTTTCAATTACCAAATGTTTACGTTCTACCCATACCCTTATCCAGTAACCCCTTAAATCCGCTCGCGACTTTCCCGATGGGGCTGCTGAAAAGCATCTGCCAAGACGGGATTTATACGTGATAGGCAATACAGCCCGTCAACATCGGCAAAGACGCCGAAAGACCCCACGTTGAAAGTATAAATCAACGTCAATTCTAACAGAAATTTAACTTAGCCTTAATTTAAGGGTTCTATTTCTGGCGACTCCACTCCTTTCCGACAAGTCCGGGGGAAGTTCTCACCATGGCCGAACATGAGGCCGACAACAGCAACGGCGGTGATGGGAGGCCGGACGCGTCACTATCAACAATGCGGCACTCAGCCCTGAAAGACATATGAGGATTCTCTCTGCAGCATTACACGGATGATTATTGATGCCACTAAAATTACTAGGTTACATCTCATTTCTTTTTCTTTCTTTGTTTTTCCCGAAACATGACGGAGAATGAAAGAAAATGGAATAAGTCAACGAGGAGGAGGGGAGTATGAAACAAATAGAGAGAGAATGTAAGCAATCCTAAACGTATGTTGAAAGCAAAGTGAAAATGATAAGTCGACAAAAGCTACCTCCAGGTAGGAATCAATCACGATGTGATCTACATACAACTACGTAGGTTATCAAAAACAGCACCAACAACTTTCTATAATTCGGATTTCTATTGGACTCCGACATGGCGACTCCAAATAAAGATGGGGAATGGCTTCAATCCACATAACTTAGATCTTAAAATAGACATAAGGGTTCACATTGCCATGTGGAAACACGTAACTGATCTTCTAACCTATTCGCATTCGCATTTTCTGGAAATAATACACGGCTATAAGCAGGACAAAGACTCAGACGTGATCGACACTGCCTGATGTATGTACCAGAAATTCGGGTTGAATGTTTCATACATGCGCCTCGTTATATTTTCTTAGCTGCCTACCTAGTTCTAGGTAAGGTAAGTTTTTTGATCCAGCTTCTCCTCTACTCTGGAACCACCCCGGGAAGACTCACAGGTACAGTGCAGGTCCTACCACTCAGCAGAACCCTTTGGGTCCATTAAATTCTTACATAATAAGAATACTTTGGAATACTCCGTAGCAATAAATACGTAGTTTAATTTGTAGGGAGGAAGCGCTGGAGGAACCGTGCCGCTCGTAGGTCGATCGGGATTTGCCCAAGTGTGACGGGTCGGTGGGCGCGGGTAGCGCTTACTTGCCCGTCATTCTTCCATTTTTATTCTTAGGATGATATTATATACCTAGGCTCGTATATTCGACGGGTATACGATGGTATGTATGCATCATCATATGATCCATAAGGCTTGTGCCCAAGCAATTAGACGGTCTTGGCTTGGAAGAAAAGGCATTCTTGATCTCTGACTAAGAATTGTGGCTTCATTCTGGTAAAGCGATGGTTATTCCGAGGTAACATTGGTAACAAAGGGCGGAATTTGATCCCGGGTGCTTGTACAATTCTGATGCTGACGTCTATGGCCGTAAGTTTACATATCATTATTTTAGTCTAGTTCATACTTCTATAGTCACTCAAGTAATAAATCGATTGCGAAGATACTCGACATAGTCGTTACGGTAAAGCAATTAAGTATAATGAAATAATTTTCAGAAAGACTACGATGTAAACAATATAATCTATTAAAGTCAAACAAAGCATATCCCAAGTAGAATCAATTCATTGAACCCTGATTTGGTAGTTATCGTCTAGCCGTCAGTTATAGTATTAGGCGATTAGCTATTAGTGAAAGGGTAACATATATGGAGATAAGGTATCGGTAGACTCAGGGCAGCATAAGGCACTAAAGACCACCTGAATGCATCAACTTCATCTGTTGACAACAATGACATCTTTGATTTTCTTGAGTTCTTCATGTTATACATACACCTTTGTTGCGTAAGACATTTGACTTTCCCTTCCGGATTCGGTACTATACTCAATACAAAGGTAACGAAATATCAGATATCAGTCTTTGTTCAACTGCCATATTATGTTTAAAACGCTTAAGAAGTCAGTAGAGTAAATCTTTATAATGTAACTAGTTCGTACACTCTGAAAAGTGAAAAGTCAATCATCACTCTCATTAAGCACCATCACCACCTTCTTCATATCTATAAACAATCAACTACGTGTAATTAGAGAATCAACAATGTCTGACATGACTGATGAGATTCAACTCCCACGGACCAACGTGTTGGAGGTCAAGCCCGGGAAGAGGGTTTTTTATCCTACCCGGTGGCAGGGGAAAACCGCCCAAAAGGGGTTTCCCGTGAATGTAGGTTTGTTTTTCTTTTCATTTTGAGAGATAGAGGATTTTCCGTGTCTTGCAATGTACCCCTTACATCATATTATATCTATATTTCTTTCTTTTCCATCTTTTTAGATGCCTTCTCTGGTGATATATTTGTTATACGTAAAAAACAAGCTAGCACGTCAAGTACTAACCCGCATTTTGACAGTGGAAGAACGATAAAAAGATTATTAAGGCCATGATTGCACTCAATATTCTTCAGATATCTAGAGACGAGCACTTGGCCAAGGAATGCCTTTCGGTCCCTATCAAGTTTGTGTATGATTCTCTACCTAATATGGTAAAGGGAGATGTCAACATCATCAAAACTGGAAAGTCTATGTTGCATCTCTTAACGTGCGACGGGGAGGATTTCTCCAGCCTATTAGACGACAAACCCACAGGGTTTAAAGCAAATTCCCTTCCTTTGTATCATGATCTGCGCAAGAAGCCATATCATTTCTGGGTGGTCGATGTAGGCAGTACTGGAATCAACCAATGGCAATTAGTTATTGTTCATCTTGAACGAGATACAGATGGAAAGAAAGGCGACGGTAAAAATGGCTTGAAACTGTCGACGCCTTTTGAAAATATAGAGTCCATTGCCGTTATTGATCCTGAACATGGCCGGGCTGCACAAGGCCGTGAGGATACCACCTTGGGCCGTTTCCTCAAAGTTCTTGCTACTCTAGGCATTAAACCGGGCCCTAGATATTCGAGAATAAAGCCATGGACCCCTCCTTGGTGAGTTCAAACATCACATTCTGTGTACTCTAGATGCGTTGTGCTAATTCTATCTTCTAGTATGTAAAGGTTTCCTCTAGCTTTACTGATTTCCTTTACAGGGGATATCTTGTTCTCCTTAGAAGCCCTCTTTTGAGATTATATACTGATTCTTAACAGCGAACTCTGGCCCATACCATGGGAAGATCGACTGGAGCTCTGGACTAAGAGTCTTCGATATCCTCCGAACTTCGCTCAACCGTATCACGGAAAGCTATTGTAAAAACCCTCGGTCGCACGACGGACAAAATCTATGGAAGCCGCATAGTGGATGGTTTAATCCGGATGCTGTACGTTCCGACATGATTGGGATGGCAGCAACTATGGTTAATCGAGCCATGAAATGCACAACTCGTGTGGCTATCGAGCCTGTGAAGGAGATCAAATTCAGGAACGGGAGGAATATCCCCGTACAGAACATGATGCCAGATCGCTCTCATGTCTACTCCTTCGTGCCGAAAAAGAAGAAGTATCTAAGACCATCTGCTCGGTATACATGGGACACTGAAGATAATATTGACCAGGATTCGGGTCCTGATAGCCCTGTTTCCCAAGATGCAGATGTAGCCGTCGATCACGACATGCCAGAAACTCCGGCCCCCGGGCCATCAACTTTCAAGACACCCAAGGCCCCGAAAAAGTCCAAAACTACAAAGAGCACCATTAAAAAGGCTCCAACTAAGAAGGGCAAAGGCAAGGGCAAAGGGAAGGCACAAAAGGAGACTGACGAAGACGATATAGAGATCCCAGATGCACCCCCGCTGTCGCCTTCTCCTGTTCAGTATGACGCCGATGCAATCGAACAGATCCAAGATAACCCAGGTTCGGTAAGCAGAGGCTCATGGTCGTCGTCCTCATCGGAGCCAGATGACGAGTCTGACGAGGATTATCAAGAGGGAGGGAAGAAGAAAGGACGTCAAACCCGCTCTGGTGCATCTAACAAATCACCCAGGGTCACAAAATGTTTCGTTTCTGTAGATGCAATGAGAGAAGCAGAGGGTAAAAAACGCTCTGGCGCACCTAAAAAACCACCAACGGTTGAACAAGAATCACCCAGGGTCACGAAATGTTTCGTTTCTGCAGATGCAGGGAAAAAGGCAAAAGGTAAAAAACGATCTGGTGCACCTAAAATCCCACAAACGGTTGAACAAGAATCACCCAGGGTCACAAAATGTTTTGTTTCTGTAGATGCTTGGAAAGAGGCAACACGTCAAACCCGCTCTGGTGCATCTAGCCGGGCCAGCTCACCAGCTCCGGCTGATGTTTCGGAAGAAGAAGAACTAATGCCTTATCCTTCTTCTTCTGACGACGATGACCAAGAAGAGGAGGCCAGACCGCCAGCGTATGAACCAGCTCCGCCCTCTCCTGAAGAGGATGCGGATTCTTCTTCCGACGACGAGTCCGAGAAGCTATGGGCAAAGGCCGTCAAGAGCCGGGAGTTCCTCCGGGATCAGGCCATTCGTGCTGCCTCCGGTGCAAGACACTCAAGTCCGCCTTACACCCGAAACCTATCTTCTTCATCTGACACGGGCCCGCCTTATACCCGCAGCTTATCCACTTCATCATCTGGATCACTTCCCCCCTTCCCTGTTGATCCACAGCACGAGTTGCGAAGCGCCTCTGATTCTGAGTCTGATTCTGAGTCGGAGTCTGAATCGGAGTCTGAGTCTGAGTCCGAGGATGAGGGGCGACCCCGGAAAAAGGCCAGATTTGCGAACATTTGGGAATAGAACACAGGAATTCACAGTTTGGTAACTGAATAGTCCCCACTAGATATCTCAGAGGTGTTTTTTTTTTATGACTTATCGAGGCTGTCTGTAAAATATATTTGTACATAGCATTAATATACATGGATAAATCCGATGTTTCTTGGTAGTAACTATTAAGAGGGACTAATAATATCATTATCCCTTTTTCTGCCTTCTGGACGATGTCTAGGATATGTGTCTCCGGGCAAAGTCGTCTTTCCTACCAAGACATGCTGAATGAATACTTGTAACAGTGATCAGAGGTCAAATTTACGGATAGAATTTTGACTTTTAATTAAAGCAACATTTCAATCAGAAGTATATCATACGCATTATATGTCTCCCACTTAAGTACATACAGTCAATAAATGGCGTAAGTTAATTATATTGAATTGGACATTTTGTATGAGCCAATAGTTGCTAGCGGGATATTATGCTGGTTAGTGTGTAGTGAGACGGAGATTTACATAACACCTACTGCTATACCCTACATGTCGTAGAACATGCTTGAGTAATGTAAAAAATGTCACATAAAGTCAATATACTTGGGCAGTTAGTTACTATCTATATATTAGTATTCTAGTAAGAAGTTCACCAGCATAGCCTCCCCCCTTCCCCCCGCGGGCACGGATCCTCCAGATTAGGTTCACCGCTAATGTAGCGAGCGTGATTCATCACATATGTGAGCCTGTGTTCCGACGTGATGCAGGAGCTGGAGGGGAAGGGAAGTGAAAAAAAAAAAAAAGGAGTACCCTAGATGATGGTGATGTACACGGAAGATAGGGAGCATGCAAATCCGGCGTGGTGCTTTCAGGTGGCAACAAGACTGCCAATTATAGAATATGAAGGTGTCCAGGCACACAGAAAGCTTCTTCTTTGATCGAGAGGAAACACAGGTAAATGCCCAACGAGGCAGTGACCAGTTGAGATTCGTAGTAGCTGTGACAGGGTCTCACGACCCGGCCCCCATGTGGCGAGAGAAAAAGTACTGGAGCTGCACGTAGCCTAGCTGTTCCTCGGGAATATGCTGCCCTGTGGTGCGACTATTGCAGCTAGGAGAGCTACGTGATGGCAGGCTGATGTCGGGCAGAGCTGTTTCGGTGTAGCCATGCATGATACTCCCATTGCCGGACAAGTGACGGAAGTCATGCCGTGCTAATCCTATTTGTGGATTGGATATTGAATCTATGTTGTGATTCTTTATTTCTTAAGTATTTTAGTAAGGATTAGGAGGGAAGGGAAATGGAAAGGGGTAAAGGGGTAAAGGGGTAAAGATATCCAGTAGTAGGTTAAAGGAGTAATGCTTGTACGCGTAACTACGGATTAAAGGGTGTAACCTATAACCTAACTGAGTGTAGTGTCACGTGATATATACGGTGTTTAGGTGTAGACTTCCTGGCTCCAACCACTGTGCTTACCTACCGGAGTACTATGGGGCATGGGGGCCAGTGCCACGCACCTTGCACTTCTTGCACTAGGCAGCCCAACCTGCCTAACCAATAGCTGCCTTACCTGCCTACTTAGTACCTAATCTGCCTTGTCTCTCTATCTTTCTTCCCCATTCTCTCTCTCTCTCTCTCTCTCTCGCCCATTTTATATCATCATCGTCGTCGTTATCAATAATAACAACAACATCACCTCTTTATTATTATTATTTACACTCCCCCCCCTTCTGTTCCCCTCTCCTCCACTAATTTTTTTTTTTTTAGCGCTCATGGCTTGGAACGTTATTCTCCTTTAACTCCATTACACGACATTCTATTCTCTGACCGCTCCACTCCTTCAAGGTGGACATTCCTTCAATTTAGAATTAGATTCCTTGTCACCACCTTTCAACTCGGCTCTGCATCACCGTCGGTTCGGCAATGGCGTCTACCCTGCATTGGTACCCGTTACCGGCCTTTCCAGACGTGCCCACGTTGCTGGTTTCTACACAATTCGCATCAACGTCTTACACCATACATGTCACTGACCTCGCCAACGTTTGGGTGGAGAGCCTTGATAGGAAGGCCATTTGCTTCCGTAGTCTTCAGGAAGATATTAGCATCGATTTGAGCATTAATGATCCCGAGCAATGGGCTGTATTCCTCCAGAAGCTGAAAGCCGCCTTTAATCCTACCTCACCAGATCATCATCTCAGCAGCCTCAGCTTATCCGCCTCACCCGGCACTAACACTGTTTCTCAAGATGGCCTTACTATATATGTCACTTGTGTACTGCCACAGCCTCTCAAGCCCCTGAAATGGCCCGTATACTTGACAAAATGTCCGCTTCCATCTGTCGCATCGGAGCTTGTGCTGCCGCTTATCCAGACTCACCACATCATGACTCAAGATGTGCAGGATCTCGTTCAGCGCCTCAAAGAGAAGGATATTGTCATTGCGAAGTTAGTTGATAAGTTAGATGCTATGAGCACAGGGCTAGAACATGTCTTCAACTCCCTATCAGGGAAGCGCAAGGTCACCAGAGCAATGGCGGAAGATAAAATCAAGGGTCTTGCCCCCTTTAATGAACATGAATGGATATTGCAGAAAAGCACTGTCCAGACGAGCCCCAAAGACGTGGCATCTTTAATCCAAGACGTTTTTGGTCACTTGGGACTGAACTGTGACACCAAGATGGATCTCGATGTTTCCAGTCGGCTAAGTAATTGGTGGAAAGAGTTGGGGCCTGGCTCAAGATCTCCCATCAACCCTTGGCCAAAGGACTCTCCAAAGAAGCCTCGTAAACTTTCAATGCCGGATACGCCTTCTCGTCGACAGAAAGATGAAGACGAATTCCAGGTTCAAGCTACACCACCCCATTTGCAAAGTACTAGAAAGAAACTTAGTCATGTCCGACTAGTTGATACATCTGATAGCGACGATGATGAAATGGTCCCCGACAGCCATCCAGTCCCAGCCTTGGAGAAACCTCGAGTTAATATTGGGGCCATTGGTGGTAGAAAATCTCATACTACTCAAGCTGATGCTAAAAACCCAACATCGCCGACTATTCCTGCAGACGAGGATGAGACTGCCTCTGAGTCGGACCACAATCCAATCCAAGCAAACCTGCCAAAGCAGTTCAGTGTTATTCGCTCCGGAATGAGTAATAGATCTCCAAAGTCACCAGTAGAGCCTATAGCATCATCTCCCCCGCCCCATCAAGATCAAATAGACGATGATGATCAAACAGCGTCCAGCTCAGGCTCTGACAGCGACGGGCCATCAAAACCCCAATCCCCCCAAAGACCATTGAGGCAAAGCGGTCTAGGTCGAATAGGTGGAAGGTCTAGAACATCTATATTACCCACTGTGAAAGACCAGGATGAAATGATGCTAGATAAAAGGGATAACACAACTACTAGCCCCGCAAAACCGACAGCACGCAAAATTGGGGCCATCGGCAATAAAGCTAATGTAACTGCTAAAGGCACGTCCCTTCAAGTTGAGACAAAACCTACAGAGGACGAGGATGAAGAGCAAAAGGCAAGCCGCAAGCGTGCTGAGCTCGCCAAGGAACTTGAGAAAAAGGCAGCAGCTCCCGCAAAGAAGAAGAGGAGATTTTAAACCCCACTGATCCGACTGGTATTTGCGCCCATAACATTAAATGTTCATCAAGTTATCCACTTAGTCCCTCCATTCCAGCCTTATATCACACCTTGAAAGGGTTTTGTAATGGATGAAGTGGTATCCCAGACCGGCGCAGTTACTAAAAGCACTCCCCCTTATGGGAAAGAATTAGGCTAAGTACTCGAGCCTTCTACCTATTCGTTCAGATGGGGGGGTAGGTAACATGGGACCGCTTAATGTATATCTCCACCACTATGTTTGCTTCAAGTAGACTTCGGAGGAAAAGGATACAAATGCTGCCCTTGTCCCTGCCTCATTTCTTCCCTATACACATACGCAGCGTTCCATGGGTATTGATGAACCCTATATGGCTGTTAAGCAACCCATGCTACGTAACTCACGTTCCAGAGCATATGTATTGTGCTTTGGGGTACATTTAATATGAGATCCAGACTAAACGTCCTTGCCTTGTCATTTTACTATGATGGGGACCAAAAAATACCTATTCACCTACGCCCACCGATCATGAATGGTACTTTTGCTATAATGTCATCACTAGGACAGCAAATAAACTCTACCATTGCTCGCGACTCTCCAGCATCTGGCAATATCATTTCTCCCCTAACTCTTGCGTCAACAGGCGGTATCAGATTGGTGTGTATGGCTACACGAGCCGTAGCAGTGGATATGTCGTGACTGGCAGCGTCGTACAACGCAGCCCCTTGCCGTTGCCTCTGCCATATCAACCGCTTCATACAGAACGTGGGGGATCGACTTCTAAATGTCCATTAAATCACGTCTCACCAGGGGCCTAGATCTGCAACTCTTGTCGCATTACTAGGTCACACTAGACCCTGTGTATTCGGCGACGTAACCACAGGCAGTCCTCGGCTGCGATCCGCCTGTTGACGCAAGAGTTAGGGGAGAAATGATATTGCCAGATGCTGGGGATTCATGCGTGTAATCGAAATGGAATTTCTGCTAATATCCGCATAAGCGCAAATTATCATTCTCTAGTGAATCCTTATGAGATCAAACGGTGTTTCAAAAGCCGAGTCTGCACCGGATCGGACTACTGCTTGAGCCGAGCCTCGAGACGCCGGTCCTGGATATAGATACACACGAACTTGTTGTATCTATCCTTTCGCGCATAGATTTAGTTTAGAGCCATGTATGTAGCTTCAGGTCCCATGGGATTGAAAGAACTGAATTCTGTACTGGCCATGAGTAACGATACACTACCTTATATTGGGATTTCGGAAGACCCCATTCATACTAAAAAAGTGACTAAATACTACTATCATCCCCCGATGTAATGATCCACGTTCCACCGGTCTTTTGTAGGTCGAGTGTTCTGACATACTAATTTGCCATTTTTATGACCTAATCAAGACTCTTACCAGGAGGATAAATGGGAGGGTGCATATAACGTACTCGTACACATTTCGACTTTTCCGCTAAGATGCCATACAATGCGGTTTTTTTTTCGATCTTGTAAGACTAGGAAGCGTCGTCCAACTACCGGAGCAGACGCCACGTGGTAGGCATAATGCCATAGAGCAGGTTACGACTACATACACGCTAGGGGTAATCTTCTAAGTTGGTGCGATGTTCTCTAAATTGCCCTTGTTAGAGTCAAATAATGGTATTGAGCGATTAAACTATAGGAAATGAAACGGTCACGGTACCATCTATCAAGACTCGAGTCGCTATGATTACTCCTATTCAGTGCCACAACATAGACCATAAGAAACAGAACCTACCCAGGCTTGTTAAATAGATAACGCCCAATAATTCCACTGACTCCTTAGTTTGTCATACAATTTCACGATCAGGTTACAGCTCAGCGCGCTATGCATAGAACTCACCTCCAATGAGCAGAATACAAGTTTAAGTTCACAATACAGTGGTCTACAACGAATAATTAGCAATGCTCCATCCCTAAAGCCCCCACGACCAAGTTATATAGGTATGGAAATCAAGGCTCACAAGGGTAATTCAAACATGTTGTGTCTGTATTCTAGCAGACTTTATTTACATCTAAGCCTCGTTTCACTTAATAGACCAATATTTTGATATCCATTATACGCCTATGGTACTATAACATCGTTAGACATTAACAACGATATCTCTACCAACACCAGGACGATATAATCGTTTCTTTAAATACCCAAGCGTGTATTGCTTTCTCAGAAAATTGTAGCCCGATTTCCCGGTTTTCCGGAGTTAGATTCAACTTCGCCAAAGTAACATTCTTAATATAGGCACCTGAATGATGTTCTCAAGTATGGCACCGTATAAGCGTTCGCCTCCCTTGGTCGACTACAGTAGGATCGCACGTTACCTACCCGGTACGACAACCCAGGTAATCAGATCAAGTTGCAACTTGATCATTGCCAAGGCTACACCAGACGCTACACTGAATATTTTCTTTTCAACAAGGAAGTGTCGGAGCCGAGATTCGCTAAATTCTTGAAAAAAAAAAAAAAAAAAGAATCTATACCAATTTCTTTACAGGAGGCGTTGGTAAAATAATAGCCATGCTCCGTGCTCTCGCCAAGCTCCATTCTACCCGTTATTCATCGGGACTCGAAACTCATTTCTCGCATACAGCCGGAAGGACTCTCCCGCTGCGGAGATGTCTTGGTCTATATAAGGCGTTGCGTGATATGTATTCGTAGCGAAGCACACACAACAACGACAGGTCACATCGCTATAGTCTCATCAAAAGCCGTAAGAATTTGATCATATATCAAATTAAGTCTAAAGTATAAAAAAGAATATTGATACAGGCCGCCTCCAAGAATGCAATCGACCAATCTAGACTCAAAATCATTTACAAACGTTTCAATTTGCTGGTGCTTGCCACCTCAGCCTATGCGCGACATATGCGGGCCCTTGGTCGCTGAAAAATGACGATAACGTCTCAGTGAATGCAGGCTTCCTTGACACGGGACATTTAAAGCAAAGAGCCAGCCGTGAAAATATGATGTGCATGACAAGATCGCGATTTCTAAGAGGCTCTGCGGCTTGAAGAACGGGTGTGGTAATATATGCCATTATGCAGCAGGGATCGTGACAATTACCATAGCGGCCGGCAATTTGAAGAAAAGAAAAGAAATTCAATGGGACGTGCAAATATCATCTTCTATTGTCTTCTCCTCCTTTCCTATCAATATTTCGCATTGCCTGTATTTACGGCATCTCCTTTGCATAAAAGCATCGTCATTGCGTGTTATGTTGAACCCCTGAAATTAATCAATACCAATCGTTACCCGACAAATTCCCAAAATATGGTCGGGACCGAGCTGGACCAAAATGACATAGCATTTAAATCCGCAAATAGATGGTATCCTTAGCGATTCTAAATCATTCCAGAGTTTCTCCCATATAATAAATGTACGGTCCTCACAGCACGGCATTATCATCTGAGGCGGTTGCCAGCAGGTTTCCGGGTACCCGGTTTTTCACATCGTCCGCAGTTGCGCGCCCATCGGTTCATTTTTTTTTTCAACCAATCTATCTGATCGAGATAAGAAAGTAGATCATCTGACCCAGATTGACGCCATGAACGGCTCCAACTGCCGGGGTTGAGGGGAGAGAGAAATGGCCCTCCTAAATTACCGCCCTTAATATGCAAAGCCGTTGGACATAACCCGGTAAGGTCGCAAAATAGGCGCAGGCCTACTGCGCCAAAACAAGCCACGGCATTTGTATATGTACATACAGTAAGGTAACATAAACTAGAATGCCTGTCCAAGTTACATCAATGGAGAGCTGTGTCGATCATAGCCTCCATTCGTTGGTTCTGGCCAACCAATGGTAAACAGAGAAAAGCCATTTGGTATTCGACAGGGTTCAGATGCATATGTCATAATCGATAGGAAGAAGCCAAAATGACAGGTCATAAGAGCCCCCTTGTAAGTATTGTAGAGGTAGGTTGATAGTTTTAGTATCAAGACTTTATGTGACTTTGAAGATTCATTAGATGATAGCCTAGCTAGATATAAGTTTATTGGAAATAATCCGTACATGTAAACTAGGAACTATTAAAGTCAAAATGATTATTATATTAACACATGCTTGTAACATATTAACTACTTAGTTGATACCTACATAATTTCCCGACTCCACTTGACCTCCTTACAACAACTTAGGCATACAATATGGCGGTTGTATGTGGTACGCACATATGTGCCTCCCCACCTCTCTTCCCCGCCGAACCGGTAGAAGTGCCATTCTTCGCGTCTAGGCTATCCAGAAACAATCCTTGATGATGATTAGCTCTTAATATATACATACAGTGTCGAATATCCAAGCAGAAGATCCTAGAAGTTGCGCGCTTATCGGAACTTTCCTTCCTATAGTCACACAAAGAGCTTGTTAAACTGAGACAAAAACCAACCCATCCTATGATATTTAGTGTCTCCTTTTCTCGGCCAGTCATAACCACGCCCCCCTGTCTATAACCTAGACCTTTAATACATAATTCTGTAGTTATAGCGTGATAGGTTATATGTAAGTTGAAGAGCTAGTTTTACGCAATGCCCCCAAAATGGCAATCCGAGAAGAACTTCACCATAACTTCAGTTATAGTTCCAGTAACACAGACTAAACGGCAAAGGCTAGGCATTCCTTAAAACGGGTAGAAGCCGGACTATGCGGAGAGGCTAAGGAGCACGAAAAGGAATCCTAATACTACTAAGTAACCCAACTACTATGCAGGTATGTGGCACGGTATCCACAAGACAATAAGCTAAACCGACGAGAAGAGCGCCGGTGGCAGCCGAAAAGATCAACAAGCTTCCCCAGACATTAAGAGGGGCGACTATACCACACCGTGCCGCCGCTAATGGTCAAGCAGGCGGGAAGCCCTGATTTCCATATGATGGCCATACTACTAGCGGGTGAGCTTCCTAGTGTAAAACTCAACATCGCGTGTTTCGTCGACGGGACCTGGCATCATGAGTAGGATATTTTATAACCGTTTAGGCAGGTCGTTCTAGTTCCTCGGTATCAGCCTACCACTTGTCCACGACAACCTATACGCTCAGTGGTCGGTGTAATTCATTTCTCCTAGTACCAATTGCCTACTCAGCACGTGGCGCAGAAAGTCGGTCCTCCAGCTCAGACCAGGCGCATTCCTCTATGGGCGGATACACCTCCACATTAAAACGTCCACTCTAGAATTAGGGAGGGGGGCTCTCTTCCTCGTCCTAACGCCCTGGGATAATCGACGTCCATGAGAATATCCGCAGGAATTCTACGTGCATGCAACAGCTTACTTCACTATCAACCCCATCAGACTATCTTAGAGCGAGATATATCTATCCAATAATGACCTCGGAATAGGCGAATATACAAGACCAGATTCAAGACGAACTAGGCAATCTCTCATGTTTTAATCTATTTTCTCTTTTTTTCCCCCAGGGTAATTGATTCTCAATGTGTGTGATATTGCTAGCGTATTATCCCACATACCGCAAGAATGACTATTGCAAATTTCAAGATTGAATCGCACAAGAACTCTACGGAAGTCCTATCCGAAAGGAAGACAACGCTACTCCCGCCGGCGACACTGGTAAACTAAGGTTATCCTGGAAGAACACAAGATCTACCTAACTAAGCTCAGCTGCCTTACGATTTCACTCAAGGAGCTAAGGGTGGAATCGCGCAGAAATAGGGAGGGCCACCCATGTATGCATACATACATAGGTAAGCCACCATGATCAAGGTATTACGTAGCCTAGTAGTCTTGCCAAACCCTTTGGCAGCGCCTCATGAAGGCGTTCTAGCTCATGCTGTGCTGAAAAGATTACCTATCCCCTTCTACCTCATGCAGCTGTATGATACCCCTGCCTCTGCCTCTGCCTACTTATTCACTTGCCCTTATTTCCACCTGTCCATCACCAGGCAGCAATATTCTATTCCTCGCCTCGCTATTTACCTCAACCTACATGCAGTCTGTCGGGTGCGATCGGAAGAAGTAGCGTCGTATGACTGGCTTATATCGTGCTCCTCGCCCTGTGCATGATCGTCGCGGAGCTCCTCGTGGCCCATACCGACATACCGAGTATTACCAAACAACCTAAACATACCTAACACAATGCCGTTAGAGAAAAGCCATGACGTGCATGGAACATTCCATCTGCACCTAGCCTTACCGTCATATTCACACTTACAGTGTCCATACAGGCTTTTAAAAAAGGAGAATGAGAAAAGCAAAAGAATAAGAAAACAAGACCTAGTATTAGAGGACACGGTAGAGTACAGCAGAGGAGAGCCATAGTAAATAGAGTCCCCACACCCATTCTTCCGCTGTTAACGAAAGGGAAGAAAGAAAAGTAGCGGGTAAGGCGTATATCCAAGTTCCAACCTAAGTTACCTAGGTTAGTCCCCTAGTCCATATGATCGACTGACACCAAAGTGACAGACATGTAATGTCTATACCCACTACGAAACGCAAGTATGTACGCACGCACCAGCCTCTCCGCCGTGCTCCTAGGTCATTTAGGTCACTTATTACTTAGTGCTTGACTAACTACCTAAATAACCAACGAACACAAATGTGTCCGCAACCCTTATTTTTATTTCCCTGTCTATTCTTCCTCTCCTCGCATTAGTGCCCTTTTTGCGTGTTTTTCTTTTCTGTCTTTCTCTTTTCTTTTATTTATGACAATATACTTGCTCCTATGCAAGATTGCACAACCTAATATAGGAGACACATAGGAAGGGGAAATATATATGGAAAACTGGGGGGGTGTGCCTTTGAATTTATCGTGATAAAAGGGTAGCCTATGTATGTATCACAACAGACAGGAATACTGGGCCAGAATCAGCACTCTATCTCTACTTTACTTGTCTACAGTAGCTAGTCGTAACACAACTCCCCCCCCCCCCCCCCCGGCCTCCCTCCATTATGCCTCGAGACCCCTTACTAACCTACTTTTTATTTCAAAATATGTGTCAAACCAACTTACCTCCTAACACTAAAAGAAACCCCCGGGGAGAGCGGCGAAGGCATTAAGAGAAAACCCATTATTCCCGTAACCGGTCCCGAGCTCGCGCTACTACTAGGCTGTATAGTTATCGATTTTCTGTCTGTCTATCTTACCTGGGTATCGAGCCCCCCCCCCCCCCCATGCCTGGAGGGAGGAGGGTGGAGGGCTAAAATTCTAGATGGCTAGGGTCTAGAGGAGGATGGAGACCTACTGACCAAGATAGGTAGGTAGGTAACGCAAACGCAACGAAGCTCCACGCAAGGGAGAGAGTCATAAGAGGGAAAGACCTGGGGTTTCGTCCTATCATGCTTGATGTTAACGCGGTAAGTGAAACAAGTTTAATATATATAGCAAGTACTAGTAGGGGACTAGAGGAGGAGGGTGAGAAACTAGGTTGATGTAGAATTGGGTTAAGAACGCTGTGTGTGTATGTGTGTGTGTGCGCGCGTGCGGTAGATAGGGGGGGGGGTGGAGGCTTGCAGGCTTCGAGAATTGTTCTTCCAATCTCTTATTCGCGAGAGATGTGAATCGTATGGCAAGCCTCGTCCTTCCCCCTTCCCCCCTAATATTTTCCTGCATCTACACCTCTGTCCTTGTCCATCTCAGACGAAGTGTATGCACGTCCAGAAATTTCTTATGGCTACGCGGCACGTATCTTTTGTAAAACATTTAACCACTCCGCTCATTCAATTACCTAGCTATACACCCACACTACGCAAAGCGGATCCTAATAAGCTTTAGTGCCGGTCCGTGTATTTTCAATTTCTTCCCGCCGCCGGCTCCTCATCCGAATTCTATCTTCCCTCTAAGGATAGTCCTTGCAATATTTTGTTCCCCTTTCTTAGTTCCTTACTAAGGCAGAAATACTTTACCAATAGGAGCATTTTGCTTTAGACTAACTGAGCTGGCTCATTGGGGAGCGTAACTTGAGCCTATAATGTAATACACACTATTCATGTAATGTAGTTCAGTTAGGTGCGGTGTAACGGACCCAGGCCTACCGGGTTATATAGTCAAAGTAACATGATGTTTTATATCCGCGATCCAACCAATAGGAGATTCTCTATATAGCGAAATGCCCTTTTTTGTTTATAATTATACGCCCGCCTCCTCTTGCTTCCAGGCAGACTTGAATCGGGCATATCACTGTTCCTGTACTCTGCGTACGATAAAGCGCATCTCGGCCAATGAGCAATTCCTCAGAAACGCAGCTAGATAATAAGGCTAATTTAGGTAACTAACCTCTAATATACAATAAAAAAAAGAAGCTATCATGGTTATAGACTCGTACGTCTCGATCAGCGGTAGCACAAGCCGTCATCACCACTGTCAGTATCAAAATCATCGCGCCATGTCGTATGTAATACATATCCCATGCCCCTGATCTGCCGTAAGTAGTGAGGTCCACACCTAATCCCTCATTTTTTCTTGGCCCAATTTGCCTACCGAGAGTAATGTATCGATACCCATATCTGCACATAGGTAATGCAGTTGCTAACCTGCTAATCTACTTTTACCCCTACTCCTCCCTAAACTATCATATATGGGATATCCCGTCTTGTGTACTACGTAAGACGGCAAGGAAGCAATAGAAGATTCAAGTTCGATAAGCAAGAGGATGTATGGTTCTCATCTCTTCCAAGTCCCTAAGTACTAGGTAACCTATCTATGCCGGTCTAACCTCGCGATTGAGTTTATATTTAAACCCCGTGATGATTAAAGGAACGACAAGAAAAGCAAAAAGAAAAGTGGTATAGGGGGAGAGGGGCAGCGGTTAAGGAGGACCACCACTTACAACTTTGCGAATTTCACCAACGGTTACACAAGACGAACGTAGGTGAGCCTAAGAGAAAAAAAATTACGCGCGCACATACCACCATCAGCCTCACGATCTGCCTAGTCTGCTAGTGTAGGTAATGTGGATGTATTCCGTTAGTGAGGTTTAGTGGGTGTGCATCTATCATGTCTCCCCATTCTCCACTCTCCACTCCCCCATCTTCATCTCTACAACGATCTTAGTTTAACTTCATTAGTTGCCGCACTGAGCTCAGATAGGCTCGAGCTTTTCTCTAGATCGGTCCCGTGAGATTTACGGGGGATTTTAGATGCCCTACACTACACTAAGAGAGAAAGAGGTAGATACATAGTACATACTTCGGATTCCTCGTTCATCGTTCATCACGGATGAGCTCATTGTTGTAATGATACGATACTACCACTAGGAGGTCCATGCCGCCTTTTTTGTTATACGTTGAGCTAGCTCTTTTCTTTTCTTTTCTTTTTCCCCAATGGGTGTATTTTAACCTACCTAGGTTAAGTAATGGCGTGTTATCGCATTAGCTTAGTGCAATATAACATCAAGTCATCAAGGGGTCAGGTAGTCGGTATAAACGAGATCGCGAAATAACAAAAGTAATACTAAAATATCGAGTTCAGTAAAGTACTTGTCTATTTACATGAAAGTATTGATACATAAACCAGAAGAACGGTACAATCCAGGCAGCCGTTTTAAAGATACAAATCGCGAAGCTAGAAAGGGGCCAAAACCAGACATCGTCATCTTATACTGCACCTGGTTTAGAGGGATTTATCGGGAACGCACGTGTATATGCGCGGTGCTTCCGTACTTTTCTACAAGCCTTGAAATCGGAGAACCCGTCATGCCACATGGCCTTGCCGGCCCTCTGCCACGTGAGGAAGAAGGGAAATAAAAGAAAAGATGGGCAAAACCCCATGGCATAGAAATGCCACCGAGGACGAATCGAGGATAAAACGGCTCTTAGGCTGTCTTAGCTTCGGTGGCGGCAACGCCTTGCATACGTGCATACAGATATGTATGCGAGCCTAGGTCGGGTTAAGTTAGACAATTCCAGGGTAGTTAGTTGCCGCGTAAATCCCTAATATAAGGAAGATTAAGGTCAATAGAGACATAGAGCACAACCTTATGCTACTATGCTGTTTCAGATTCGAAAGTTAATTTGCTTTCTAGCCCAGGGGAGTTGGGCCATATGTATTACATGCATCGTCGTTGCGTTGCATATGCACGTGTGCACATGCATATGAGGTCAACTTAGAACGGGTATAAGAAATGCAAAATCGAGATATCGCCTATCCCAACATGAGCTAATTCCAAGCCTAATTAGAGTAGGAGGCAATACTTAAGCTCTAGACAAGCCACTCGGGCTGTCGGGGAACAATAAACCCGTCCCACGATTTCACTAACTTACTGACCTATATTAGGTACTTCAAGTTACTAGGTAGATAAAAAGAGGTATGAGCTAGGTTTTGTAAAATAGTAGGGGATCTATACATGTCGTAAGATGACCTCGAACAATACCTAATACGACCAAGCTGCCAAGCAAGACAAAAGCAAAACGAAAGAGGGAAAAAAAAAAGACACTAAAAGATGAGATGAGACGAGACATTATTAGTTACCGAGTTTTAGTGTGCATGTGTATGTGCGTGTGTACTAGGTATTGTATGCATGTTAATCATCGCTTGACTTCATCTTACCTTTTTTAATTGAGCCAGCCTCCGCGCATCATGGCATACTGCTACATCAAAATAGGCTAAGATAAAGTAAAAAGACCTTGCTACGTGCATACATAAGCGAACTATAACACGCTGATCTTAAGATCATCCAGCCAAACATAGCTAAGAGATCTACCTAGGCAGCTAAGTAGAAATATAGGGTGGTATTATGCGATGAGACCTGGGGGCGGAAAGAAACAGAGTTAAGAGATCACTGACAGATATGTGAAAGTCCTAAATAAACAAATGACATAACACCTTACCCTCGAGCTGGTAATATAATCAGGGGTATACTACCCAACCCAGCAACCAACCAATGCCAACCAATGCACGCATCGTATACGAATGGATATCTTTTTGTCACGTCCCTTACGAGATGCTTAAATTCAGTTCTATGATTACTCTTTCGCCCTCGCTCTGTTATTTTACTTTACCGAAAAGGAAGAAAAGGATTCGGTGTGCGCGTCTCTGTCGCAAGGGAGAAAAGAGAAGCCAGGACCCCAACTTCACGACGATAATGATGATGATGACGACGACGACGATTATGATTCGTGTGCCTGCAAATGGAGTAAAGCTAGAGCCCCTCTCCTCATCTCCCCAATAAACCCCCGAAAAAAAAAAAGAGCTCAAAAATAAACATCGATGTAGGCCCGGGCTATCTTATGTAGGTATGCATGGTTACATACGTGCCTAACCTACCCTCCCCCCCTTCTCCAATAAACTAGAATCGATCGTGCAGAATCGCGCAGCGGCCGGCGGCGAAGACAGCAGGATCGGATCGGGTGTGAAGTGGAGGATGGGGGGGCAATGATCACCGGCTATCTATTTCTCTTGGTTTCGCTCTCCACAGGGCAAAAATGTAGGTAGGAAGAAGGATGCAAATTGACTAAACCAACGAACATTGCAAGCAGAGGAAAGTTAAACGCAACATAGCAGAAAGAAAGAAAGAAAATCCCTCGTGCGTAGTCCTACAATATTAATAGCATCTACATATTATTACGCTGCTCCTAATTGTAACACCTAAGTTATATCAGCGTTATAAGCATTGTTCTCGAATAGAGTAGGACTTTATATCTGATACCTAGGGGAAATTATGCCTCTTTGAAAAGCATGATAGCCTCAATGATAATCTTGAAATCTTACAAGCCCATCTACATAACCTACACACATGTATATATATATATATATATATATACCCCTACAATTACTCCTATAAGCCAATTAAAACCTTTTTTGTTCCAGCACTTCTTCTTCCTTCTTTTCCCAAAATTCATCTCTCGAAATTTCAAACCCAAGAATAAACAAAACTCGATCTGGACTCGCATCCCATTTTGCGATCAGGTTCAAATGTATGTAGCGCTTACCACGACCCTCCTTGTTCCCTTTCCCTCTTCCCCACCTTTCCCCTCTTCCAGCCCCCTGTCATGATCGACAGGAAAGCAGGTAAGGTACGTATGTACACACGGCGTAGCAGTGTCAGGCCACCTAGCCCCCTCCCAAAAACATAAGCTTCCAAAAAGCACGAGTGGGGAAAAGCGAAAAAAAAAACCCTAGTGCGTGTGTAAAAAAAAAATCGATTGAGAGGAGTAAAGTTAAGTGAGTGAGTGAGTGAGAAAAAAAAAAAAGGATGACTGACCCAATATGCGCCCTAAAATCCCGACAGCTTGGTAACGGTGGGTAAGACTAGGGGCAGGACAGGGGATAAGGGAGGGGAGGGGAGAGGGGGGGAGAAATGTGCCACTGGCGCTAGCTTCCCCCCACCATATTAGGGTATGGATGCAACATGCTACATATATACATATATACAAAATACAAAATACACACTAAAATAGGCTGACTTACAAAAAGCTGGAGGTAAAAGTGTTACATGGCATGGATATCTCTGGCCAAGGCTCGAGGTGTGCATCCCATCCCATCCCATCCCATCCGCAAATACCCCATCTCTCTCTTACATTCTTATTTACCTTTGGCCGACGAGCCGCGAGAGAGAGAGAGAGAGAGAGAGACCCTGGAAACACATAACCTACATATATACATCTTACTTACCTACTTGTTCATGCTAACCTAAATCTTATATCACACCAAACCAGGGTACCAAAAAGCCTCCCTCATCCCCCCCTTGGGGAAATGGGGGGGGAAAAAGAGGATGATGCGCCCAATGGGAGATCCCGTAAGGGTAGGGGAGGGGAGGCTCCTTGGTTTTGAAACGAGCGTTCATCGTGCATGTGCCTTGCGTGGAACAAGACGAAAAGAATAATAATAGAAAAAAAAAACCGTTCGTGGGCGTAGTAGAGCAGCATACGACACAACACAGCATAGCGCAGCATAGCACAGCACAGCACAGCACAACACAGGCGCTACGACATTGGCAGGCATAGACAGAGAAAACAAAAGTAGAGGGATTTTTTTCTATTACCCTGTTCCATACCACGCTCACACACACCTCTGGCGCTCGCTCGCTCGCTATCTTGACGTACGTATGTATGTAGCAAGGTCCTTCCCATCTAGCCAAGCTAAACTCCAGGCTCCATTCCGATGCTGTTACTCCGTCCCTATCCACCCCCTCCTTCTTAGATCGCTAGATAAGTCACTTGTAGAAAAAAAAATATCGCTCAACCTTTTTTGTGTTAGGAGTCTTTTTGACAAAATGCAGAAGACATTGTATCTCGAATAAAAACATAATACAAATCGCTTTAAACCCATATGTGTTTAAAAAAAAAAAAAAAAAAAAAAAAAGACCATAGATAGATAAAAAAAAAAAACCAAACGTGAAGACAGCATGTGCAAATTATTAGCAGCCAGTCAGAGAATCAATATGCATAAGAAGTCGGAAAAAACATTACGCGCGTGTGGTGTATCTTTCCCTTCGGTTGTCTGAGAAATATCTCCCTCGTCTTTCTACCTTAAGTTTTTTTCCCCTTGTAGTTTCGGACCATCCACCTCAAGCGTGATCATTCCCTTTTTCTCTTGTCCACCATGTATAGTGGAAATCAAGAGAGGGGGCAGAATCATAAAGTAAATTCATAAATGAAATGCAAGATGCATATGCAACTCAACGCAACGCAACAATGTACAAAATAAATGCAGAAATAGTGGTGCTCTTTTTTTTTGACCCTTGGGGAATGGAGACAAGGGGGACGGTTGTGACACAAACGAGGTTCCTAACAAACCACCAATGGCGTGTGTCTGTAGTGAATTGGATCCAAGGAAGTCAAAATGACATGTAAAAGCCATGATGAATTGTGCAAAAAAGACCGGGCATCTTTTCAACACTAGATTGACTTCTCATGGTCCCCTCGGTTGTCGCAGTGTTGATCACATCCGTCCAGCTTTTGTCTTGAGATGATCACCAAAGAGCTGGTCCATCCATAAATCAAGTACCCCAATGGTATAAAAAAAGACTGCCAAGAGTGCAACCAACAATAACCTTTCGGAAATTTCGCGGATTTTCCTATTCTGGACGATTGAGCTGGGGTCGCACATAGACGTTTTATGTATAAGCCG
Source organism: Camillea tinctor (assembly GCA_022578605.1). Lineage (NCBI taxonomy): Eukaryota > Fungi > Ascomycota > Sordariomycetes > Xylariales > Graphostromataceae > Camillea > Camillea tinctor. Next base: position 436,936 of record MU394054.1, read on the forward strand.
AGATGGTAGACGCCATATACGCCATGTCCTGCCATTTTACCAACCGTCTTAAATCGTGAAAAAAAAAAAAACCATGCACCTTCTAATTCCCTTCTATTGGTTGTCGGGGAATCTATGACGCCTTAAAAAGGATCTTAGTTCCATTGATCCCACGGGAAGAACGGTATAATCCTAGGTGAAAGGAAAATGGGATAAAAGCAGTTGAATGTAGAGAGTGAGAGAGACGAGAAAAAAAACCATGAGCCGTATAGGTTTGTTGGAGCAGCATAGAACGTTAGCTGCATCCGGAATGTATGGAGCCATCAACATCCAACAGAGAAGTTGCCATAGTTAGTGCTGTTCCAAGGACACAAGGACACCCCTCCCATATCCAAAATATGAGATGGGAAAGGCCCCCACTTATGAGACGCATCCCTGCAGCAGACACATGCTGGTGTTGCTTGGCAGCCCGCATAGATCAACTCTAGTCTACTACGGCTGGTATGGGCCGCTTGTCGCTGAAGCGCCCCAGTGCAGATAGCCGACTTTGTTGTCATTGATCTCATCGGCGTTCGCGAACAGTGGTGGTCCAAAGCCAGACGGCAATGCCGGCGCGTTACCATGAGCACGTGCAGACATATGCGCAGCAGGACCTTGGTAACTGCCTGTAACATCATGCAGGGAATACATGGCCTCTGGACGCGGCTGGTGGTGGTGGTAGCCAGGATTCGTCTGGCCAGGGTGGGCATGAGCATGGCTGCCGTATGCATATCCATGAGTGCCACTAACGGTCGAAATTCCAGCGCTACTCATGGGCTCATGGAAAAGCTGGTCGCCCATATTTGCCTCGGGAGGCGTCACAGGCTCATCTCGGGTGCTGCTATCATAATGATAACCTATAGGGCGGTTATAAAATGCTTCGTGCAAGGGTTCGCGGTGGCCATTCAGAAACGGTGAGTTCGGCATGGGATGGTGTAGTTGGGGCTGGTTGGTGTGATTTATTATGTGCCGTCTATGGTTCGCAGCTCTGGCTCGGCTTGCCGAAAGGCCACCTTTGCGTCCAGAACTTGCACGCGCCGAAGGGTTGCCATGTAGCCGTCCATGTGATCCCCCAGCCCGGCGGCCCGGGTTTCCCTTGCGATACCGGGTAGTCGACTGGACACCATCGCGCACAGCCCAGTCCTGCAACACCCACTCAGTCGACTTCTTAACATCAGGGTCGATCAAGGGATCTCCGGGTGTTGGTTTACGCTCCTGCTTGCAGAACGCCTAGGTGAAGCTCCAGGTTAGCCTAAGCCCAATTCAGGGGTTATATTGTACTTCAAATTGTGCCCGTGGGGTCTCAATGGTAAAAATGTGACGGAATAACTTACAGCATTCATGCTCAGGTTGTGACGTATGGAGTTCTGCCAGCCCTTGCCTTCACTCTTGGCCTTGTCCGTGTTGTCGCGAAACCATTGGTAGATCTCCTGCAGCGTCATAGCATGTTCATCCCGGCTCATAAAAGCGCGATAGATCAACTGAGCATATGGTTCCTCGACCTTGTGGGTCTCCTCACCATCCTCTGTGTCAGCGTGTCCGTGGTCTTGGATATCAGAAATCTCTGCCACCTGGTAGGATGGCTCGAATTCTTCCTTCAGAGGAGGCGAAGCAGCCTGTGAGGGCAAAGAAGCATGAGCTTCGGGCATAGTAGATACTGCCATTCCAGGAGCATCCCGGTGATAAGATGCGTCCGATGGCACACTGTCATTGCGCAAAGTAAATGCAGGCTGGGGATAGGATGCCGGTGCCATTGGCTGCTGGAACTGGTCTTCGTACGTAGCGGGTGTGTACACCCGCACGTCGTATGGAGTCATACGCTCTGTGTCCCAGAGTCCCTGGGAAAAACTCATCTGGTGGGCTTCAGGAGATGACCAACTTCGTGGACTGGTAGTTGAGGGGTTAGTAGAAAGTTGCAATGAGGGGTTAGCAGCAGATGTTGCACTCGTGGGTGAGCTATGGTAGGAATAGCCGTCAATATCGTCGCCTTCATATGTTGTAGATGGGGGAGTGGGCCATATGCCCGGCGAGGAAGTGGTGCCAGAACGGATCTGTGTAGGTGGGCACGACTGTGGATATTGCTGGAATCCGGAGTTGAAAGAGAGCACCGGAAACGAAGTAGCGGGAGTGGTGGTTTGCTGCTGGGGGTTGTGCTGGTGTTGAATAACCTGTAGCATGTTAGAACAGTGAAATTGCAGTGAAAGAAGTTCGGAGGGAAGAGTCTACACTAGGGAGATCGGCTGAGCGGCCTGTGGAGGAAGATGAGGAAGATGATTGCGTTGCGCAGTTCCGTCGTGGGTCGGCAACTGAAGCGGACTGAGGATAGACGGCGGATAAGCCGTCGCAGAAGCTTTGGTGCATCCCGAGCAGCTTCAAGGCCGTATGCCTGGCGTGGTCCCGCAAGGAAACAGGACGGTGGAGAGGCGCACCAGACAGACCGGGCAGACCAGGCAAAGGGGAAGGGGAAGGGATATCAAAGAATAGAGAAGGAATGAGAATGGGTAGTTGTCGAAGTCAGGTGGATGAAAACGACAGGAAGAAGAAAGAGGATTGTTCAGAATGGAGTTAAAGATGTTGGATGTAAGTAATGTGTGCAAAGTGGATGTGGATTGGTGCGCAAAGATGAGTTGAAGTTGGGAAGGGGGTGAAGTAATGAAGAGTGGATAGGGTGACGGGTAGATAGAAACAAAAGATGGAGAAGGGGTTGAAGGAAGAGGGAGTATGTGTATGAGTAAGGAAGTAAATAAGTAGTGGTGGTAGTAGTGGTAGTAGTAGGAGGAGGAGGAGAAGTAGTAGTAGTAGTGGTAGTAGTAGTAGTAAGAGTAGAATTAGAAGTAGGAGGGGAGAAGATGGAGGGGTGAGAAGATGGTAAGGTAGTGCAGGGGGGGGAAAGTAGAAGAAGGAAGGGAAACAAGGATGTAAAGAAGAAAAAAATAAAATAAAATAAAATACAAAAATACAAGAAAGTCTCTTGTATTTTTGACTTGAATTTTCACCTTTTTTTTTTTCAATCTTTTCTCTTAGCTCCTAATTTATCTTTCTTTTCTTCTTCTTCTTACACTGGTAAGAATTTTCTTATCTTCTCGTTCTCAAGTGACAAGAAATGGGTTGTTACTATTGTCGTTACTTAAGGGTGGAGCTGAAGTTGACAATGGTGGTTGGGGTTTATTTTTATTTTTTAACTTTTTTTTTCTTGCTCGTCTGAGATTAGGTGTGGTATTAGTTGTAGTGGTTGTAGAAGTAGTGGTTGTAGAAGTAGTGGAAGTGAAAGTAGTGAAAGTAGTAGAAGTGGTGGTAGTAGTGAGAGAGGTAGTAGAGGTAATAGAGGTGATAAAGGTGGTAGAGATGGTAATGCTAGTGCAAGAGAGTTAGGTAACTAATTAAGTACAGGGTTGTTTTGTAAGTGTTAAGCCAAGGTAGTTAGGAGTACGTACAGGTAGGTAGGTAGGTTAGATACATAGGTTGGTAGATAGGTAGGTAAGTAGAATAGGTACCTATGTAGTGCGCATGTGTAGTAGGTTATCGTGTAATAAGAGTGGGTACGTGCTTTCGAGGCAAGATGGTTACATAGTACTTAGTACTAACTAAGGTCTAATAAGTCAATCAAGGTAGACCTTGTATTCTTATTGTAATTCTACATCCTGTACTTCTTCTATCTTGTCAATCGTCCCCAGGAAAAAAAATATTTTACACCCCCCGCCCCCCTCTCCCCCCTCCTGACCCCCCAAAGCTTGGATCGTCTCTCTAGAGTCGATATGGTCATAGCAGACAGCCCTGACAGCAGTTGTGCTCCTACATCATACCGTTTTAAGTAGACCTGTCACTTTACGAGTACGTACCTGATGAGCTGTGTAACGCAGAGACCACCAAGTGCCCAATCTGGTAAAGGTAGGCAAGGAGAATTACAAGGACACGGGCAGGAGATTGGCTGAGACGAGTGCATGGCCCTGGTTCAAGTGTTCAACGGGGCGTGCTCCCTTGAGGTATGATACTGTAGGTGAGATACACCTAGAAAGGTAGCAGCTAGCGTATGTACGGGGTGTATACGGGGGGTGTACATCTAAAGGTTGAAGAATAGCAGAAGGTACCTTAGTACCTAGGGTCTATCTATGGCATACCATGGTGCCCCAATCTGGCCTACCACTATGTATGTACATATATGTTGAAGGTAGACTAGGACAAAATGGGCAGACATGCACCTCTCCACGCATGGATTGCACTTACACTGACACTGACACTGACACTGACACTTACGTTGACACTAACACTCCGCTGACACTTACACATCTCACACCAATATCCATATTTAAAATCTAGATACTATGTACATAGCTAGACTAAACCTCATACAGACATAGAATAGATAAATACCTATGTACTTAATGTATAATGTAGGTAGGGCACCTAGGAAAGAGATCAGTAGGATCGGGATAGGAAGGTAGGTGCTTGTACATCTACTTAGATCTGCGTTCTGCACCTGTATCTGTACATAACCTAGCTTAATCTACTAGCTATGACAGGCATGCCGAGCTACAGTCTAACCAGTACATCGATACTTATTTGTTGTACCTGGGTACTGTCATAATCCATCTACATATGTAATCCATGCCTGGTGTTATGTAACCCGTCCACTATGTTGGTCCATTTACATACCTCAGCCTTTTCTATCCCCTCTTATTCTTCATCTTTTTCTCAAGGATAGCTAGACTTTCTTTTTTTTTTTCATTTCTTGCTTTCTTCGTGAACTCTACCTCTTTTCCCCCCTCTATTCTTTTGCCTCTAGGTCTCTCCTCGTTCTCTCTTCTCTGTATCCATATTTATTCTAAGTCGGGACTAGGCAAGTTATTCACCTACGTACATGTCACATATGTGTGTATGTACGTCAGGTAGTATCCCACCTAGCACACATATATCAGCCATGCATGTGTGTAAAAAGTGCTGCGCCTGTATTGCGTTTGTGTTCCTATACATACATCTACATGACGAGCATGCGGTGTGTTTCTTGTGCAAACGGAAGCGCGTTTTTGTGCCTCCAAATCCTGGTGTCATGTCCTCCGTCATTGGTTCGGGGAGATAATCGCTTGTGGTAGGAGAAGGTAAGAAAAAAAAGGGAAGAAAAGAAAAAGAGAGAGAAGGAAAAAAAAAATAAGAGTGTGTTATCTTAAGTTGAACTATGGATACACCACAGAGGGCTTTGCAAGTCGCAGAAATGATGGGCGACCACCTACTATCCGAGACCCTTTCTCACCCTCCGCCCCCCCCTTCCAACACACCCCATAACACACACATGTACACACACCCCCCACCCATCTGAAAAGTGAAATGTAACCGATTCATAAATAACGTCGCAACCGTAATAGACAAGGCTATTGTGATCTGATATCCCCGTTGTCTTGAATAAGACTCAGCTGGTCTGCAAGTCAATCTAGAAAAGCCCGGTGCGCGGCATAGAAAACGGAACCAAGGCGCTCTCTTCCCGCGAGTCGGTTGGTTGCATCCCCGTGGTCTCTGGAGACATGGCGGCATGGCGACATTCGCCAAAATACAGCCAATCATATGCTTTGCAGATCTGAGCCTGGGGGAGGGAGGGAGGGACCATCGCAGCCCTACTAATTTGGGGACCCATAGCTTTTTGCCGGGAGATCGCCCCCCCTTGACCGCCATCGTCTGTTACAAGGCCGTTGCTCCTCCGATCTTCTAGAAGTCTTGGCGGGTCGGTCAGCACGCAAGGAGCTAAGCCAGATTAGCAGAGGGGTTAGATGTACGCATTCGAGGGACTATCCTAGCCGGAAGGGCGAAAAGGCGAGGAAGTCCCCAGTCCCAGCATCCTAGGAAGAGCTCCGCCTATAATTTTTCCTTACATTCCGAAGCAACCCGCATCCTACCATCACGAGACTGAGACTAGGCTACTAACCTAGTACGATTTACCAAAAATATACTGGAACCTAACCGTTAACCTACAACGTTCTCTAAAAGGTTGGGTTGGTTACGGGAGCGTGACCTTCACAGCGCACGAGACGTTGGATGGCTTCAAGGGATGCTAGCTGGCTAGCTAATGATACATGATACATACAAGGTTTTTCAGTTAGGTGGGCGGGCGATGGGACGTAGTATCTGAAAGGACTAAAAGGAGTTAAAAGTGAGGCAGTAGTTCTCTCCACCGGGCGCCTGTGTCACCAAACCCAGGGCGAATCACAAAAAAAAAAAAAAAAAAAAAAAAAAAAAAAAAAAAAAAAAAAAAAAAAAAAGCCCTTTTGCTGCTAAGTCAAGTGGACATAGAAGAAACAGCCGGCGGGTTGAGTATGCCTAAGGAATTTTCCAGTATGTATGTAGTATGTACCGTGCTAAACTAACTCGTGCCTCGTCCTAAACAGATAAGGGTGGGTATCTCGCACTGTCTGACCCTCATCTGTCAACTTGTTTGTTTGTTATGTACTGACACCTTGGAGATCCTGTGAAGCTTGGACTACTTCCGGTAGTAGATCTGTGGGTCCCGTTAGCGTCTCTATTCCGCGAATGAAGTGATCTGATGAAGCTTCTTTACCTTTTTGAACTGGAAGTGAAGTTGAAGAATGCCCTATGGACAAGTTAGCAACCAAGCCATGGATCAGGGGCCATTCAGGAACAGGAGGGGTAGCGAGCGGAGGAGGCTTAGGCGTGCAAAATTTTGGTTCCGCGCGCCAGGCGGTTGTAACAGGCGTGGCTAGACGAGCGCGGTACATGAGGTCATCGAATAGAATGAGACCATAGACGCCGCGAGTTTGCCATGCCCCTTCAACCCCGGCTTCTTTTCGCATCCTTTCGCACCAGTCGGTTCGCCCCTTGCCTAACACTGCCTAGCCAGCCACACAGAACGCCATATTCCCCAACAAGAAAGAGAAAAGGTGGGAAAGGGGAAAAAGGGAAATATACCTTATCAAAGCTGCTCTTGAAGCCCCTCTCCTTCTTCGCGCTGTAGTCCCATTCACGGTCCACGATTCGAAATGCAATATCCTCGTATGGAGGCCCAGCAATAAACCGAATCAGACATGTATCTTCCTGACCCGCTGGCGCGAAGGATTCTCCCCTTCTCCTTCCGTGCTCTCGAATTATCTTGAAGGTTGGCGCCTTCGTCTTGTCGATCAGATCGGGATAGAAAATGTTGAATTTATAACCTTGGACCACCTTTGGTGGAGGGTTATCGTGGTCATAGTGGGTTTGGTTGTATTTGTTCCATTCGTAACCCATTTGCACACGATTGAAATACCGTGGTTTTCGCGGTCGGTACTTGTCCGCCCACTGCGGTTTTGGCGCGCTCGGTACGCTCTCCTCGGCTGTAAAGATCTCCTCGTTCTCATTGATCCCTCGGGCGACTTCCCGGTCATACAGAGCCTTGGTCGCTTGAGAGAAGTCCTCGTTGCCGCTAGAAGCAAAACGTGCAGTGCCCGGGGGTGGCGCATTGCTTGCAGAAGCGGACGCGATTACTGCAGCACTTAATCTCTGGGCAGATCCGGACTTTGCCGGTTCATTATACGAGCCGACACCAGCAGCCGTGCTGGACGGCTCACTGCCTGCGAGAGCCTTGGCCTTTTCGGGGTCTCGCTGTTGCAAGAGCTTGATCCGGGCTTCCTTAATAGCTTCATAGATCGCCTTGAGCTTAGCTTTGGCTTTGAAAATTAGGAGACTTTTAAGCAGCTGCTCCCAGTAGTCTGTATCCATCACTTCATCAGAGCGCAATTTTGCCTTGATCTGAACCTCGAGCTTCTCTAGCTGCTCAAGGTTCTTGGGCCCTAATATTTTGTCCACGTCTGAGCTGACGGAACTCACAACACGTTCCTCGGGGCCCATAGGCTTGAGTTTTTGCTTCCTATCCGCTACCAACGTCTTCAACGCGGTCCAGTATTCTCTGTTCCTCTTATTCGTCTCCAACGTGTGAAAAGAAGTGATTTCCGCATCTAGTTCCTGCAATTCTGCCTCCTTGAGTCTATCGACGATGGCCATAGGCGCGGGGACATCGATTTCGACATCGGCATCGTCGTCATCGAAGACATCGCGGTCGGTGTCGATGAATCGCAGATTGAAGGCAAGGAGATCGATGGGTTTGGCCCGTTCCTCTCTCACACGAATGTCGGCCTTCTTCTTGGACTGTTTGAGCACAAACTTGTCTTCGTCGGCTACAAATTGTCGCGACTGCTCATCCGAAGTCTGGTAGGTCTGGCTTGCGACGTTCTTGGGCGTGTTGGTGTGGTTCTTGTTGGATTTCGCGGGCTTCGTGATCCTGGAATTGGGATCTCGTCTAGGAGAGGTAATGTCACGGCGAGGGGGTGACTTACGGCCATTAATCATAGCACGTCGCCCGGGATCCATCTCCGCGACTGGTTCTTAATGAGATTAGGTATTGGGGTATTTTTATTTGATTTTTGTTTTTGTTTTTAGATAAGAAGTTAGATTGATAGTGAAGTTGTCGGTCGGTAATAATATTGAAGAAAAGGATGGAAAGCTTAGCAACTTTTTGGATTCATCGAAGTCAAAAGGGTTGTTGAGCTGGAGCCGCCTGACCCGCCACATTCTATGCAGCGCCACACTTGACGCCACATAAACTCTATATGTAGGTACGTACCTATCTACGTACCTATCTACGTACCTATCTACGTACCTATGTAGGTACCTACTGACCAACCACAACACAACATTGGCCCACATTTCTATAGGTCCAGTCCTGGTTCACGGAAATAGGGGGGAGGGGACCTTAAGTCTTAACCTACATGTATAGGATACCTGAAGAAAATAAGAAGTTTAGTTGGTGTTCGATCCTTCCATTATCCCACTTGGAGCAGTAAGATTCCCAACTTCCAGCAGCTCTTCCTTTCCGAATCGAAAACCTGACTGCACTTTCTGATGTCCATCATGATGATCCATCAATAGCCATGTAACCTTAACTAGCATCATCAACCTTCTCTCTCTCTCTCTCTCTCTCTCTCTCTCTCTTCATCTCCCTCTTCATCTCCCTCTTACACACACGCTCGCATAAATATGTACAGATGTACAGGCTGGATAATTTCCCTGCTCTAACCATTTTTCAGAAATAGGCCATATCATCACCAGTTTTCCCCTCCTCTTCCCTTACAAGTCTACCAAGGCTACTCGTCCTACCGCCATGGCAATCGTACCCGGAATCGAGGGAATTGAAGTGACAGTTGTCGTCAATGAGATTCTTGCCTAGGAGCACCCAAGCCGTGATGAAGACGATTTGGCAACGGAGAGTCAGTGTCGAGAACAATGTCATATCTCCAAGCTAAGTCACTTACCATCGCTAGGTAAAAATCACATCATCAGGTATATCGAGGCGGTTCCCGGAGCCCCCTTCGGTATCATCGTCAAAAAAGACTCCAGCTTCCGACAGTCTAGCCATCATATCGGCTTCTCAATCGAAATCGGTGATAAGCTAGTAGATCTTTTTCAAGAGGGACCGCAACACAGGGCCACGGGCTGGTCATGTAAAAATGTCTCGACAGTTTCCATACACAAGTCCGGTCTAAAGGTGCGCAATATATATCGATTCGCGGACATTTACTATAGTATGTATTTCTTTATTTCTTTCTAATCAAATCTTATAGGATGCTCACGACTCCGACTCCCCAGCCGACAATGACTTACTCCCCGGAGAGACTAATACATTTATGCCACCTGATGATAGTTTTGAAAGTATTCGGGTCAATTTCTACCGATTACTAGCCTGGAACAAGGACTTCGTTCCAGACGAATCCTTGATAACCCCTGAGAGGGTTACAAAAATCCCGCGAAAAGATGATATTATACTGGAATCGTCTAGGTTAGTTACAATCCACAATTCCTTGTGCCTTTGCTATTCATCGCAACTGTGTGGCAGGACTGACTTATAAATTCTAGTATTGCAATGTTAGAGCATATGAACTTCGAAGACGATATGGGACGACCATTCGCGACTTTCGAGTTTCGCTATGCGTTCAGGGGTGAGTGCTCCTTATGAACATCCTTACATAGGTACATAGACTAATTTCCTTGGGACGCAACCTAGACACATTGGCACGTGCCGGTATCGCGTTCGAGGACGAGCAGCGTGAAGTCGACCTCATGGTTGAGGAGTTTGGAGAGGAAGTTATTGCTGAACTTTATGGGGATTGTTAATATATAAGCAAGGGGCAAACCCACCAATTTCAATCGTTAGGATGACAGTAACCTAGTATTATTACTATTTGATTAGCGACAAGTAGAGTTCTCTACAGGCGTATGACTGGATGTTTTAATAAAGAAATATAAAACTGGAAAGAACATATCTGTAGATTTGACACCTGATAATCTACTGTAATTGTCAGGGGATTATCTGCTGTATTTGTCAGGGGTTAGGAAGGGACAAAGAAGATTCTTATATAGTAGGGGTAACGGTGCTATCTGTAGTTGTAGTCTAGGTCCTCGCACAACAACATATTAATTACTTAAGCACTTACTTGGTTCCTTGTGGCAGTAGTCATGTGGGAGGTTCCAGTAAGACCTCCAATGGATCTTATCGACTTATCAACTTTTCTTTTAGTTTTCAACACCCTGCCTCTTTCCTAGGAGTTTTTATCAAGTTTCCATTCAGTTCTCAAGAGGGAGGACGCACTTTCCTTTGGTAAGTCATTGTACTTTTTATAATGGGAAGGTGGGTGGACTACTAGCTTACCCCTAATTCAGCAGGGACTGTACCGTGCAGACCTTAACACATTTGCTCTTTCCATTACTTAGGTATTATTTCTACGTGTACGTGCCTTCCCTCCGGTACTTTAACGATACTTTAATTGTTTATCTGCCCGATCTTCCAATCCTGCACAACCTACCCAGGTACTTAAATACCTAAGTACCTGTGTACTATATTCTCTCCCGCCTTACCACCCAAAAGTGCATCCATCACCTTTCCTCCCCGAACTCCCTCCAGGTATTGGCTCTCCATAAATTTCACCCATAAATTTCACCAATCGGCGCACACAGCAGTTCACTCCCATCTGGACATGCCAGCACTGGCATCATGGCTGTCATAGATGAGATACCCGGCCTAGAGGCTACTGTCCAAGTCGGCGGTCAGGCAGTTGAGGAATACGATGATCCGTATCCGAATGAAACCGAAAACGAAGCACAGTTCCTGGCAGAGGTGAAGAACCAGAATCGATCCGTCTCGCTTAACGCAAAACATATTCCAATTGTCAGGAAGTACATCGAGGCCATATCGGGAGCCGAATTCAGAATCAAATTTGTCAAGCACCCCGATTATAAACATAACTCTCATCATATAGCAATCAGGTTCGCTGCTGATCGAAATCCCACCGCCATCATCCATGAACCACGAGAGTGCCGGGAATACAGATGGGACTACACATTCTGGGGCATAGCAAACCAAGTCTCCCCAACCAAATATACTGCCCAGTCTTTAACATTTGGCAATGTAAAAACCGGTGAGCTCTATTCCCATAATATTGGTCCATGAAGCTAATCTTCTTGCTATAGTCGATACAGATGAGTTTACAGAGGAGCAAGTCCGTCAACATATCGTTCGTGCTAAGGGCTTAGGCATCCTGAAAGTTTATGTCTATGAAATGGAGGACACAGACAAAACCCACAAACCTAGCTACAACATTAATATATATCGTATGGATGATTTAGAGATTTCTGAAAAGGCCACTAAAGGTCGCATCTTAACAAATGCTGTTAAGTTTGGGGAGCCTAAGATATCTCAGAAACCAAAGGATGAACCGGAGAGCGTATTTACCGATCCCGAGAAACGCCCCCTTGCTATCTTTGAGTTTATCTACATGTCTAAAGGTGAAAACCCACACGTTTATTTTGAAGAGACATATATAACTAATAAGGCATAGAGGGACTCATCAAGGAAGGTGTTCTACCAGAACCACTTCCCATTGACAAGATGGATAACGACGAGCTTCGGAAATGGGCACGCGAACAATACATCAAGGTAAGGGTCGGTCTAGACAAAATGTGAGTTTAGGGTATTGAGGGCTTAGCTAACATGTTATCCAAGGAACGTGATCGATCTGTTAAAGACGAGAAAGACCCAAAGGTCAAGAAGGAGGGGGATGAGGCACCTCAAAGTGGCCGAAAGCGTGGCCCTGAGGGTACAGAAGCTCCTTTAGCGAAGCGATACAAAGAGAGCCGTCGTAGTGACGGAAGAGTCGAGATTGACTTGGAAGACTGAAGGGCTAGGGAGAGAGACCAACATACACAGCAGGCAGCCTTGAAGTTTGTTCAAGCATTGGCAATGGCACTGTGTTTTCGGATAGTATAAGGCGAATGAATTGAGTTCTATGAAGACTACAAATGAACCCCTAACTAGTTGAATTTGTATATTGATGTGCATTCCTTCTTCGACCTTTAGAGGCACAATGCAACTCCTTTCACAAAGAGATAGGATGATGATCTATATAGTACAGGACGAAGGACGGTGTCCTTTGTCGATTTGTTGATTGTCAAACTTATAGGTACCCAAGCAGCCAATTAGGAGTGGAGGATCAAGATCAACGACACACAGCTATTCAAGTTAATGAGGTAATAAAAAGCCCATTTTCTTCCCATAACTACACCTCCTCAGTCACAACCACAATCCAACACACTAGTGACTTTTGGAGTAAGGTAGTCTTGCGGATCAGTTTCTCAAATGTAAATACCTACCTCAGTTATGATATATTTTCTATATCACGATATTAGAAGCTCTACTGTGAAAGTCTCGGGAATTATACCCCATCAGGTATGTAAAATTATCTACTTGGTCAGGAACAAGAGTGCCTCGAGGTACAAGCAGCAGTATCACAAATGTAGTTCTAATTTCCACATAGGGATAGGTTTCTACTTAGCTAGTAATGACATGAAGATTGCCTCGCTACCCTAGATGACTTCCTCTAGTTCCGAGAAAATTATAATATAATTCTCCAATCCAGCTTAAGTATAAGTGGGAGGTTGTTCACCCCGAACAGTTGAGGTAGCTCCGTAGTTGATATTCACGAGATAACATCTATAGTATTTAAAGGTTGTATACCTAGAAGGAGGCCTCCTAATAGGTAGAAATAGCGGTTGAAAATCGACCATAGGCCACAATGGTGAGATCAAGCAACAGCCTCCTATCAATACATACGCAACAACTTGAAACTATCTTCAGTGCTTAAGTGAATGCATACCTAGGTATACTACGTTGATTTAGAAACTATAATTTCTTTTCTTTTTTTTCTCTTCCTTTTAGAGACAGTTAGTTACAAAGATTAATGCATTCCTTTATTTTCTATCTATATAAATTTACTCTGAAATCAAACAGTACGAATGTTAGGTGTCGTAGAGTGAGGCTTACTTTCAGTCCCTCGCAACTTTATACAATTAAGGTTGATAGGTCTCGTCCGTCCCTAATACAGTATAATATACTATGTATAACGTCGAGGCCTTATTTAGACGATGTAGCTTACTAACCTAGATGGAACACAAAGCATATTGTAGAAAAAAATAAATCATGTATACTTGTATATTCACTCAAATAGTATTGGACAATGCATAGCACTTTCCCTCTTCGGACACTTTCATCTCAATGATGGCTTATAGGCTTGTATAATAATGTATTCCGAAAATGGGCAATTTAAAGGGGTAACTGACGAGTAATTGAGACGTATTAAGCCTATGCTATCTAGATATAGTAGTGAACCTAGGACTTAATTGTTCATCTTTTCTTGTTTTATCATTTCTATAACTAGGTAAGTATAGATAGGTCAGCGCCATCGTAAAGGGAAGGTGGAATTCCGTATTGTCTATAAAATAATTTCTAAAGCCATTAATATCAAGCGGATCGTAAGATCTAAAATTACAACGTCACAACACTTCAACGTCACAAAGCATCGGTCCTAGATTTAACTGCGTGATAGTCATAGAGAAACCAGATTTATAATATAGAATTTAAATTCATACCTGTTGTTATTTGGAACAGTTGGGGTCATTAAAGTTTCGAATCTATCAGAAGAGCCTCAACCGATATTTCCGGAGATCCTAGCATGGATCAATTATATTCCTATACTAATACCTTGCAGTTTCATTACCTTTACTACACAATTTTAATGTAGTATTTATATCACCAGAGACTTTTGTTGCCATTTAGAGCTTACAATCCATGACAGAAGTTAGCAGCAACAGTCCCTAACTTCCCCCGAGGCCCCTATCCTATACTACACACTATTCTATCAGCATGATAAGGGCAAACAGCCTTGCCTACTACTAGCCGGCTGACTCATCAGGCTGTACATCTAGCAACCCACCGATGAGCCAAGAACCCGAGTGAGAGTTCGGATAGGAGAGGTACTAGTTTGTCCTTGTCTACGTATGCTTTCTAGTTGGCTTCCTCTGCCATGAAGCCTCCGTTCACGTGCTCCTCCTCCCTCCCATCAGACGCAGCGGGTCGTCCGTAAACTCGGTCTCACCGTCTAGTCATCTCTAGGGCCGAGCAGAAGAGGAAACCAGCGGTAGGCGAGCCCACCTCAGGAGAAGAAACGACGTAATAGGAGCCGCCTGTAGCATGTCTACCCCGGTCGTCAAAGGGAATAAGAAATCACTAGTGACAGAGGTAGCTCGATGGCTCAGCCTTCCACTAGCTCCGGACATTCTATCAAGCAAGCGCCCTCGCGGGACGGACTCCACATCTAAGCAGCCTCGTATGTGAACTGGAGGGAGGGAGTTGAAAAAAAATTATTAAGCCACAGGACTAGCCTCCTTCGAAGAGGTCGAGACCCCCCAGTCTCATGATATGTAACCCTGGGACCAACGATAACGTTCCCTTCCCGTCGCTGTCGATGTATCTAGTGCAGCTAGCGTAGGTAAGAACCAGCGGCATTAACACGGCCGCATATAATACGGCCTAAAAGAGAGAGCGGGAGGGTCAGAGAACATCTCACAGCCCCCCGTCCCCCTCCCTCCCGGAAAGTGGGAAGGCTTTTTTTATTACTTGTCAACTATCTACTGTATAGAGTCTCTCGGTATAGGGATCCTGGGGGGTAGGATAGGAGGGAAGGGGAAGGAAACCAGCTTGACGCCCACGACGAGGTAGGTAGGTATTTCCTCCTCTCATTCTCCCTCCCCCTCTTACCTCACGCTAGATCGTACGACCGCTCTCCGTCTATCAATCTCTGTCTCCTAGCCCTGCCGGAGTATGCAGCGAGCAGCGGAGACCATGCCCTGCGCTGTCCACCTACCGAGGGGAAGAAGCAAAAGAGGACATGACAACCACTGACGTGTATAAACTATCTCTGTAGCCAAGTCGTGCTATCGTGTAACAACCCTCCCATTACGTAGGTCCCTTTCCCCCTTCCCCTCCTTCTTCCCTCCCGCGATGTGGACACATGAAGCCGGAGACGATCCGATACACATGTAGATCGATAATTTCTTTTCCGTAATACTACTAACCGACTTACCTTTTTTTTCTTGCCCCTTCCCCAGGACCCCTCTTCCTTCGGTCTCTAATCATCCTCCCTGCTTCCTTCATCCTAATGTCTCTCGCGTCATCCTTTAGCGTGCTCATTTTCGTTTTCCGGTGTATCTACAAGAGATATGTATGCATTGTATACGCACGCGCGCACGTATTTGCTTGTACACGTATATATAACCTTATCTTACCCCTACGCACGTACGTAGTTAGAAAATACCGAAAGCGGGAGCGAGAGAGAGAAGGAAGAGAGAAACAAAATAGAGGATATATCCACTTGGGGCCGTCGGCGGCGATGTCTGCCTGATGCTGATGAGTAGCTTATGAGTAAGCTTAATCTCTCGCGCCGGCAGTGGTTAGTCCTCAATTTGTATTGTGTAATACATGGAGATGGGCCTTATGGGCGGCATGGTTATGTGCGGTACTTTGTTTCCCAAGTCCCCTGTGGCTTTTTTTTTTCTTTAGTTATTTTCATTTAAATTCCACTTCCTTTTCTCTTACTCCCGCCGCTGATGACGCGTTCTCTTAGGGGAAGAGGGGGGGCCGGCCCTGATCCCTCCTCGTGACTACGTACTATCCTTGTCCTATCTTCAATGTCTGCCCTAATGCAGTTATTTTGTTCTTTATTTTGTTCTTCTTTTTTTTTTAATCTCTTGTTCTTTTTTGTGATCGCGCCCAACATCGTCTTCGCCGCTACTGCTTTGGTGGTGTGCGTTGCCCACGATACTTACACCCATACGTATGCAGCCTGTATTGGCACGCCGAGAGTCGATTCGTGCCAAGGAGGAAATCAGGATGGTGAAGAGCTTGCGCGTATACTGGATACCGAAGACTATGTATGCCGTAAGCCCTCGGGGAAATCTGGCCTTGGATTTGTCTTACTTCTTGGTGACACCGAGGGGATCTATCAATATGCTTACTAGGATATTGTAGCTTGCGTCGGTGATGTTCATGATGACGATGGTGATAATTATATCAAATTGTGCTTCCGAAATCTTTCGGATACGCAACCGAACCACCTAACCCAACCCATAGTTTTTTTGTCCTAACTCCTGGTCCGTTTTTTCCCCTTTACCTCACGGATATGAATAACCCCAAGTATCCACACCTAACCCCGAATCATTTTAGATCGGGTGTGTGTTAAGTAGATAATCCAGCTAGCATATGGGTTTCCCCGTCTCTCTAATCCCTTTTACTATACCATCTCCGGTGAGATTGATCCACTGATCAAGGCTGAGGATAGTAGCCAATCTGCGCTACGCAGGAACTTAGGCAAACCTAGCGTTAGCGATTCATCTGTTACAGATACTTTACATGATGTCTTGCTTATAGATCATCGAATGCGACCTAACGAGCCCCTTAATAGCGTCTGTTCTCGAGATAGGGACTTAAGTAAACCCGTCAATCTCGTACTTACGAAGTGCCTTCGGAGACAGAATCCAGTGGCACGACCGTCGACAGATCATTACGGGTAGTTATCAGGAAAACCCCCCTGTTGGAAATGCACAATATTAATTACACCGCAATAATGCTATAGTATACTGCCGGATAACGGAGGGCGAGACGGGATGAGACGAGATAGGATGAACTACGTAGGAGTGGAGGTGAAGTAACCGAGATATAAAGATCTCGGTGTTCGTAAATGGGGGCGAGCGACGGGTGACGTGCCATGTATAGATTTTCTCAAGGATGAATACCCACGTAGTTTCTTTTCCCCTTCTTTCTTCTCAGTCCCGGGAGCGGAAAGTGACGTATAAGGACATGGTATTATATGGAACAGATTTGATCCGTTTCTTGTGTGTGGGATAGGTAGTGTAGTTTCAAGATATTGCTACGCTGGCCTTTACAAGGCAACCCGAAGCGGTCTGAAGCCATGGGCCAACAGTGTACGTAGTCTAAACCTCGACCGTTTCGCAACTATAGTGAGTGAGCGGGAGCTCCTTTAGCTCCAGCGACATGACCATCTGCTCGCAGCTCCTGGGCATCACATGCAGTATAGTAGTAGGATGGTTACGCTTAGTTGCTGTTGCAGTACTTTGAGGCTGACTCCCGTTGATTCTACTCACTACTACCGCCTACTTACCAAGGAGCACTGAGACCCGGGTAAGTGGGCTTGACTTACCGGTTCACACCGCAAGTACCGACACGTGGCCCGCTGCGCAATAGAGGTGGCATTCCGTTTACCGAATGCGAGCAAACGACTATCTACATAGTGACGAAGCAACTATTGACCCGGCCCACGTCAAGTGAAGGAACTCAGGAACCGATAAGGAAGATGTGATACACAGGGACGAAAAGAAAAGGGAAGCCCCATCAACGAGTTATGTACTAGGCTACGGCAAATGAGCACGGTTGTTTGTCTACCTAGGTGTAAGTTCTCTCGTAAGCGCGCCAATTACTACCCGGGAAGACGATGGTGGAGTCTACGGGAAGTGGAAGCACTTGCGTGGTTCAGCACGAGCACGTGCTCATGCATCTCTGCTTCCTCAGCCTTCTCGAAAGGCAGGATCATCAGGGTCGAGTGAGATTGATAAATAAAAAAAGTGAGATGTAAGATTTTCGAGGGCTCCGTTCTAAACCCGATACAAACTCACGTGTAGTTAGCTGTAATGTACGACTAGCTTACAAGGTGAGATAGATATACACTACATACTATATTACATATACCTAGGTATGTACTAGGTAGATCATTCGCTCCCACATCACGAAGTTTTCAACTCATCTCCCTCCCCCTACCTACCCCATACACCGGGTACCTATATACAGGGTCAAATTAATACTTACACTACCCGACAACCTGGAAGCAGGGGATAACTTGGTGTGTTACTACATTAGTACTCTTCGCCTGAATAGGATATATAGTAGTGATTCTCAAGTTAGGCTGTCGTAACTGGGTTTGGTGACGACAAAACGAACAAGCGTTACCATCGCATCGCTACATTAATAAACCAAGTTAGTTACCAAAGAAGGGAAAGGTTTGTCATGCCGTCATCTGAAGATCTACAGGGATGGATCTCGCCTCTTTTGCCCCGGAACTGCGGTTTTCCAGTTCCCCACTAGACAGAGTGCATGGCTCGTGCTTTGAAGAAAAAAAAAAAGAGACGCGCGTCCCAGAGGAAGGCCAAGCGCATCCTTACCATTTACGGCGCAACTTGCTGTGTACGCCGACTGGAATTTCTCATGATGGCGTCCAATCAGTTATAATTCCACGTGGACCTTGGAAGGGGTAAAAGGGGGAAAGGGGGTATATTGCCTTTTTGCTTTTGCTTCTTTGATAGTTATATATATATTTATATATATTAAGTAAGGGAGAAGGTTGACAACCGAATATGTATCTTTAAACCTGAAGAGTTCTGTATAGTGTAGGTGTACCGAGGTATATACTACCTAGTCATAGTCGTACATCCGGAGAATGATTAAAGGGTCCCGATTAATGATGGGTCCCAGTGCTAAACGTGTGACAGAAATAGAATGGAGATGCCAAGGCCACGGATACTTTTGCGTTACATGTGATAACCTGGTAACTCAACGATATGCTTGCCGGTTTTGACAATGGTTTGGAGAGCAGCGGTCCTCTTATCCTCTATTACTCGGATCATACCGTAGAGGGATGAAAACCCTCCTCCGCTACTAATGAGGCTCTATTTCATGGCCTTTTCTATATTTCACTTCAAGAGCTAAACAAAGATTAAAATAAGATAAAATATACAAGAAAATTAAACTAGAATCTCGGTCTCGCTTAATTAGAATTAACACGTTCGTCTGATCAATCCACGTAAGTAATCAATTTCTCCACGCATAGATCATGGCTATCCTAGGCTACTTGCCGGCGCTTGAGATAAAATGATATTTCATTCCGCGATATTGTCAATGCCTACCTACCAACCTGGTAACATGCTATGGCCATGCCTAACGCACAGAAATGTTAAAAAGAATGCGGCAGACGTGTTGCCAAGCCACGGATATTGAATCAAGCTTTCTCTGTGATTATATTCGTTGCCGGAAGGCTTGCGAGTCGACAACACATCATTTTTTGGTGAAGAAAGCCCAAGATGGCAGGCAACGTAACATTAAACGCCGGGAAGGGAAATGAGCAGCTCGGTAGCAAGTCGTTGGGACCATAGCCGTGGGATTCGTTAGGGGATGGACAAGGCCACGATTGGTCGGAAACGCGCAAGCCTCTTTGTAAGGGAATGGGGGACGCGCAAGCGTTTTGGTTTCTGGCGCAATTCTCGCACTAGCCGAAAGACACGCAGACAACACCACCACCTCACCCTACGGTACACGACTTATACCATACTACACAACCCAAGACAAGACTCGACGAACCCACACGTGATGATCGTCGTTCTCTCGCAAAGGCCAGATGATACATATGCCATGCAATAGGTGGATATGTATGATCGATACCCACGAGCCGCGAATCGGGACCTTTTGATAGCGGAGAGAAGGAAAAAAAAAAGACCACTGGAAAGTCAAATCTTTAATGGTGAGCCTGAAAGGAGTAGAAGTGGAGGAGGAGGGGAAAGACGCGACACCGTCATAAGTTTCCCCTCCCTTTCTCTCTCTCTCTCTCCTCTTCCCCTCCAAATCTAAACTAAGCTGGCCTCAACGTTTACGCCAAGCCTTATTATTCGTCCCTTCATATCCGGTCAGGCAAGTTAAACGGCGCCGGCGCAATAAAGTTGAGGCTCTGTATACGTATAGATGTGGTGTAGGTTGGGTGGATAAGTTGCACTTTGTGTACCCTAGCGTACAGACATACGATAATAAGTTCGTAGGTTGGTTAGGTTAGGTTAGGTAGATATTATACATATGTAACTTACACGTTTGTAAATCGGGTATCTAGCGCAGCATACGTGCTGTATGCAAGAGACATGTAATCTGTGTACATCACCTATGTACCTACATTTATTCAATCTATCTCTCACTATTCGGTCCGTGGGATGGGTGAGAAAGTCGGGATTTCGAGAATTCGATATCGGTCTCCCGGCTTTCTCACTGAAACGATCGACAAACCGGCATGTAACCTGGAAATGTAAGCTAAGGGAGAAAGAGGGGGGAAATGCCTTGCGAACACATCGAACTCTTTTTTTCTCTTGCACGTTTCAGCCCAGCCGATCCCGATCCTTTAAGGCCTTTTTATGTAGGCATGAGAATATGAGCCGAGCGAGGCTGATGATCGTAACACCAAAGGCATTGCTTAATGGGGTTTACTTTCGGTGACAAGACGACCCGGTTTAGATTCTATGGCAAAGATCTATGCACGTGCGTCCTTAGGTATGCCTATGAGCAGGACTGGACTATGGGTATCGTACCCGATAACTAGCAAACTAGATGAGACAGGGTGTTTCTGATAATGCTGACAGGGGTTAGAGGAGGGGAGGGGGAATGGGAAATCTGCTGAAAAGGGAAAAGAAGGAGAAGAATCAAAAGAAGAATGACAATATGCGCCATGTTAATGATGATGGTGATAATGAGATATCAGCCTCGTCCGCGATACTTCTGCCACAAGGTAGTTGAGATATGTAAGTAGTATAGCATCGTCACTATCCAGGTAGGTCTTGTTCTTGTTCTTCCATGTTAGTTGATAGGTACCCCAAGAAGGGAAACCTAGTCTGTTAATCTACCAATCACGACCCAGATCCCATTCTGTACGCAGCAGATTGGGATCCACATTTCCCCGTCCAGCCTGGGGCTGTGCGGGAAGAAAGAGGGTCGCCCACCCAGAAGCCAGCTAGCCAGCCTTAATATAACCGCGCACTAAGCCCGTTTCGGTATGTCAGCAGCCACAATTAGCAAGTAGCCACGCCTCGTCATCGCCACCTTGGACCGGCAGCACCATTTTAACCTAAGACAATGTGATGCATGCATGTATGTAATCGTACAGCACGAAGAGCGAGTTCGGCCAATGGCATTCTCGACGCGGCTTATTATTATTTTTACTGTCGATACACTTCCGAGGGCAATTGGTACCCACGGTTAGAATAGGTTAGGAATTGGAACGTGACATTCATAAAGCAAACAACCAAAAAAAAAAAAGTGAATAAGAAAAATGCCTTCTAAAATGCCTATAAGCATGATATTGTGTATAGTTTTAGTTGTAATAGGTTGGTACTAAACGGAGCCACGACCTGGGCTGGGACGGAGGTTATACCTGTATTTAGATATTTAGGTTTATGGTTTAGTTACTTATAGCGATACTTTTTAGGATGTACATATACTTCACTAGACTGGGCTATATCCATGCAGTACTTACATACATCCTGTATACATCCTACTTATTTACTCATTACCTATTTCATTGTCGCAAAGAATTGCTTGCATAGCTGGTTAAAAGAAAAAGAGTATAAAATTTGGATTAGGTTTTTGTTTTGATCTTTAGGTATAACTAGATAGGTACTATTCGATTCCCCTGGCTGGCTGGCTGGTTGGCCGGCTTCCAACTTGCTGGTCCGTATGTGTTCGTATGCGTTCGGTATTCGTATGTAGTTGTATGTGTAAGCATATACGTAGTTGTAAGACCGGTACCTACACAGGAAGTCAACTAACCTAGGTTCCAAGGTAGTATGCATCCCATAGGTAGGTGGTGGTTTCGTAGTGTCAAACTACATTATAGACGATAGTCACTGCGACCCACCAAGATGGCGAATGCGTGTTATGTGATTGGCCCTCATAGTTTGAAGAGACGCGCGTTCACCTTTAATCAGTGACCCTCCGCTGCACTTTCTCCCCTTCGGCTCCCCCCAGTCCCTCCTTCTATCTCCTCCCGCTCTGCCCTTTTCCCTTGGTTAAGAGAGAAAGAGGGTCCCGCTCTGTGAACCTTCCAACCAATACTGGCTCGACTGGCCTGTTCGAAAGTTACAGGCGGAGGAGGTCTACGCAACGTCCTGACTTGCCTTACGCATGCACTTACTCCACTATCCTCGTCCTAATCATCGCCTTTTTTTTTCCTTTTTACCTTTTTTACCTTTCCGCCCAGTCCCAGTCCCAGTCCCAGTCACCCCCAAACCCACCCAGTCCACCATAGTCCCCCCATCCGTACCTACCTAGTAGTCCACACCTCCCTTAAACTTGTGTACATACACTTTACTTACCCAAACTAAAAACCATCCTGCCTATTATCTAACCTTGTCTACCTTTTTCTTTTTTTTCTTTTCTTACCTCGCTTTATATTTTATATTTTATTATTATTCTATTCTGAATCCTTTTTCTACTTATCCCTTCCCCCACCCTTTTCAAGGTGACCTTTAACCTAGGATTTCAACCCTTGAATAAACCTTCCCGTCGTCCGCATCGTGAGTCGTCTGAACACCATTACTCACCATCACCACCACCATCATCGCCGTCGCCGTCGTCATCGTCAATACTAATCCTCGACGATAACCCCGACCGCACTGTCATTCGCTTGAAATCTTCTAATCACCTCAATCGCGAACATCGGACGGGTATTTATTCAGCGACTACCCTAGAATTAGAGGGAAGTAAAAAAAGAGGGAAGAAAAAGGAAAAAGAAAAGAAAAAAGGAGGAACCACGAATGCCAGCAGCATCCGACTTCTGACCCGCAGAGGGAATTGGCCCATCTGCGAATCAAGCCTATTAGTTTCTGTCTCATCTTCTTACCGACTTGGACTCCGGACGGACCACCATCCCTCCTCGGTGGCAATCCTCGCTGATGAAGGTGTCCACATCACTCATCACCCCGCTGACGACGTGTGTGCCTGCTACGTAGCTTTCCTCTCAATCGGACCCTACAGTATCCATATTTCACCTCAAGTCCTATAACATCAATTAGATAGAGAGAAGGGCCTTAGGAAGATCTTCCATCTGCCTATCTCGTTATACAGCATCTGTCTTTACTGCTCTGACACCGGCATATTTTTATATATTTTCCATTTATTCATTTATTTATTCGATAACACATACACACCATGGCTGATCGCAACATGGCGCCTGGCAATGGCCGTGGCCAGGACGAGTACGGGGAAGAGTGGGCTCGGGATTTGCGAGTACAATTCGAGCAGTTGCTACGATCCAAGCGGTTACATGACTTTGAACAATCCCGATCATCGCGACCGCGGGTCGATTCGCCCTCCTCGCCACGGGAACGGGCCTCGGCATCTAACCTAAGAGCGTCGCCTGCCGCATCTAACAGCAGACCGTCTACGTCGTATGGCCGACGTCAAGAGACTCCCGCTACGCCACCATCGTATTCTTCGCTACGCCATCTTCCCCTGATCCCGACACCCCCGGCTCCTCACGACCGAGACTCTCAGAAATTCCGCAATCTTCTTGTTTCCCTGTCCGCCACCCCGATGAAATACGAGAACCCTGGGCTCCTAGATGAGGCCCTACAGACGATACCCCTAGATAGAATCTACAGCGAGGCGGAGGAGGAGAGCCAAGTATTGCAGGCCCAGGCCGAAAGCATGGGTGACGGTCGCAAGCCCGAATGGGGATACCAGGATTGCGTGATTCGGGCATTACTAAGGTGAGCAGTAGCACAACCTCGTCCAGTCTTTTCCCGAGTTGCCAGCGGGTTTGCCTTGTCGATAGTTTTCTAACCTATGTTGGCTGTAGATGGTTCAAGCGTTCATTCTTCACATGGGTCAACAACCCCCCGTGTCCTGTTTGTCTGTCCCCGACCGTCGCAAAAGGGACAGCGCAACCAACACCGGAGGAGAGTGCTTACGGAGCATTGAGAGTCGAACTCTACGAATGCTCTAATCAATCATGCAGGGCCTTCGAACGCTTCCCGCGATATAGTGATGTCTGGCGCCTACTCCAAACGAGGCGTGGCCGCGGTGGCGAGTGGGCCAACTGCTTTAGTATGCTTTGCCGCGCGGTCGGTAGCCGCGTGCGTTGGGTATGGAATGCCGAGGATCATGTCTGGACTGAGGTTTATTCCGAGCATAACCAGCGGTGGATTCATGTTGACGCCTGCGAGGAAGCATGGGATAACCCGCGGCTATACACCGAAGGTTGGGGTAAGCAGATGTCGTATTGCGTCGCCTTCAGCATTGACGGTGCAACCGATGTCACCCGCCGATACGTACGCAAGAGTGAGCATGCCCGAGAACGGAACCGATGCCCGGAGGAGGTTATGCTTTACATTATGCAGGAGATCAAGAACCTGCGGCGCTCCAACATGAGCAAAGATGAGCGATTCCGATTGGAAAAGGAAGACTCTAGAGAAGACCGCCAGCTAAGGGGCTTCGTCGTTGCGTCTATCACCCAAGCCGTCACGCGCATGGTCCCGGGCTCGTCGAACTCGAACACTGCTCCTGCTCCTACTGCTACTATTCCTCGACGACCTGTACCAGCACCCTCGTCGGCCAACGAAGATCAGAAGCTGCCCGCAGAGCAGCCGGGACGACAGAGCGGAAACGCTGAATGGGTTGCCGCTCGCGGGGAGAATGAGCGACGAAACCAACAGTTTCAAGACCCAAGAGATCCCTCGCGACGGTAATCCAATTGCACCAACCTATTCAAAACCCACACACACTCATATTCCAGGTGTTTCTACAATACCCTTGAATCAAAGTGCAAGTTATTTATTTTCCTAAGAGCTTGCTACTAATCACTATTACTTCGGAGAGACAATCAACAGCAGTTGCGATTCTCATTTGTCTAATATACTATCACCATCGCTATCGCATTGGGGTTCTTGCCCTTTGCGTCTTGTACTTATTACCATTATTCACATATCTTCGACTCGGCCGTTTTTTGTTGGTCTCATTTGTCGCTATATCCCATCCATCTTCACATGCTTGGAAAATTCATTGGCGTAAGGGGGGTGAGGGAGGGGGGAAACCTCGGACAGAGGCAGCATCATATACTATTTTTTTGAAATATTTTATTCACGGGGAACGGGTAGGAGAGACAAGGGATCTCTCCAAGCCCTGGCGTTCAGGTTAACTGCATGATGGATAAAAGATGGGTCGACGAAGATCATGGAGATACGCCCTATACCGGCGTAGGGACATGTGTACTAGCAGAATAAAATACTGGAAGGATTGCGGTACCTGGTTTTGGTAACGAAGCATTCCTCAAATGGAGTACTATTGCAAATTTCGCATATTATATTATATTATATTTTATACCTCTTCTTTTACTTCTACCTGATACTACCCTTGTATGCATTGATGGTGTTGAAGAGAGTTGTTGAAGCTCAGAATAGAATATCACTTCTTATACCTCTTATTCTGAATTCGATACTATATACCAACTTATCACGTGTGAACTAAATCAATCAACTCAAGGTGCTAAAGTCAATCCCGCCCTCAATTCAGGGGTTTCAAGTTCTTTCGAGTTTCTCTGTCCCCTTCTTCGCGTGTCACGTTGCACGACTCAGATTATCCGTGAGGACAACTCGGAACCTTACGAACTGCGCCCCCCCTTACCTACTAAGGATGTACAGGTATGTATGTAGCCAGTAGCTTTCGCCAAGTGGTACGAATTGACGATCAGTTACGTCGCCAAGACCTTCGTCCCTTTTTCCTCGCAGTGGTAGCCCCGCTTGTCATTCGTCTTTTATGTGTGTGAATGACTTGTGTGTCAGTCTCATTGTCTTTTTTACCGTTCTTTATTTTCTTTTCTTTTTTTTTTCTCCGAACAACTCCGTGCACAGAACACCAGACACTATAATAACCTATGTGAGTTTGCCGGACGAGCTCTATTATTATTACCGATTATAGTAAAAGATGAACGAGAAATGTCCATTAATCGGAGCCATGACCGGACCTTTTTTTTCTTTTCTTTCAAAGATCGCCTCCTCAACTCCTCATCACAACTACCTACTCCTCACGATTTACCCATTACACCTACACTACAACCCCTAACCAAGTACATAATTAATATAATGGAGCAAGTACCGCACCTTAATGTAGGACTCAACAATACCTAGGTATAACGTAAAGGTGTATAACACAGTAGTGTCAAAGAATCACTGGATACTTGCCACCTACATACCTACCTTATGCGCATATGTATTGACATACTATCCAGATGCTACGGGATTAATCGATTTCAAGAACACATTCTGTCCAAATAGTTGTAGACGAAATAAATAAAAGGTCCCAGTGGGTGGGGAGGGGAGAGATGGGGGCCAAAGGACAGAGAGGGAAAGAGGACCGGTTCCATTCTCATCAAATCTTGCCAAGACGCACTTTGTAGCGTAGTGTATAACATACATGTTGACAGTGAGAATATTTCGACTTGTAATTCATCACATACGGATTATCAAACTACTTGGCTCTTTTTTATTTTTTTCATCCTTCTAATTTCTGGGCTACAAGCGATCAAAACGTACATATATACACCTGGTTATCCTACTCCTATTTTGCATGCTCACGCCAGTCTATCGTATTGTATTGTATTGTACCTGCATAAGATTATTACACCTAAGTTCAAGTAGGCAGGTAGGTAGGTCACATATATGCATGTACTGCCTTGCATTGGGTCAGACAAGTAGTATACGCATATCCTCCCCTCCCACAACCATTCTTTCTTAAATCCACTAGCACAATCCGCGAATTGCCGCTCTCTGGCGGGATAACTGGGTTAAGTGGGTGAACCTGATAGCGGGACAAATTGGGGAGGGAGAGAGCACAGCGGAGAAGTATATGTGGATTATATACTGGAGGCAAAGAAAAACTAAGGTGAGAAGAATGAGGCGAGGTGGAAGATGATAACGTGATGTACATAAAGTAAGAAAAAAATAAAATAGAACATAAAAAATAAAATAAAAATCGGGGAAGTGGGATCGTCGGCTTCCCTCGCCGAGATGTGACGACGGCCCGCTTCATCTTACTAGAAGGATTAGTACTGTCTGAATACCCGCCTGCCTACACCACACCTCTCCCCCCAACCAGCCCCTTAGGCGCTGAGGCTGAATATTTTCCCTTTCAACGTCTTTTATTATTCTTTTCTCACCCTAAAGGGGACGTACATCCGGTACTCTAAGTGTGGAACCGAGTGGCAATAAGGGGGAAGAAAAAGGGAGCGTAAGGAAGCTTGATGCGTTTCTCCCCAACTAACCAATGCATGATAAAAGAATTCAATCCCTTTCTGTTACAAAATTCCTCTACTTATAGGTAGGCCTATTGGCTCAACAAACACTTAGTTGAGTCTTCTTCGCACGGATGCCCCTTAGTACTACTAGTAGTAGAATATAGATATGTATAAATAGGGGGCTACGCCCTGAGAATCCACCCATATGCTAATAGGAAACAACATGCAACTGTTTTTGTCTATATTGCCGTTGATGATGGCGACAGCAAGGTGGGGCTAGATGGATAGGTTACGTTGGCTATCTAGCTGACGTGATTGCAATACCGACATCGAAATTGCTTAAGTGATTAGAGTGATTACACTTCCAGGAGTCCTCTCATAGTGACCAGGGACTTCCTATTTTCCCTCTATAACATGAAGGCACTATGTAATATGTGTGCAAAATTTGGAAAATTCCATGTGATGGGATATCGGTAATTGAATCTACAATAATATCGTGCCATTGGGGCGGGTCTGCCGGACACGGCGCTAGATATATTCGAGGCATATTTCTCGAGGACGTGGAGAGAAGCCATCCTAGGCCTCCAAATTACCTTCTGAATCGACAATTCACTAACTTATTGTGATAAAGAGAATAGGACTAGTATTGTAGTAAATATAGTGAGTTGCTTGCCGCTGTCAATGAATCGTACAGATATAGTGGTATTGCTGCTAGACACAAATAGTCAGACGTCCTGTAACTAGATTGAGTGAAGAATATTGTCTTCACGCAAATGTGGCCTAACCCATGTATAGATTTCATCTCCTTCCCGATTGTAGACGTAAAGCTTTATTACACAGCAAGTTTAGCACCAGGGCAGCATAAAGGGGGAATGAGATAAGCTCAGTCCGATGAGGCTATAGCTTCACCAGAGTCTTCAGGGGCTCACATGGGAATGATATTGACACTATGAAAGTAAAATTGCAATACATACACTACATCGTAGCCGTGACAGGGGGTACCACATAACTAGGCAGCTGAATTATATCTTTCTAAGCAGGCACTCATAGAAACCATCTATTGCGTGATTGGACTTGGGCTGTCTAGACTCTATACACCATGGCCCTCGACCCCTTGAATCGGTAGCCTCGCCCTTTCGGTTTACAACTATTGCAAAGCACAAGTAGCCTTCGAGTCTGTCGAGTCTCCTATCTCTGAGCTAGACGTTTTGCTAACCGACTGAAGCTTGTTTCTATTCCGCCCCTGAATCCATATCGCGTCCCTTAATCTCATCTATAGTGTATCACATTACCACCCACCCAATGCCTTCCAGAATGATGGAGGGCCTGGTATTGGCGCCTTATCATCCTTGGCTTTTTTCTTCCCATGCCATTGCTTTCCTGAAACACAAACACATACACACACACATCACCCATCTATTTTTTGTTCCAATGACTAAACTCCAAAATCCCCCGATATGTAAGGCCCCCAGAGCCGCCATGACCCTACCTCGTCCCACACCACCCGGTCCACCGACCCCAACGACATCCGTCACACCCGCCCGTCGTCACCGTCCCGGGACCGGATTCCCACAGCCGAGACTCATCGCCTCCGCATCTTAACCACGGCCTTTGCCCCCTAAAAGACAAACAAAAAGAGTTAACGCCCCCGCTCAGACATCACCCTCCCCCCCCCTCCGCACCATCTTATTTACACTTCGCCCCCTTCCCAACCCCCAGGAGCCCATCCTTAACCCCCTGGTAGAAGTTCCTCCCCTTCACCACATTGGCCGCGGCGTACGTCGCCTCCCAGATGGCGACGCCGCCGAACGCGGGCCGGCAGTAGAACGCGCGCGCGAGGTCCGCGGCCTGCGCGGCCGTGACGTCGTTGCCGGGGCCGCCGGCGGCCGCGGCGGATCCGGGTAAACCGATGTACACGCGTGCGTTTTTGCTGCCCGCGGAGGACAGGAAGGCGGTCCAGGCGTCGAAGGTGAAGCCGCCGTCCGAGGAGGTAGAGGGTTTAGATGAGGAGGGGTGCGAGTCCACCCACCGCCGCGCGGAGCACTGCGGGGTGTTGTAGAACTGGACGAATACCATGTCGAAGGATGTTGCTTTGAGGATTTCGGCCATCTGTGAGGGGTAGGGTTAGTTAGTAAGGTTCAAGGGGGGGGGGGGGGACAAATACTCCCTCTTTTATTTTCTGGCGGAAGAGACTCCCGCTGAGAAAAGGAAGAAATAAGGGGTAAAGAAAGAAAGAAGAGTAAACTCACGTTAGCATCCGGGACCACGCACTGCGGCGACGCGGTAAGATAGTACGTCCCCTTCTCCCTTGCATACAGCGCGCGGAGCCGCTTCACCAGCGCCTTATAGCCCGCGGCCTTGTCGAGCGACGGGTGCTCGATATCCAGATCGAACCCGTCGACGGCGAACGCGGCGCTGCCGTTGTCCAGCGGGCGCGGGAGCTTGGTGTTCTTCTGGCGCGGGCCGAACATGGCCCACAGGGTGTCGGCGAAGGCCTCGCCGTCGCGCGCGCCGGTGAGCTGGTAGTCGGCGGTGCCGCCGCCGAGCGAGAGCAGGATTTTGGCGTCCGGGCGCTTGGCGCGGCAGCTCGCCAGCGCGCGCTGCAGGTCCGGACACACCTGCAGGTGGTCGGTCGCGGGCCGCGGCCGCGTCCCGTTGTACCCCGGCCCCGGGTACGTCTTGCCCGAGCACTGGTTGCCGAAGTTGATCCCTGGGAAGCCGTTCGCTTGCTGCGGGAAGAGGTTCACGAATGAGAGGATGATGATGTCGATGCTTGGGTCCGTGCAGTAGGTGGTTAGGGGTTTTTGGTTGGGTCCTTGGCCCTGTTCAGGGGGGAAAGTTTGGGTTAGCCGTGGGTGTTCTGATGGGGTTTGCCTTTCCCTTCTCTCCTTTCCCTGATTATATATAAAGAGGGACAGAGAAAATAGTAGAGACGGTTGAAATAATATCAATTGGAGGAAATCCCGCATGGACTTACATAGTAAACGGCGACGTTAGTTTTGGCAGCAGCATTAAACGTTGCCCCGGAGGCTATGGGACTACATGCTGCGATAAGCAGTGTAGAGGTAAGAAATCGAAGGGCCATTGAAACGAATGAATACACTATCTGCCACCAAACTCCTAAGTGAATGATAGGAGAATGACAAGATAAGAGAGACTGATGATGGAAACGTAATTCTCAGTAAGGCGAACGCCCGAGTTCTTGAAGGGAAGGGGGTTGAGGTATATACAACCTCATGTCTCAGAGCGCTTAATTAACACATTCCGCAGGACATTATATTTACCACCAAGTTCAATGCATAGAATTCTCCTCTTGCCTGTCTAAATCATATTTATGGTGAGCTAGAACAGATGCGTGCCTGCTAGCCTACTCTCGTCGCGATGTGCTGCCGGCCAGCCACATCGACACATGGCCACAATGCGTCTAGCATAAAATTGCCTTTTCTATTTACCCAACCTTGGGTCAGATTCCCGACAGATTTTGTGGGCGTGTTGAATTCCTGAATCATCCTCATGCCTTTGTCACATCGTCGCTGGTACCCCATCTTTTTGTCTCATCTCCTCCTTCCCAGTCCTTCTCGATGTAACCCAGCTGTTTCTTGACCTCGGTTACTTTCGCTTTATCGCCCGTGTTCTTTCCAGCATTGTCGCTGATTTTGATAGCCGGGTTTCCAGCAGCAGAGCTCAGTTTGATGACAATATTCAATGGCACGGACTTCTTGCCAGTAGTCAGCTGCGTAAAGTCGTTGGTCAGAAACGTGCCGACACCGAATGTTGGCTGGAATCCATGTTCGTCAGAGACCTGCTTATACTCGATGCACTTTTCGATATTCAACGAGTCGGAGAAGACGATGTTCTTCCTATCTTTTATACCATGTTTATTGTAAAAGTCCCGCATCAACTTGACGAACTCGGCAGGGTCGCCAGAGTCCTGGCGCACACCGGTAAAAACATCCGCATAGGTTCGGGGTGATGCGGTAGATTGGAGGTTGGGGGTATCCGGAAGGAAGTTGATGGGTTTAGCAAAAGCTTTTAAGAATGCTGGGGTGCCGAAGGTGTCGGTCAAGGCAACTCCTAGTACGCCCTCGCCAAAGCAACCCACCCACCGGCGTAGAGCTTCCTCGTTGGCATTCTCGTAATCGTTCGTTATAGCCGCGATGCCCATGAACCACTCATGGGCTACTGTGCCTATCGGGGCAAGGTTGAATCTCATGGCTAGATGAACATTGCTAGTCCCCGATAGCCTGCCCGGTAGACCACGCTTCTCGCCGTCCTTGCTCGCCTTCACCAAGCCTCGGAAAACCAGGGCCTGGGTGTGGTAATCTCTCCGCCGACGAGCGCCGAACTCGGAGAATATACATCCGGCTTCCAGCAGTTGAATACCCTTTGCATATGCAGTATCTTCCTGGCCGTCATAGTTCCAGTCCGTGTCCATAAATTTAAAGTAGGCCTCAGAGGTTAAGGCCAGGAGGGGGATTTCGTAGAGGATGGTATCTACCCATTTCCCGCTAATGTCTATGCAAACATCACCCAGGTCATCTTCAGATCCTGTGTCCTCCCCAATCGGGTGAAATGTAGGCTTTAGCTGTTCTCGGGGCGAAAGCCGGAACTCTTTGAGAAAGTCAAGGTATGAAGGTGTCAGGTATTTGCAGTGTGTCTGCAGATATCGTAGCTCATCGTCCGACAAGGATATGTTGCCAAGCTCTATAAGCAATTTATAGGTTAGCTTATGCCGAGTGATCTTGTTCGTAGATGTACTAACTATAAATCTGATCGCAGAGCCAAGCATACGCTTTTCTCGAGAGCTTCTTTTCAGGAGTACGGTTCGTGAAAGCATAGGTGACGGGGACGTCGGGGTAATACTTCAGGACGGCGCATTGCATAGTAAGCTTATACAGGTCTGTGTCGAGGAAGGATATGACCCCTTCCGGGAAGGGAGTTGACCAGTCAAAGTCCATGATGAAGTATAACCAATACAAAGTGCCTAGATGGCAAATGGGTTGTGTTTTATGAACCCAGGTAGACAGGTATTTTATATTCCAAAGTACCCAGATAGAGATCAATACTAGAGAAGTACTGAAAAAGTTTATGTGTGGGTGTGTGTGTAGACGATGAATCTCTCTTTATATTTGAATTGCCTACGTAGGCTGTGTTAGTAATATAGAATGAAGAAGATTACAGAATCAATATGTCCGGTGACCTTAAGTCTTTATATCCACTCATTCTTTTAGCTTGTCTGAGAACATACCTAGGTGTATATAATAGATGAATAAGTGATAGGCAGGTAAGAGAAATGTAGTATATACCTAATGCATGCACTATGTAGGTCTGGAAAAAGAAAAAGAAAAAAAAAGAAAAAGAAAAAAGATAGAAAATGACTCAATTCATTGATCAGTATATAAGTGAAAGCCGTGACAATGTTAAATTTCGTAACCTATGTGCACAAAGTACCTAAGATGTAGTAGGTAGGGTACATGTAAATAGGTACTTGTAGGTAGGTACGTAATACTTGCAGATAACTCAGACGAGGTGGGTGTCGCAAAGGTGCATCAAATCACCCCCACCTGCCCACATCGTCATCTTTTTTTTTGCTGGAATTTCCCATTCAGTTAGACATTTCCCATAGCGGGGTTTTTTTTAACTCTATAGGTTATATGTGTCATAGCGTTTAAGATAAAAGAGAGATAAAGTCCATCTGGTTATGATGTCCACTTCAACTTAGTTACAAATCTCTCGGCATTCGGCAGAACTAAATCTCCTAGCGCTGTCTTCTGAGTTCTAATACTTACTTACTTAAGCAGGTACTTACTGGGTTGGCCTTGCTGGGCTGCACAGGCACTGCAGCTCAAAAGCGGATCCTAAATGCCAAGACCATTAAGTAAGCCGGGCTGGTTCCTACATTCGTGGCCTCAATTGAAATGGAATTTCCTGGCCAATTAACCTAGACCCCGGATTCTTTTTTTTTAAACTTAGTGACAGCTAGACCATCTCTCTTCCCAGTTCAAGTCCCAAACTCCAAGTTCCTTTTCTTTCAAATAACCATCACCCACGTGAACACTTCATCTCTTCTTTTTTTTTCATCTACTTTCATTTCAAAGAACGTCTACAATTACATACCAAGGCGTATTCTTGTTTTAATTATTCCTTCTTTTTTTCTTGCCAAACAAAAATGGTATGTTTTGAATATTCTCTGCCATCTCCAACAGCTCGTTTGTGTCGCGACAAGCAGCCATCAGCAGAGCCTGGGAATTTCCCCATCCATTGAGCATCCAATTTCATCTTGAGCTCTACTAACTTGTACTTCCCAACATCAGTCTTCCCCACGAGCAGCTTCCCCGGCCAACTCGCCTGCTGCCTCAGGCGCTAGCACCGCTCGCCCATCGTCCCCTGCGCCCCCTGGAGGTGCCCGAACTGCCATCCGACGAAGAGCCGCCGCCGACCAGAAGGAGAAGATTGCCAATGCGCGACCCAGCAGCACTAGAGCCGCCGGTGCCGGTGGTAGCAGCAGCACGATGCTCCGTATGTCGCAAAGAGAATATCTTGGGTGTTATAGGATAAGTCATGCTAATTGGTTACAGGACTCTATACCGACGAGTCCCCCGGTCTAAAGGTCGACCCTGTCGTTGTTCTGGTTCTGTCTCTCGTGTTCATCTTCAGTGTCGTTGCTCTGCACAGTATGTTTAATTCCGGCCTTGCTCAACTTCCCCAATTCGACCTTGAAGCTAACGCATTACCCAGTCATTGCCAAGATCACCCGGCGATTCTCCAGCTAAATGGATCTAATGAGCGATGCGTGGGATTGGGCAGTAATGAAGGAGTTTGGAGATCAGGTGGTTATCAACGACGGCGCGGTTCAGTAGAAACTGCGACTCTTGACCGGACACTTGAATGGAATGGGATATACACAAAATGAATACAGTACCAGCATCGGCGCCAATGCTGGACGCTTTTTAGTTACTAGTCGGCACCCAAGAAAACCACCATCTCGGGCATAACAACCCTTGTACTATATCTGGATTTGGCAGGCTTATACTAAAAATCTCTTTGGCGTTTTACTTAATACCTGCCGCAAGCAAGTGCTTTCATGCATTATTCAATACATCTACATGGAAATCATAAGTGAATTTTAGGTGAAGGAGCTCTGATCATAAACTATCTGGTAGGATTGAATCTAGTAAGCCTGAGATACCGTGTAATCAGGAAATAAGCTCACGGTGTTGTACATCTATCAAATTACATAGTACATATATAGGGGTCGATACACCGTAGTTCTAACGCCGTCACATACTTGGTTTATAAACTATTTGTATCATTAAATATTCATCAAGATGATACATTGTGTGCAAAGGCGAATAATGCGTACCAACTAAAGCTTGTGACGAGCGGCCCCACTTGTTACCGACCCGAAGGTTAAGGAGACCGAGATTTACAGCAGAGATCCCATCGTCAGATCGGCGGGGGGCGGGCTTACGGGACCGTCGAAGCCAAGGAGATCGGCATATCACATCATCGGGACTTGAGGCGACGATGGTTGACGAGTAGCGCATACATGTATCAATACAGTATATAAGTTGCTTTCTCGAAGCTTACCATTATTGTTGATACCTGGCTGAGCATACCATTCTCACATATACGGCGTACAGCGCATCAATAGGGCGTCTGGTCTCTCTTTTACCCTTCTTTTTACCTTCAGCCTTTTCTGCCCACAACCAGGCAACCAGATTTGATACCAATCAGCTTTCTCTTTTAATACTGCAGCCTGACTCACTGGAATAAATTTATTCGGTTAGTGTGTTTCTGAGAATAATCAACATTAGTGCTAATATAATAATATCAGCATAATGTACCTATAGATAGGACAAGTAGGTAATGTTTATAGTCCACAGTAGAAGTTGCTTAACATGTTGAATGGGGAATACAACTCTTGACCTACTCACTAAAAAGGCAATAATGTTGTCGAGATCATGAATATTGAAGTGTCAATAAGCTATTTCCAGGACGTAAACTTTATAGAACATACATATATATAAGAGTTACTTAGCGCTAGGATCACCTCCTAGAAGAGGTCACTTTCAGTCATAGATATTAAGTTTCTCGTTAATGTCTCTGTTCTCCCACCAAGCTCGTCTAGTAGCTATTTAGACTCCTGTTCTAGACTAATGCCCCCTTGTCCCCTGCGATATAGATAGCAATCGAGTTTGGGGGAAACTTTTACTGATTACCACAGACCGATTATTACTATATTTCCCCTGCTTAAATATAATACGCGTGAGTAGTATTTTCTTCTAACCCGGCATAGAGTCTGCGGGATGGGTAGTAGAACACCAAACCTCAGCGTTGAAACATACGCGTATAAGTCGGCCTTCCTCGTATTTAGAAGAGGGTTATTGGCCTATATTAGCGGGTTTAACAAATTGGAAACCTAATCAAGCTCCTATAGCCGTTACCGTCTACCAATATTCTAGACTTTCTTGGCAAATCATCTTTTTTTTGTTTCTCTTTGGGTAGCTTCCACATCTGTATAACTTATACCACTGCCCAATCATAGCGGTCGAAGGAAATGAGTAAGGTTAGAGCTCATTCGCAGGGGACCTTTCATTATGTAAAATACGGATATTACTCAAACGCCCTCCTCTGTGGATCTATCGTGCCATCATGTCCGATTGAAAAAAAAAAAAAAAAAAAAAAAAGAGAGAGAGAGAAAGAAATCTTTATCGTAATTATAATAAAAACAAATAAGAATAAGAATAAAAAGAAAATGTCCACATGTGGTAGAGGTATGAAGTGAACATTACATAGTATGTGGGATATGGAATGTAAGTGGGGGCGAGTCCGAGGTAACCTGTCAGTGGTGAATCCTTTTGGCTTGGGGCTGAACTGATAGCTGAATGCCATGTTGGCGCTAAAAATATCATACTAAACCTGCATTGCCCCGGTAGTGAAACATTGGAAAAGTACTCCGTACCACTTATCGGATAACCCCCATTTGTGTGACAAAGGATACCGTCATAGTTGCCCCTCTTCCTTTTTTTTTTTTTACTTTACCTTACCTGCTTACCGTGCTGCATGGTGCTACATAGGTTTAATCAAGTCCCCACGTTTAGGCTCCTCTTTTTAGTTCTATTTCTTTTTTCGCTCTTAGAAGCGGTTCTCGCAATCCTTCTGGATCCACACAACTACCATCATCATCACCTATGCATGGTATTTTATATATTTTCAATGCCACTTGAAATACGGCAGCCTTGAAGCTGGACGACCAACTCCACATATCCACTGCATCCTACTGATCTTTACTTTTCTTCGGTGCCTGGATTTATTTTTTTAAGTCTGAGATATCTTTACTTAACAATTCTGTCGTTCAATTCATATCCTATTACATATTTAGTTCTTGGTATATCTCCTCTCTATACTATTACTATTAAGTGACCTCATGCGCTAGCGACATCATCTAATTTCTATCCCCCCTTCTCTTACCTTCCCTCCCTTCCCTGTTTCTTTTCGTGACCTTTCTTTTCTCCTCGTTGGTAGGAAAGAACAATAAATAAAAACAAGAGGAAGACAGAAAAGAAAAGAAGAAAGAACATAATGACTATCATCGAGGAGAAGAGGAGATCTAGACGGGATGGGCAAGCTAGAACGACTGGAGCTAGAGAGTCGAACGAAGTCGGGAGAGTGGCCAATCGTCCAGAAGATGCCCCAGAGGCTGTAGGCCGCACTTCGTTCAGCAATGCTCCCGAGCTTGTCATATCAGACGGTTATCACGACAGCCATCATAATGCCCTTATGCCTGATGTACCCGAGCTAGGAGCGGGCGACGACGTCCTTCCAGCATACAGCGAATTCCACGACCAATTCTTTCTACACCAAGCAGGCTTCGATGCAGGCGCTGCTATGACAGGTAATTAACAAAGCTCGCTCCTACGAGCCGTCAAATGTCTTATAATACTAATACACCAACCTTGTGCAGAGGACGGTCGAGTCAATATCAGCATCAGCCAGACAAACAGGCAGCTCGCCGATATCATAGCGCCCGCTCTGCGCAACCAGCTTAAGGAGGACGCTAGGATTGCCAGTGAACAGCCACTCCCACCCGCCTATATCCCACCGAGCCTTGGGGGTCAGCCAGGCCAGACCCCTCCCCCGAGATTGAACGTGGTCATACAGATTGTAGGATCGCGAGGCGATGTCCAACCCTTTGTCGCACTTGGACAAGTTCTGAAGAACACCTACGGCCACCGTGTTCGGGTGGCCACACACCCGACTTTTCAAAAGTTCGTCGAAGAAAATGGACTCGAATTCTTCAATATCGGGGGCGATCCCGCTGAACTCATGGCTTTTATGGTCAAGAATCCTGGACTGATGCCTGGCATTGACGCATTGAAAAACGGAGAGGTTACGAAACGAAGAAAAGGAATCGAACAAATCGTACTAGGTTGTTGGAGATCGTGTATAGAAACCGGCGATGGCCTCGGGCCCCCACCACGCTTCGACCGCAAGGAGAGAGACAATGACAGTCCGCCCAGCACGCCCCCGGTGATGGGTGATGCTCATCACAAACCGTTCGTTGCGGATGCTATCATCGCAAACCCGCCAAGTTTCGCCCATATTCACGTGGCTGAGAAGCTCGGCATACCCTTACATCTAATGTTTACGTGAGTCTTGAACAAGTTGCTAGCTAAATCGGTCGATCAAGTTGCCGAAACTAAAGTTTTGTAGGATGCCTTGGTCTCCAACAAGAGCTTTCCCTCAGCCGCTTGCGAATATCCAGTCTTCAAATACAGATCCAGTCACCACGAACTACGTATCATATGCACTTGTCGAGATGATGACTTGGCAAGGTCTTGGGGATGTGATAAATCGGTTCCGGACCAAGATTCTCGACTTGGAACCACTTTCCTTACTTTGGGCGCCGGCAGTTCTCACACGTTTACGCATCCCTTATACCTACTGCTGGTAAGTCAACGGAGCGCACCTATCCTCCGGTATCATCTGAAGCTAACGACGAACGCAGGTCGCCGGCGCTTATCCCGAAACCTAACGACTGGGGTCAACATATAGATATCGCCGGATTTTACTTTCTCAATCTAGCATCGTCATTTACTCCTGACCCTGATCTTGCTGCTTTTCTCGGAGCAGGACCGCCCCCAGTGTATATAGGGTTCGGTTCTATCGTTGTTGATGATCCAAACAAACTAACTAGGATGATTTTTGATGCCGTTGCAGAAACCGGCGTTCGTGCTCTTGTCTCGAAGGGTTGGGGTGGCCTAGGAGCAGATGATGTGGGCATACCGGATGGAGTTTTCATGCTAGGAAATGTTCCCCACGATTGGCTGTTCAAACATGTTGCCGCTGTATGTCATCATGGAGGTGCAGGAACTACAGCAGCAGGTATCCAAGCGGGCAAACCGACCATCGTGGTTCCATTTTTCGGAGATCAGCCGTTCTGGGGCGCTATGGTAGCAAGGGCTGGTGCTGGGCCTGAGCCGGTACCGTATAGCAAGCTCACTGCGCCCAAACTTGCGGAGGCCATCCGTATGGCAGTGAAGCCAGAAACGAAAGAGAGGGCCAAAGAACTCGGAGAGAGGATACGTGAGGAAAAAGGAACGGATGTTGGCGGGCAGAGTTTCCACAAACACCTAGATGTTGACAATCTCCGCTGTTCAGTAGCTCCGAGCAGAGTTGCTGTATGGCGTGTCCGACGAAGTCAAACTCGTCTGAGTGCTATAGCAGCAGCAACATTGGTATACTTGGGATACCTCAAGTACTCCGACTTGAAATTGTAAGTTTGCAACTAAAGAAAATTGGAGAGTGAAGTTAACATCGGGCAACAGATTCCGCTCCAAAGAATATAGTACAGAGGATCACCCTACCGATCCTATCTCCGCTACTACATCAGCATTGCTGGGAGACATAGGCAGCATTACCATGTCTGTGGCTGACTTCCCGCGGGATATATTCAAGGCGGCCGTAGGACCGAAGAAATCTAACGGAAACGGTGCTAATGAAGACTCGGGTCGAGCAACACCGAATGACACCGAGAGTGCATCACAGTCTGCTGGTCTGACGACACCGACACAAACTCAAACTGAGCCAGATGCTGTCAGCGTGTTGTCAAATCCGCTGGGCATGGGCCCTGCTAATGACAGTGTCTCTAATTTAACACCGTCGGTGTCTGGGAGCTCAAACCACAACAGACGTCAGTCGGAAACATCTCCTGGCCAGCAGCCTAATAATTCCCCCCATGCTCCAGGTACTTCTTCTCCAGGGAACATGAACCAGAGCTTAGAGAGGGCACTAGGTGCTGGGCGGAGTATCAACAATATTGTAGCTGTCGGCATGAAGAGCCCAATGAACTTCTGCCTAGGGCTTGCACGAGGCTTCAGAAACGCGCCGACTCTTTACAACGATGATACCGTGCGTCCAGCTGAGAAGGTCACTAGTTTCAGCAGTGGCCTCAAAGTTGCTGGCAAAGAATTTGGGCTTGGGATGTTCGACGGAATCACGGGGCTCGTTACTCAACCCATCAAGGGCGCAGAAAAGGAAGGTGGCGCGGGGCTGCTGAAAGGGTTCGGCAAAGGCATTGGAGGACTGATACTTAAACCTGCTGCAGGTAAATTTCCCCTATTCTAACATGAAAGAGATAAGGTTGCTGATCTCTGTAGCTGTTTGGTCTATTCCGGCTTACACGATGGCCGGCGTGCATGCCGAAATACGCTCACTATTCGCCCAAAGCGCTCATAAGTACATTGTCGCCTCCCGAATCTCACAAGGAAACGACGACTTCAATAATGCTTCAGCCGAGGAACGAGACGATATTGAGGCCCGATGGCTTCAGTTGAAAGATACTATGAAAGGATTTTATGCCCTCAAACAGAAGGAAAAAGGCAAGTCCAGGGATGTGTCACCATCTGCGCCACAGCACGCGACAGTCTCTACGGAATCTCTAGTCGGCGGCGAGCCACCAAGAACAGGCTGGCGTCATACGAGACACCTGTCTTTTGATGAACGGAAAAGGCTGCAAGACCAAAAGAAGGCCCGGAAACAGAAGCGTGGTCGGTCTGGGACTGATTCAATCGATGAAGGTTCTGTCGCAGCTTCTGGCACAGATGGTACGCGTGACCGAGACGACGAATTTGAACATGCTATTCAAACCGCTGTAAATGAAACTTCAACGGGTAATGCGGCTGAAGATGCGCGGATCGAGCAAGCTATTCGATCAAGCGTGAGAGTCCTACGAACTCGGTCAACAACAACCAGTTCACTAGGATCCTTGGCCTCGAATGCCTCTACCGCACAAGATTCCGGGTACTATTCTGGATACGGATACGTACCAGATGTGAAACACCCATACCCTGAGAAGCCACGATTAGCGCCATTCTCACCCGATGACCTCGAGAACATCACAGATGAGGAATATCAGGCTTTGATCGAAAAAGCCGTACAACTTAGCATGGTAGAGAACCAGCAAGGAGCTATTCGTATGTACGACCACGAAGAGGATGATGAGGATGACGAGGATTTCAAGCAAGCCTTAAAGCGGTCACAGACGGAGCTTAGCACATCATTAGATGATGCAGAGTACAAGAAGGCCATCGAGGCATCGCAGGCAGAACACGAAGCGCACAAGGATGGCACCCAGGATGAAGAAGAGCTTAGAAAAGTGATTGAAGCATCACAAATTGAGCAGAGTGGTCAGCCAGATGAAGAGGAGGAGCTCAAACGTGCTATAGAAGAATCTGAACGAGCCCATAAGGAGGAATTAGCGCGTGTAAACTCCCTCAAGAGCGAGGAAGATATTGTGATGGAGTACGTCAAGAAGCAGAGTCTTGCGGAAGAGGAATACCGTAAGATGGCGGCGAAGGGGAAGGAGGACGATGTTGACGAAGAGGAACAACTTCGACGCGCACTTGAGGAGAGCATGCAAACAGTAGATGCCGAGAAACGAGGAGGTGGTGGAGGGCCATCAAATTTGTAGGAGTTTCTTAGTTAACTCTCTTTCCGGTAGATACATATGATACCCTTATATTGTTCTTGAGTTCAACATAATTGTGGTGCTCTTCACCATGCCCAGCAGTGGAAATGTGTTATGCTAGATCATGCAGAATTAAGATAACGGACAAACTTAGCTAAGACCAGAGGCTAGAGCGGATGACCTATCTACGGGGGCGTCAACTGAGTGCAATTCAAGTCCATTCCGTCAAATAATCTAGTAAATCTTGAATTCTAGTCGGAGATAAAGCGAGACAATAGAAAGGCTAAGGCATATGGAATTACATGAGCTAATCGATCATTGAGGGCTAATAGCCCCTTTGCGAATCGTGATTCTGATCAACGTCCGGGCGCGCGTAGAACTCGATTACGCCCTTCAAGCTAAATGCTATGAATATCAGAAAAGCAGTGCAGCAATAAGATTATTCGAAACCTTAAAGGGATGGCTTATATACATCGTTCTCCCTGTCTAGGTAGGTATCTATAATGGATAAAGTCAATTTTAGGGGGGGATTCGGCATACCGTTCTTAGCTCTGGTGCTAAAGCTTAAGGTTGGTCTCATTTTTCCCTTTCTTTCTTCTAATTTCAGAGAGATATTTAGAGAAAAAAAAGAAATGTTCATTGTTGATGATTCATTAAAGGTTGGTAGATACAGCTCGATGGCGTCATTAACAATATACCAAAAACGTGGATGTGAGAACAAAATATCCCGAAAGAATAGGAAA
The DNA here is from genome assembly GCA_022578605.1 of Camillea tinctor. NCBI lineage: Eukaryota > Fungi > Ascomycota > Sordariomycetes > Xylariales > Graphostromataceae > Camillea > Camillea tinctor. The sequence continues at coordinate 479,139 of MU394054.1, forward strand.
ATGTATGATGATGGCTGGGGACGATCGTCTATGTAATGGTGTATTGGCGGTCAGATCGTAGATTAGCGGGAGAGGTATAGCTGTCATGACGAATATGCTGCGAGTTAGATGCAGTTGACAAAGGGAACGGGGATAGGGATCTCGAGTATATAACATAGGACTTGCGATCGTACTCTTGCATACCCAAGACCAAGCATCCTATCTACAACATTCAACTCCTCAACGCTCTCAAGACTTAAGGAACAACCAAATTAAAAAAAAAAAAACTGAGATCTCCCCAACCAATCCCAACACCATGTCCAGCAACACCCAGACCCCCCCTTCCGGCGAAGTCGCAGACGACTCGTACGTCTCGCGCCCCGGACACAAGGACGAGGACGTCCCCGTGGTGTCGGACCAGGACCGCGTCGAGGACCCGATCGACGGGGCGCAGGCGGACAGCGACGAGCAGCTCGGTATGTCGCATTCCCTCTCTGTCCCTCACTCCTCACTCCTCACTTTCTTTCTCTTCCTTTAACCACTCGCCCCGGGGGCGCGGCGGGGGGGGGGGGGGGCGGGGGGGGGGGGGGGGGGGGGGGGGGGGGGGGGGGGGGTGGGGGGTGGGGGGGGGGGGGGGGGGCCC